>CAWUFW010019013.1:0-201304 GCA_963921515.1 Calotriton arnoldi | reverse complement strand
CGATATTCCCAACGACCAGCCAGATCGGCGAAGCGATCCAAAAACAGGCGATAAGGCGCGTTAGCAGCAGGGATTTAATACCTGCCTTTTACTGGTGTTAAGCAGGACGACAACCTGCAGCATGAAAGGGAGCCCAGCCCAGAGCCACATCTGAAGACCAACAGATGCCATGGAGCCAATGATCATGCAGCTTGGAGACCCAAGAGGGCCACAACACCCACTGCCACCACCCCCAGGACCCCCCCCCCGGACCACCCCTCCAGGACTACCACCTAGGCAGCGCAGAAGAAGACAGCTGACCTTCCGAAAACGGCATGGTCCCTCAGCCACACAATTGCAGAATGTGGGGAGAGGTGGGAACCAAGAATGTGTGAAGGAGGCAAGTCACCCATGAAAAAGAATGTACACAATGCCAAGTGTGGCGGTGATGTGCTGTACAGACTTCAGTATGCAGAGCACAGACATGTCCATGTGGACATATACTGCTGGTGTTTGTAGTGTTGTGGACAGTCGACGCAACCATGTTACCTCAGGCAGTGGGGAAGACCTCGGTCACGTAGCTATGTCATCCCCCCTGTAAGCGTAAGCAGAGTGGGCTGGGCCGGCGTACGCAAGTCCAGCGTAGGAGTGTGAATAAATAGGCCGGGGCTCTGGGCGTGGTTCACTTCCGGGATGGCCAACGCGTCTGCGAGGGCGGCGCCCCTCACCCTGCCACAAGTCCGCCGCCATGACCGCCAGCCTCCTCAGCCGATCGCTGGCTCTCGCGACACAGGCCCCCAGCGCCACCAAGCGGCACAGCACCGTGGAGTTATGTGTGTGCTGACTACTGTCTGCGGCCTACACTGAGGTCAGCAGGTCCCCCAATTCAAATTGAGTCTTGATTTATTTATGGCGCAGTCCAGTAGGCAACAGACATTGCTTCCAGTGCGGCCCGCCCGGACGACGCATCATCGCAGGCTGCGCACCCGCTGAGCGCTTCAGGTGCCACCAACTCTGTGAAGCTCAAGTCATCGCCACGTGGCTGTGGGCCCTTGCTGACCGCTGCCTCCGGCCTACACTGCAGTCAGCAGGGCTCACACATATCGAATCCAATCCTGACCTGCAAGGACATGCCATCATCGCTGGCTGCACACCCGCTGAGCGCTTCAGGTGCCACTAACTCAGTGCACCACAAGTCATGGACCCTTCATGATTGAGTCTTGTGTGTGTGAACCGATGATCACTGTTCTAGTTGTTGCCAACACCAACCACTCCCTGGGGGCTGGCTTACACTCACCCCACACCCATCCAGCACAGGCGTCACTGGATATGTGACCCAGGCAATAAAATGGGCCGGGCGCACGTGCCCGTAGCCAGTTCCACTATCTATCTAAGTGTGTACGTCTGGTCATTATGTATGCATGATGGCCCAGGGCCCTACCACATTACATTGTGCTGTGGACAGCGGACGCAACCTTGTCACCTCAGGCAGTGGGTAAGACCTTGGACATGTAGCTTTGTCGTCCCCCCCTGTAAGCGTAAGTGCAGTGGGCTGGGCCGGCGTACGCCAGTCCAGCGTAGGGGTGTGAAGAATTTACCCGGGACTCTGGGCGTGGTTCAGTGCTGGCCTGGACAAGGAAGTGACTAATGCGTGTGTCTCTGTTGTAGTGTCGGCGCCACCCGGCCTGAAATCGACAATGTTGCAATGTAGCATGCAACCGGAGGGCGGGCTCGCACGAACGGAGAAATGAAGGAGCGCAAGACCGCTCGGGGTCTTGGCTCATACATGCCAAGTGTTGTGTGTATCTGTATTGCCGCAGCATGAGCCAAATTCCTAGCCTTAATCGCAGCGCGAGTACAGCCAGGCACGAACTCTACATCTGTGTCCGCCCTATCCTTACCATAGGCCTACACTCACGTGGCTGCCCACCTTCAACGGCCAACATCACAGTGTCGTTGTCAGGCTTGTGGACATGCGCAGCCAGGCATGACAATGGTGTGCCATAGGAGTGCAAGTGATGCAACCGCGCAGCGCACACAAGTAAATAGGCTCGGGGGGAGGGAGGAGCAGCTGTGAGGCAATGTAACACACAGTGATGCCGCTCATTTGCCACATGCAAGACATGTCAAAAATGAATCCCAAAGTCGCACACATCCCACCCCACCCCCAACAAGCCACTTCACATTTCCTGAATGCAAGCAGATGACAAACTAACATTAGGGATGAAAGCTCCTTTGTCTGAGCTATCAGGCGGAAGCACATCTGCACCTCCGACATCGGAATTGCATGTGCCCGGCACCCCCGGACAGATACTATAGCAGCTGATGACGACTCCACACTACGAACAGCCTGACGAAAGACCAACGTATACACACCCCACACACAGAAGTCCTTGCTCGAAGTTGTCTTGCATGGAATGGCCTTCACACTTACTCCCACACCATCCCAGGAGT
The DNA here is from genome assembly GCA_963921515.1 of Calotriton arnoldi. Classification (NCBI taxonomy): domain Eukaryota; kingdom Metazoa; phylum Chordata; class Amphibia; order Caudata; family Salamandridae; genus Calotriton; species Calotriton arnoldi. The sequence goes on along the minus strand of CAWUFW010019013.1, from coordinate 198,871 downwards.
ACAACCGTTGCACGCTAAAACAACTCATTGATCCGAGCTGTGGCATTTCATCCACAGAACTGGCGCAGGTCAGAACAGTGCCGCTTCAACCAGAGCCACTAACGCAATGGCAGAACATCCCGGACACATGCACAACCCCTGTCACATGGAACTGTACCGTGCACGTATGCTGCATTTACTGGGGGCACTGCCATTGGCAGTGCTGCGGATCAGTTACCGGCTAAGCTTCCGCCTTACCAACATCACCGGCGTTCAGCCTGTGTTGCATTGTTGGTCGTGCATATTCGAGTGGTCCATGGATGTCTGCCTATCCAACAGGACGGTAGCTGAACTGGATTTTGACATGTGTGTGCGTGCCCCCTGTTGGCCCACGACCAGGAGTGTCACTGTGATACCCGTTTATGGGATACCTTGATACTTGGCATACAGGAGATTGCACAACTCCTCGTGTGCAGTGACCACATTGAACCGCTCCCCTATTGGGCTGTAGTGCTAATTGGTGAAAGGGGATGGACGCAGCACATCTGTCCGAACCTGCTAATGGATTGCCTTGCTGTCCTGTTTGATGAAGTCGACAACGACCTCATGTTGGAAATGATAGCCTACGAAGCTGCAATCGCTTTCATGGACGAGTAACTACGTACCTGAAGCCACAACAGATTGGAACCCATTGCACATGTCCCAACACCTTGTTGCATCTTGGAGATCTGGTCACATATGCCACGACAACAGTGGACATGGCTGCATTCGCCTGGACTCCGAATACATGAGCGGACAACAACTTGGGTTAACACACACCTGTGAAAGGTGAGGCACTCCCCAGGAGTGGACTGCGGCGCTTGGCAACGTTCCAAAATTCTGACATACTGCTGCATTGGTCTGCATGTTGTGGCGCTTATCTTGCCCGTACTGACACGCATATGCTAATAAAGTCTACGCACCTTCACTTGTATTCAACTGTGATGAGTGTTGATTTGAATGACAATGTGTGTCTCACTGCCGATCTGGGTCACGGCCATACATGCGCATTGATAGCATTACCCAGGGAGTACCTTTTTGTGGAATCACTGTCCCTACATTCATCCATACTTTCATACTTGATTGATCATAGCCATGACACATCTGTGTGAATTAGAATGTTTTATTCGCATTCAGTGGAGTGTTGAAGCTGGACCAGTACAGGGCCATGCAAACCCCACTTTACATTGTTGCCCCGTGGAGGGCCAGCCAGAGTCCTTTAGGGATTGACAAGTTCATCGGAAGAGGAAGACTTCAGTCCGCAGTGTGATTGCTGTGTCATTGATAACCAAACAAAATATGGCCGTCCATGTCGAGGTCCAAGGTGAGTGTCGCTGAGTGTATCGGGGGACAGTGGAAGGTGTTATTCCAGGGCATGATGCAGAGGGCAGAACCAAGCTGAAACAGGCCATATGGTGGAGATGAATGCTACCACTTCATTCTTACCACAAAGCCAGATTCATCATCATCTTCGTCCTCTGATGTGTCAGGTGCCTCACATGTGGGTGGTGGTGTTTAGTCTGCATCACTGTGTGGCACTGACACATCAGGGGCCGGAGGTGGAATGTCTGCCGCACTGTGTGGCACTGACACTTCAGGGGGCGGAGATGTGGATGGAGTAGTAGCAGCAGCATTCATCCTCGCCATGCCTTGTGGCGGCAATGCCATGACAAGGATCTGCAGGGCATGGAAGATCACAGCTACATCTCGCTGGTGTGCAGCCGTGGCAAACATTCTTTCCGCCTGCATCCGCTCCAAGCTCTCTATCATTCTCCTTATGTGTCCCAACTCCCGGCTGACATCGCTGGAGCCACTCTGACTAGACAATTGTTCTTGGCTCTGAGTCATGACTCCAGCGATGTCAGCCATGGATTGTTGGAGAGCATGGAGCGGACAGTGGGTGTCCGTTAGGGACTGTAAGTGGTCCCTGATGGGACTTAGACACCCACGTATGGCATCTAGTTTGGCTGCCATGAGGTCGAATCCTACCCGCAGCTGATCAGCCATTTCTCCAGGCACCCTAACACACGGCGTTGGAATGCCATGTGTTGGTCATGGGGGTCCTGGGAGAAAGCCTTGGTGGTGGGTGCTTCCTGCTGTGTGGTCTGTGCAGGGGGTGGGGTCTCCTCGATGCAGCTGGGCTGCCCTGCTCCTGGAGGTGGGGTGCCGAAGCTGTCCGTGAGCTGTTGACGGGTGTCGATGTTGGGGAGATCCTCTTCATCATCAATGCTGAGTTGTTTGGTCTGCTCTGCAGGAGGTGTTGATTCTCCCTCTGCAATGTGAAGGGGAGATGCAGATTGACATTGTGTTCACATGTATGTTCACGCATTGTACAAGTTTACTTACAGACTGCACGACAATGTACATTGTGACTGTTTGTGAGGAGATGCCTATTTGATGCGGGACAGTTGACATTTCCACACCATCAGGGATGTGAGGTTGTACTTGTACATTATCATCTCATAGTTTCCTGCTATGCCAAATGCGAATTGCCATTTTCTACACACAAGCGGCAGCAGTTGTGTCCTCTGTTCTGTTGTGAAGGTGTTGCAGTTTTTACCACATTGTTGTCAATGTTGAGGTGCTCTGATTCTTATGTGTGTGTGCTACATTGTGGGTGTGTTGCCCCTTCTGCTCTGATTTTGCTGGCCCTTATCCCTTTCAGGCGCTGTGCCTTTCACGTCTGTGCTTATACAGTGCTGAGATATTGCAGACTTGGGTAAATTGGGCTCTTGGTCGGAGTTGTGACTCTTGGGCATGGTTTGTCCACAGATGTGCTATACTTAATTCTGCATGTGTGCCATTGTGCCCATCGCCCCCCGTCCCCCAGTCCCTGGTCGTTACTCACCCTGTTGCTGTTGGCTCAGGCCATGTTGTGCAGTGTCCGGTCCCCCAACTCCTGCCACCGTCTCCCCAATGATGACTGGGGTCACGATTTCCTCCATCTCATCGAGCTCCTGGTGTGTCGCTGGACTCCCACCTCCAGTCTGTATTGCTGCTTTCAGGTTGGCTGCGAGTTTCAGCTTGGTTTTGCGCTTCACATCAGTCCAGCGCTTCTTGCAGTCGTCCACTTCCCTTCTCTTCACTCTGACTGCATTCACCTTGGCCAAGATGGACTGCCATATAGTATTTTTAGTTGCCAATGACACAGTGGAGGTGATGAACAGTTGGTGGTGGTGTTCTATCACTTCCGTAATGAGGATCTGGTTTTCCTGCGTACTGAGATGCGGGTTCCTCTTCTTCTTCTCCTTGCCCTTCCCTGACCCCGAGGTCCCAGGCTGGTCCTCCGTGGGGCTTGTGGGGTTCTGGTTGTCCTCTGTACTTGCTCCGGATACCTCCATGGTGCTTCGCAGTTGTTTGTGTTTTTTGTTGCCGCTTTTATAGTGGTTTTTCCTGCCTGACTTGTGGGACTTGCAGGCCTGGCGCTGCTTATCGCTGGATTTTTTATCGCAGTTGGGCCCATCACAAGTTTTTTCACGTTAGGCTTTAGATTTTTATCGCTGTCCAGGTAATTTTATCGCAGACATTTGACGCGTTATCGGGAAACTATTGCATGTTACCTCCGTGTTGTGAATAAGACGTTAACACAGAGTTATTTTCCCGCGATGGACGGCGATGTAAAAAATTGCGTTAACCTATTTTGGCGATGATTATCGCACGTTCTTGAGAATATCCCCCAATAAGTACTATTTACTTGGATAACAATAAACATATGGTATTCAGCACCAAGATACCCCTAGGTGTGAATGTGTACTTTATATAGGCACATGAGATGATATGATGTGATAATAGTGGTACTGAAGCCACCACCAGAGATAGACTGGAATTATGCCATATCTATTAATCCCACTTCAAATGCAGCTTTAACGGATTTAAACTGTGTTCATCCATGAAGGTCCACACCTCCTTAAAAATCCAAGTATCTGAGTTCTCAATTTCATTCCTAGCCGCCATCTTATGAGCTCTAGTCTCCATAAGGAAAATTAAACTGTATTTCTGATTGCAACAAACTCTCCATGCTGATTCGTTCTGACCCTTTAGGATGATTACAATACAGAAATAGATTTAAGAACTGGCACATCTTTATCATTTTTGTCTCTATAATTGGAGAATGTAATGGTCCTCTCCTCACAAAGCTCTTCTTTCTCTCAAAGTATTTCTTTGTATAGGATAATTAGTCATCTATAATTTAGTAGCATGTTGCTCAGTTTGTAGGGGAATAAGGTGAGAAATTATTTAAATTAACATAGTTTTCTTTATTAACTTTTTATGTTATTTAAATATTTAATTTATATATCATTATACAATTGTTTCCTTGATTATTTAATCTGTAAAATTGTTGTTTCATTTAAACTATGTAAGAAACAATAATGTTTATATTAAAAAGTGCATATTTTATTTATTATTTTTATATGTTTCAATTATTTGATTTATTTTTATGTTATTATTATTTTATTGATATTATTTATCTTCTTGGTGTTTGTGTTTTTTTTTAGTAGTAGAAAAATGAATTCTATGCATGTTTATTTAAATATTTCATTTATTTATACATTTATTTTGTATATTTATAATATATTGTGCATTTTATTTAAATGTATACAATATATATTTTTTAGTTTAAATATGGTTAATCATTTTATGTTTTTAGGTATTTAAATCTTTTTTTTAAATGACTGTGTTGAAATGGTATATGTAATTTTCCTGAAGTCCAACACTTTCACTACTGTTGCTTAGATGGCAGTGGGAATAGTAAATCTAGCCCATCCAATTCCAATGCTTTCCTTATTGTTGCCTAATTGGAGTGGGGATAATAAATCTAACCCCTTTTCCAAATCCAGCACTTTCCCTACTGTTGCTTAGGCTGGAGTGAGAATAGTAAGTCTAACCCCTTTGAAGTCCAAAACTTTTCCTTCTGTTGTATATATTGGGGTGCGAATAGTAAATCAAATCCCTCTAAAGCCCAACACGTTCCCAGCTGCTGCTTACATTGCAGTGGGAATAGTAACTCTAACCTCTGCGAAATGCAACACTTTCCCTGCTGTTGCTTAGTGCGGAATGGCAATAGAAAATTTGACCCTTCAGAAGTTCAACACCTTCCCTACTGTTGCTTAGACTGGAGTATAAATAGTAAATTGAACCACTCTGAAGTCCAACACTTTCCCTACTGTTGCTTAGACTGGAGTGGGAACAGTAACTCTAATCCCTCCTAAAACCAACACCTTCCCTACTGTTGCCTAGATCAGAGTTGGAATAGTAATTCCAACCTTTCTGAAGTCCGATACTCTCCGTAGTGTTGCTTAGATTGGAGTGGAATAGTAAATGTAGCTTCTCTGAAGTCCAACAATTTTCCTTGGGTTGCTTAAATTAGAGTGGGAATAGTAAATCAAACCTCTCTGAAATCCAACCCTTTCTGTACTGTTCCTTAGATTGGAGTGGGAATAGGTAATCTAACTCATCTGAGGTCCAATAATTTCCCTGATTTTGTTTACGTTGGAGTGGTAATAGTAAATGTAACCCCTTTCAAGTGTAACAGTTTTCCTACTTTTATTTTAATTGGAGTTATTTTTGCTGTTTCTTTTAATTACTGTTATATTTTTTAATTACTTATCTTTTTATGTTTATTATTATTTTAAAAAATCTGTTTTTATTTGAAAAGTATATTTTTATATTATTTTTATTTATTTACCTAATTGTGTTATATGTTTTTATATATGTGTTTTACAATTATTATTATTAATATTATTCATGTACCTACATTTTATCGCCCTACTTAAAAAAAAGTGCAGTTGACCCTAAACTGCTATAAAAATATATAGAAATTTCAAAATAAATATCTCCACTGTTACCACTTAAATAAAGTAGTAATAGATAGTGAATAACAATGAAACCTAATACTTACCTATAAGTAAGACCCTAACCCAGAACGTAGCAAAACACAGACCGCAGAACACAGCAAAACTGTGATAAAAACTACATGGCTACCTTTTACCTTTGGCAAATACAGCCATTAGCCAATCATATATTCACTTCTCAGCCCCATGTACAGTGGTATACCGCAAACTTACCAAGGTATAACGTTGCACAATGTATAAGTGCATTTTTTTAAAGTTATGAGTTTAACACAACTTACACTATTTACAGATACTACCAAAAATGAACATTTACACATCATAATGTAAATTCCTGCCGCATGACATCTACATTCGTTCACACACTTTCACGCTACGTCTGTTTCATTTACCACACTCTACTCTACGCCACTTTACTCTGACACTTCACTTCACGCCACTTCATTCTACGCTATTCCACTCAATGCCGCTCCACTCTAAGTCAGTCTATTATACACCACTACACATTAAGCCACTCCACTGTACTCCACCCGACTCCACTCTAGGCCAATCCACGCTACACCACTATACTTTATGCTATTATACTGTACGCCACTGTATTCTAATACACCCTTCTATGCCACTTTACTGTAACTCCCTCCACTGTACACCTCTCCACTGTACTCTATTCCACTGTATGCCACTCCATTCTAAGACACTACACTCTATGCTACTCTACTCTATGCCATTCCACTCTGCACCACTTCATGGTGCACCACTGCACTCTATGCTATTCCACTGGATGGCACTCTACTCTACGGCACTCCACTGTACTCAACTGCAGTATACGCCACTCCACTCTACTACAATCCACTGTATGCTACTACACTACATTGTATGCCACTCCACTGTTTGTCAAAACACTCTACACTTCTACAGTCTAAGCTGGTCCACTGAATGAGTCTGTAATCTATGCTACTCCACTATATGCCACTTCACCGAACATCACTAGACTTAATGCCACTAAACTCAACGTTATTCCACTCAATACTACTCCACTGTATGCTACTCCACTGTGAAGCACTCGGCTCTATGCTAATCAACTGTACTCCACTGTAGTCTAAGTTATTCTCCTCTTCCCCACTCCAGGTGTGCGCTGTTCCATTGTATGCCACTCCACTGTACGCCACTCTACTCTACGTTATTCGACTTTATGCCACTACACTGTACATCACTCCACTCTACACCAGTCCACTTTACACCACTCCACTGTATGCCTCTCCACTCTACGTTATTCCAATCTACGCCACTGCACTGTATGGCAGACTACTCAACCATACTTCACTGTATGTCCCTGCACTGTACGCTATTCCAGTATACGCTATTCCATTGTATGCCACTACACTGTACAACACTCCAGTCTATGGCACTCCACTACATGCCACAGCACTGTACGCAAACCCACTCTACACTATTCCACTGTACTCAACTACACTGTACCACTATCCAGTGTATGCTATCCCACTCTATACCACTACACAGTACGCCATTCCACTGTATGCCACTCCACTATACTATGTTCCTTTGTACGTCACTCCACTGTACACCACTCTACTCTATCCCACTTCACTGTTTGCCACTCCACTCTACACCATTCTGCTCTGTCACACCAGTCTATGCCACTCGAATGTTCCTCATTCCACTTTACTCCACTGTACGACACTATACTGTAAAACAGTATACTTTACAACACTATCCTCCACTGTTTTTTGCCACACATTTTAATGACACTCCACTCGACAACAGTACACTGTACGATTATAAACAAAATGTTATTAAAATTTTTAAAAACATTGAAATCCCACAAAGGATAAGATATATAAAACGTTATTTCTTCCTTGTATAGAAACCTAACTTCAACAACACAAACATTAGAAATTCGAAAGTTATAGTTATAACTTTAATTTATGATTTATGCACCACTTTCGAATTACTATAAGTCACAGTTATAACTCACATTTATACTTATGCACCACCTTCGAATTACTAGACGTCGTGCACCAACCTACACAGTCTTGTCACCTCACTCGCCACACTGTATGGACTATAACTCACCACTCTACCATGCACTATGTTCTGACAAATAATGTGGTTTCACATGTCATAAGTGTTATCACATGCTATAAATTATGTAATATGCAAGGGTATAGCAAGTGCATGGAAAGGGGGTGAGTTAAAGTGCATGTAGTGTGGCGAGTGAGGTGACAAGACTGTGTACGTAGCTGCATGACATACTAATTTGAAGGTGGTGCGTAAGTATAAATGTGAGTTATAACTATGACTTATAGGAATTTGAAAGTGGTGCATAAATCAGAAATTAAAGTTATAACTTTAGAATTTCTAATGTTTGTGTAGTTTAAGTTTGGTTTGCATACAAAGAAGAAATAAAGTTTTCCTAACTATAACTTATCCTTAACCATAGCTTTAATATATATATATATATATAATCTCATTCAAAGTGTCCACAAACGGAGATGCACTCAAGCATAGGCAGAAAACCGCAACTTCCAGCAGGGTCCTTTATTTAGACAGCAACCGGCAACATTTCCAGAACAACTTCGCCTCTACGCGTTTGAACTTCAATGCTCCTTGTTCACGGGATGTGCAAATAGGCAGATCTGCGCAAGCACCCGTCGTGTAATTGATTGCTTTTACACCCTCAGGTGGGTGGATGACAACGGCCTCCTGGGACTTGTAGTGCTTGCCCCATTACTCTGCCTCGAAACATACATTTATATTTAGAAAGCCCCAATGAGCCTCCGGTTGTGTGGCCCAGTTAAATAAATGTCCAACCTGTCGCTTCTGCTCGTCGTGATTCCTGTGTATCTAAAATCAGCAGTCCACTAGATTATCGTAGCGGTGCCATCTCCCCCGACCTGGACAGGCCGGAATATATCATTCAAAGGTGTCCACAAACGGAGATGCACTCAAGCATGGGCAGAAAACCCCAACTTCCAGCGGGGTCCTTTATTTAGACAGCAACTGGCAACATTTCCAGAACAGCCGCCTACGCGTTTGGAGGTTCAATGCTCCTTGTTCACGCGCTGTATGCAAATAGGCAGTTCTGCGCAAGCACCCGTAGTGTAATTGATTGCTTTTACACCCTCAGGTGGGTGGATGACAACGGCCTCCTGGGACTTGTAGTGCTTGCTCCATTACTCTGCCTCGAAACATACATTTATATTTAGAAAGCCCCAATGAGCCTCCGGTTGTGTGGCCAGTTAAATAAATGTCCAACCTGTGCTTCTGCTATCGTGATTGCACCAAATTGAGAATGCATCCATCTGTGGACTTTAAAAGAGCTTCTACTCCCATAAGGCAACGTGTTGTCTCATAGGAGCCGCCCGTCTGGGCGCCACAATATCGCCGACTGCGGGAGTGAAAGACCGCCATGCACTCTCCTGACCACCATGGCCTCTGATGAAGAGATTCCTCGAAACGCGTCGGGCTGGTGAAGTCAGTCGCTGCTAAATTGTGGAAAACCTGATTGCCCGTACCATTAAAGGCTCCATTAAGCATCCTGTGTCCGAGTGCGGCTTATTTGAGGGGCAACCTTTTGAGCAGAACATATTAAGCGGCCGTCCTGCCGCTGAGCCAGCACCACCCCATGAAATGGGGGCCACGAGTCCGCTGAATGTTGGGCTCATGCCGTGGAGCACAGGTTTGGATTTAGGACATTTGCGCTTTCCAAGGCTCCCTGGGGGCCTTGCACCAAATTGAGAATGCAATCATCTGTGGACTTTAAAAGACTTCTACTCCCATAAGGCAACGTGTTGTCTCCTAAGGAGCCGCCCATCTGGGCGCCACAATATCCGCCGACTGCGGGAGTGAAAGACCGCATGCACTCTCCTGACCACCATGGCCTCTGATGAAGAGATTACTCGAAACGCGTCGGGCTGGTGAGAGTCAGTCGCTGCTAAATTGTGGAAAACGTGATTGCCCGCACCATTAAGGGCTCATTAAGCATCCTGTGTTCGAGTGCGGCTTATTTGAGGAGCAACCTTTTGCAGAACAGAATATATATATATATATATATATATATATATATATATATATATATATATATATATATATCCACCAAGTTTGTCCTGCAAACAAGCCCGCACTCCAAGACAGGTGAGTTGAACCAACAACTTTTATTTAAAGATGAAGCAGGCATTTTAGTCCGTGCTCTCCCCCTGAATCTGCCTGACGCGTTTCAAAGATAACAATCTTCTTTTTCAAAGGCAATGCGAAGTTCCAAAGTCTTTCCTGCCACAATTCCGCTTTCATTGTTGGGAATTTTTCAAGCGCTCCTGCATGGCTTCACTTCATTAGCTCATTTAGCCCGGTGTGTCTTTGCAGGGCATTGCGGTATTTGTAGTTTTTAGGCACTTTAAACCCTCAATGGGTTTAATGCAACTTCGAAAATATATTAAAAGTGAAGAACAGCCCTCAGTGGGCAAAGACTGAAAGTCCTGCTTCCATCAAAATTGAATACCTGTGTTGCCCTTATCGATCTGGCATAATTCCAAACCAGGGTCCCTTCATTTTAGGGCGGTGCGTCGACTTCACGGCTGGACCTGCCGTGTAAAAATATCCACCCAAGTTTGTCCTGCAAACAAGCCCGCACTCCAAGACAGGTGAGTTGAACCAACAACTTTTATTTAAAGATGAAGCAGGCATTTTAGTCCGTGCTCTCCCCCTGAATCTGCCTGACGCGTTTCAAAGATAACAATCTTCTTTTTCAAAGGCAATGCGAAGTTCCAAAGTCTTTCCTGCCACAATTCCGCTTTCATTGTTGGGAATTTTCAAGCGCTCCTGCATGGCTTCACTTCATTAGCTCATTTAGCCCGGTGTGTCTTTGCAGGGCATTGCGGTATTTGTAGGTTTTAGGCACTTTAAACCCTCCAATGGGTTTAATGCAACTTCGAAATATATTAAAAGTGAAGAACAGCCCTCCAGTGGGCAAAAGACTGAGAAGTCCTGCTTCCATCAAAATTGAATACCTGTGTTGCCCATATCGATCTGGCATAATTCCAAACCAGGGTCCCTTCATTTTAGGGCGGTGCGTCGACTCACGGCTGGACCTGCCGTGTAAAAATATCCACCCAAGTTTGTCCTGCAAACAAGCCCGCACTCCAAGACAGGTGAGTTGAACCAACAACTTTTATTTAAAGATGAAGCAGGCATTTTTAGTCCATTGCTCTCCCCTGAATCTGCCTGACGCGTTTCAAAGATAACAATCTTCTTTTTCAAAGGCAATGCTGAAGTTCCAAAGTCTTTCCTGCCACAATTCCGCTTTCATTGTTGGGAATTTTTCAAAGCGCTCCTGCATGGCTTTCACTTCATTAGCTCATTTAGCCCCGGTGTGTCTTTGCAGGGCATTGCGGTATTTGTAGTTTTAGGCACTTAAACCCTCCAATGGGTTTAATGCAACTTCGAAAATATATTAAAAGTGAAGAACAGCCCTCCAGTGGGCAAAGACTGAAAGTCCTGCTTCCATCAAAAATTGAATACCTGTGTTGCCCATATCGATCTGGCATAATTCCAAACCAGGGTCCCTTCATTTGAGGGCGGTAGCGTCGACTTCACGGCTGGACCTGCCGTGTAAAAATATCCACCCAAGTTTGTCCTGCAAACAAGCCCGCACTCCAAGACAGGTGAGTTGAACCAACAACTTTTATTTAAAAGATGAAGCAGGCATTTTAGTCACGTGCTCTCCCCTGAATCTGCCTGTCGGCGTTTCAAAGATAACAATCTTCTTTTTCAAAGGCAATGCGAAGTTCCAAAGTCTTTCCTGCCACAATTCCGCTTTCATTGTTAGGGAATTTTTCAAAGCGCTCCTGCATGGCTTTCACTTTATTAGCTCATTTAGCCCCGGTGTGTCTTTGCAGGGCATTGCGGTATTTGTAGTTTTTAGGCACTTTAAACCCTCAATGGGTTTAATGCAACTTCGAAATGTATATATATATATATATATATATATATATATATACTGAAAAAAATAAAGGTTAATGGAGTGTTATGGTTAGGTCTTCGAATAATCGAAAACTGAAGCTTTAAAACACTGAAATTCACCAGTTATATTTACTGAGTTAATTATGACTCGTGCCACTTCCATGCACTGCTTATGACTTCTCATATTACATCACTAATGGCATGATTGATTACATCACTGATAACATCACTAATGACATCATTCAATGAGTGTAAGTTTGCTATACTCTTATATGTATTTAGTACGGTACATCTAGAGAAAATTCTTATATACCTTATCTCTGGCTAGTGAGTGTATGTTCTTAGAACATGTATGGTCATCCTAATGGGGCGTGGAAGTTTGGAGGGAGTTCTGGGCTGTGTGTAGTAGGGGCTTTGTTATTTAATGGGGCTTGGGTGTCTACAGGGAGTGGACTCTCCTTGAAGAGCTCTGCACAGGGCGAAGGTTGTGTATTGTAGGGGTTTGGCCACATAATGAGGCTCGACTCTCTGGATGGAGTGGGCTGTCTGTGAAGAGCTGTGCACATGTCAATGGTTATACATAGTAGCGGTCCACAGGATGAAAGCTGTGCATGCATAGTAGGTGCCTGGCCACTAAGAAATCACTCTACCCTTTCCTTTTTTTCAGTGAATTTCTAGTTTTTTTAGATAGATATTTAGATAGATAGTTAGATATCAGTTCCATACCCAAGTATAACGCCACTGAGAGAAAGTGGATTATTAGTTGTGTTGGGGTGGATGGTAGTCCCCCACAAGTAATAATGGCACTGTTCCTGTTAGGTTCAGTAAAGGTTTCAGTAATTTAAACCTGAGTTCAACCCCTGGTAGCTATGGCACAGAACAGACAAGCTTAACTTAGGAAAATGCGAAAAGCATTTATGAGTACCAAAACAGTTAAAAAGTTGAAAATATAAAACCATAAGAATCTCACTGCAATTTATCAAGATAGAGAATATTTTAATGAACAAACTGACATCAAAACGACTAAAATCCATTACGGGAACCGGAGATCTGAATTTTCACACTTGTAAATAAAAATCGCACCAAAAAGTGGGCATGCTAGACTAGGGGGCAAAAAAAAAAGTTACGCCTCACCAAGGTCAATCGCCGGTCAGATACAGGGACTGAGTTTGTCCCGGTCAAAGAGTTACCTTCTCAAAGCTTGATTGCAACAGATTTTTGGAGGATGAAGTTCCGATGCAGGCGTCAACGTTGTGAGAAGGATGTGAGCGGAAGTTCATGATACATGACAAAAATTTCCTCGACGTCAACCAGGGGTCAGTCAGCATTTGTTCTGGTGACGTTTTGGGCAGTCATTCATCGACATTTCTCTGGAGCTCGGGATTCCCACAGTGAAGCAAGGCTGCAAGCTGATTCCAGCAAAGGGTTCAACATCGTCAAATGTGACTTGGAAGTCGGTCCTAGTGAAGTATGTAGTGGGAGCTACGAGAAGTCCAATCCCACCTGTGATGCACCCTTGGTGACATTCCTGGCAGGAAGATCCCAGTTCTAAGTTGGTTCCCTACCTTCAGGGTTAGCCAGGGAAAGTGCACTCTGACAGCAGCAATTGGTTCCAAGACCTCAGGAAAAGAACTTGAGGGTCAGGACTCACTCCAGGGGAGGCCACTAGCAGGGCCCATGGAAGGTCCAGTGAAAGTAGTCAGCCGGGCCTTGCAGGGAAGTTGACTTCTTGTGCATGTGTAGCTTAACAGGAGTTCAGCCAATCCTTGGAGTCCAATTCTTTGGCTTAGGTACGAGTGGGAGCAGATCCAGCTCTTAGGGTTTTCCTTACAGGTCACAACAGCAGGTGCAGTTCTTCTTCTGTCTTCCACAGGTCCAGTAGTGTTCTGAAGTGGGTGCCCAGGGGTGTCACATTTATGCCTGGCACTAGTCTGTTGTTGGAGGTTACTCCTGGCCCCTCCCTATCCAAAAGGGAAAAAGTTCCCTCTTGTATCCCTGTTCACTTTTGCAGTAGTGTTATGAACCCCAATGCACCCCGATATAGGCCTAGGTAGTTACACAACCTTTTATCTACATCTGTCCTACCACTGTTCTACATAATGGGTCTGACGCTGACCTTTTACCTAGTCAGGTGCTACATGACTGTTGTGTGGTTTTCTTCGAAAACTAGCCTCATGTATTATGCATGAGGATTCTCAGTATCACAGCAGGATTACCATCTTCTGCATAATAACTCTGTATAAGGGTCACCTCTGTCGTCATCCTTGTCCGACATGCCCATAGTGCACTTCTAGGTAGAACCCCTGAGGGTACCTTTCGGGTATATAAGCACTACATCTTCACTGGGCAAAAGAGAGGAGAAAATACTTCCATGCTGACACGAGCGCTGAGGTCCCTGCACGCAGACACTCCAGCACGCAGTGGTCTGACATCCCTTGTGGGGTGTCTATCTCAAGACCAAGATGGGGTCCTTCGCTCTCCCATATCAGGTAATGGGGTTGGCTCTATCCTAAGGGGATTCTTGGCTATACACCTACATACATGCTACGTACACTTAGGTACATCTACTTAGGGTTTGCATCGTAGGAGTACATATTTCTACTGTTATGCATTTATATGCCTGCATATATTCTTTGTTTTAGCACCATGATAGAACTCTACATTATATTTACTCTGTTGGTGCTTGTAATCTTTTACATATGTTTCTGTCTTATGATTATCGCAGCAAACACATTTTATACTAGAATGACGTTGGCTTAATAAATGCTTATTGAAAAACGTCCCCATCGTTCATTCTGTGCATTTCTTTGAGACTAAGTGAGTAGGAGTGACTGAGCGAAAAGTATTATATTGTTTCCATGATCCCTGAGGGGTCAGGGTTGTCATGTCCGATAGTTGCCAGAAACTATTCGCTCCTTTGGAAGAGGGGCTCATAGTGGCACTGTGAGCTAGCTGGTATACAGGCGAACATATCCGGTAGGGGTGTAAGGAATCATTCTGGACACCAATCCCACAGTTTATGTTGTCTAAATGCGCAGGTCCTATATAGATTTGTAGGAACTATACGACAGTAGTTTCTGTGCACTGTACTGCAATCAATGCCACAGTGCCCCTCTCAACCTAAATCCAACATGACAAACGTTCTTCCCCTTTGCAGATCTTCTAAGCTCAACCTGCAGATGTGGCCATGGAAATGAGCAACCTCTCCTATGTGGTCACTCAAAACAAGTTCTGGTGGCCATTCTCTCCCACAGGGATTGGTGCTTGACTGGCGAGGAGGCAAAGGAAAGGGGCAGGCCCAGTTGTTAGCTACATCTGCAAGTGACAGGTTAGGCATCCTTTGAAGCTCAAGAAGGGGTTGGCTACAGCCTTCAGGCCATCCTGCTCAAGGAAGAGAGATACTGTCTCACACCCCAAAGCCTGTAGCCAGGCCTGCATCCAACCCCCATGGGCTGCCAACTCCCGCCGTGCATAGCCAAAGGCCGCGGCCAACCTCCAGCGGGTGGTCATCCTCTCACCATGCACAGCATGTGCATGGCATGGTGTTGGCCACTGGGCCACATTTTTTATACTTTTATCCAGTTCTACTTTATTCCGAAGTACTCCCACTGTACTCCCATGCTACAATCAGAGGCATCCAAAATGGATACAGGTTTTAGTATTCAGACTCATACACACAAAAAGTCCTATGCCATCTTAGAATCACATGTTCACTGAACACCACATGCATACTGGACACCAGTACCATGTACTAGACTTTACAATGCAATTTACATGATAGGGATCAGTAAACAGCGCTCTCTCTGAAACAAAAAAAGGTCTGGTTACACTATAATCCTAAAATATGGCATGCAGCCACCACTGCTTTATGTGATGCACCCATGACAGGGACATTAGTCCCCTGTTTATGAGGCCATGCTTGGCGAGCCTCTCCAGGTCTGGAGGGCAGGTTCTGTTCCTCACCTTATCAGGGACAGGCCTAAGCCTCTGCCATGACACCAGGGCCAGAAGACAAGTCAGAATACCAGTTTCACCTTTAACTGGGCACTCAGGGCAGGGGATATCACATGTGCACAATTCAGGGGGCATTCCCATCCCAGCACCCATACCCAAAACCACCTCACACTGGAACACCTGTCTATGTCAGTAGAAAGCCTGGAAGTAAATGAGCCAACCTGATGTCACTGTCTCCTTCCAGGCCAGGTTTTATGTGCACTGTTGGTAGTGTAACACCCCAAGCCCTCAATCCCTTCAAGCCTTAGGGCATTCACTGCGACTGCTTTCATTCCTTCAACAACTTTCAATTGACAAAAGTGGTTAGAGCCATTCACTTTCACAGTGCATACTTTATACAGAATGCCATATCTCTTGCCATGTTTTATGGTGCCTGCAGTAATAGCCAATGTGTCATGGGCCCTAGTAAAAAGAAGGAAATGGATCCCCAGGCTGCTACTTGAATGATAAAATACAACAAAAATAAAGGTTCAGTGGGCCTCTCAGGCCTCTAGTCCCCATTGGTATTGCACCTCCTGCACCAATGGAAGGTATGTCCCAGGATGCCTTACGTCCTCCGCTGCAGCTGCAACTCTCTGCTGCTCAGGGTGGCTCAGCTTTTCTCTAGACCTGGGGGAACTTTAACAGCGGTGAAAAAAATTCTCAACATTTTGCATTGCACAATTCCATATATGTTTTAATGCAGGAGAACATCATTCATGCAGAAAAGTCTTACTGAGAGACATTTTCTGCTTGAAACAGTGTCCAGCCATTATATTGCAAGACTTTGTTTTACATAAAATTACATTGTAAGAAAAAAATAAAGAGATGCCAGAAATCTCATTAAGCTCTTTTTTTTCGGAATTTACTGAAAAGATTATGCAATTTTGCTTACCCCTAATTTTAACCACACATCTCGCATCGCGTCCGGAGTCAGGGAGGCCATACCATCTCAGCCAGAAGTACCCCACCTGTACAGCAATTGTAAAGGTAACTAAGTGGATTAATGTGCCTTTTGCTTTAGATTGTGGTGTTACACTAGGTCACAGGTCTAAATGCCCCTTTTGCATCAACTCAGTCTTACCTCTTTCCGTGGTTAATAAAATGAGCGACATTATAACATTTGCAGAATGACAACTGGATTTATAGATGTGAGATATATATTTGCTCAATATTTGTAAATGTCTTTGCCTTGAGAAGCAGAGCAGAAAGTGCCATTTCACTAATGTCTCTTATCTTATTTGTCGGCTGACCATATTTAACATTTATTTTTTACTTTTGACATCATCTTGGCAATAGAAACAAATTCCTTAAAACAGTACCCTAATTGAATTATATCTTCTGAGATTTTAAAAGTAGCTTAAAAAAAACAAAACAAAGTTTTATTTAGGGTTGGGTCATGATGGAAAATCCTCCAATATGTAGAGGATGGGCTGAACATGGATGAGAATCTGCTATCTACTTTATCTTTAATATGGTTGAGGACCTACCAATGGTAAAGTCTCCTCTACTACTACTAATATCAGGGATTTCTCTAAATCAAGGATTCCTTGTTATTACCCAACTACTAGCCAGGTACTAGGGTCCCTATGGCAGCGATAGTTTAGCAGCTAGACTCTCCATTGGCAGAGAATCCACCAAAAGGAAAACTTGGCTTGTTATTGTAACCAGCCATCATTAAATCAGCTTGCAACTACATCTCACAATGACAAATACAATTGCTTAACCACACTAATCCAGGACAGTGAATACTGCTACCAGGAAATCAAATATTATCTAAAAAAAAAAAACCTCTGCTTCACCTGCTCAATCTTAGAATACATAATCTGAAATACATAATTTGCATTATCTAGGATAATGTGAATCAGATTCTTCACAGCAAACCTTTCATTCAAGTGCAGAGGATCTCCTACCATCACAGTCAGCTACAGAAAGTAGAGTCCCACGAGCTAACTCTGAACCCAGACATCCTGATGGTATATGACCAAGATACCCTCCAACCCACAACCCAGTCCAACACATTTCACTTCTGGTGGATCCCTCGGTATCCTCACCTGGAGTCATAGTATGAACATGGCACACTGTCCCACTCTGCATCACGGCACACCTTTAACATTCTAGGAGAGAGCATTCTCTTCGAGTCAGGGGTTTGTTCAGAGTACAGCCGCAAATGCACTCTGAACAGTGCATTATCAAAAGTCAGACTGGCTGTTTGAAGTCACTGCTCTGCCTTTCACTGCAGGCAGAGATCTAGCCTGAGTTTTAAAGGGAACAAGGATTCCCATTGTAGGCTGGTGCAGTAACCAACTACAGGATGTATGCCTTGAGGGTTCCTAGGAACCCTACCCTCATTCGAAAGGGCACCATAAGAGGTGCACTAACTGAGCACCACATCTATGTGGTGCACAATCAGTGCATCTCCTGATATCCTTTTGACATTGCCCCTGCATCTTTAATACGCTGCACTCGCAAGGGCACAGGGTTCCATTATTTGTGTGAGACCACACCCACATGCAGATCGGGAACACCACTTTGTGATCATGCTGGAGCTCATTTTGCATCTGCGTGATGCATATTACTGAAGGGGCCACAAACTCATCTATGGTCCCTTCTGTAATATTAAAGTGCATCTGGAGTGCAAACAACTGGCACACACACCTGTTCTGCTTCAGGGGCACTTTCTATAAAATGGTGGCGGGTCCTCTGCTAAAGGAAAAGAAATACTAAGGTGTCTCCTATTTGGTCCTACCTCTGGCCGATGACAGCTAAGGAACACAATTTCTTTATCTCAACCCTTAGACCACTGAGAACTTTGGTACCACTGACCACAACACTGTGCATATCCCATGCACCTCTCCTTTCATCTTGATTCTGCCTAGAACGTTTGTCCAACAACCACATTTTTTATACAAAGGTAATATGTGAAACAACTGTGTAAATTCAATATTGAGATTTCTGAATGTTAATGAAACAATTCCAAAGACAAATATATACAACTGAAAGTACTACAAACACAAAGAAATGATGGGTAGAATGCTTGAAATAATTTCAGCCAGTGGTAATTACTCTTGGCCGTTGTCTAAGTTAGTATACATAAGTGGGAGGGTAAGTCATCTGTGCTATAGGACTCAAGCTGCACTTCACTGATGAGGCCCAGCAAAACCAAAATCAGTCTGGGGTTACTTGTGTTCCCTTTCAGAAGGGATATGAACTAACATTTCAGTCTGTAAAGTCCCATGTAGGTTGTGCCAAAGTGAGTTTGCATGATTTGCATATGCTGGCTTGTCTGTAAAAACACACAAAAGCTAAAACGATTAACTGAAATTGTGGCCCAGAATAACTAACAGTGGCTGAGAGTAATTGAAGCACACCATCTATCATTTGTGTTCTGTCTAAGTGAGTCTCTCTATGTAGGACAAGTATGCCCAGATATAGATTCCAAGCTCACTGTGTCACAGGACTCAAGCTGCACTTCACTGATGAAGCCTAAGGAGGCCAGAATTGGTATGTGGTTGTGGAATGTGTCCATTCAGACAGAACATCAACTGGAACTTTATTTTATACAGCTTCTTGATGGGTAGGGCAAAACTGATTCACATATGTTGATCTCTGTAGCTGCACAGATAAGCTAAAACAAAATGGACTGGAATAATAATGATGTCCAGGGAGTTTTCAGAAACTGAGGTTAACCTAAGCATTCCATTCATTACTTTTTTGCTTTCAATAATCTCAGACACTCCTATATAAATAAAAAAGTCTGGATTTGCCTAAAATTTGTGTGGATGCACAACATTTTCAAATTAGGATTGTGATCATAAATTAAGACGAAACCAAAAGACAAAATATGTATTTAGAACTGACAAATATCAGAATTAAAGGCTGTTCTGAATTAGGCATGGGCGGAGTTCACAGAGTTTCGCGGTAGTGCCCAAAAAACTCAGGGGTGCTACGTGGAGTTCCGCAACCACCGGAGTGCGATACATTGCGCTGCCTGTGCTGATTTTTAGCACTGGGTGTTTGTCCCATGCTGTAAAATCAGCACAAACAGCACCACGCGCGGCACAAGAGGGTGCTGCTTCTTTCTGCTACTCGAGTAGATGTTCTACTCAAGAGGCAGCTTCCTCAACTCAAGCGGACATTTTCTCAATGCGAGCCATAGCGACCTGCCACGACCACCTGTGTTGGGAAATCTCACTAGAAGGTAGTCTTGAATACGATTTTATTTGCTCGCACTCACCAACTCAACATTGGCGAGCTGCACGAGAGGAAAAACTCCGCTACGCTGAGTTTTTTCTGCACTCCGCGCTTTGCCCGGAGTGCGGAGTGGGAAAAACTCCACAAACTCCATGAGCGGAGCGGAATTTCAAGCCCAGGCCTATTCTGAATACACAAAATATGAATCTGTTTCTAAGACTCAGAATTGTGAATATGTTTTAGAAAATCATATTTTGCACAGTACAAGGGTTATACTCATAAGGATAAGATGTGCTCATCTTTCCCATGCCGAACAAGGATTGTGTGGTAGAGAGGCCATTCCTAGTATTGTTTGAGCAACCATTCTTTAAAGATTGGTACGTGAAAATTACAGTAACCTATACATTACAGGATGAATCTTAACATCTCTCAATGACTTTTTGGAGACCAAACTAAAGTCACTTCATGGTGAGCAGTGCTCATGCGGTCATCGTGCATGCAGAAGATATATAGGACCTCCTTGCCACACATAACCACACTACCTAACCCTGAATCTTACCCTAATCCTGAATCTAATCCTGAACCTAAAGCTAGCTCTGAATCTAGCCAAAGCCAGGAGCCTAACTGCAGCCCCTTGAGTCAACCCTTAGCCCTGAACTTAAGCCTTGGAATAACCTTGAATCTAACCCTGGTCCTGAATACCTAATACTGATCTTAATGGTAACCTGATGATTAAACTATATTATGCCTTTGTCTTGACAATAGTTTCCCCAAAATATTTTTAGCAACACTATTTTAAACTCAATATTTTGGTGGTAAACGCTTTTGAGCGTATATGTTACTAACATCACTTCTGTATTCACCAAACTAGTACTGCTGGTAAACCGGGGCGTAACGCAGGCTCCTGCAGCCTTTATGGAGCAGGAGACTCTCAACCCTCTCGGGGTCTCCCCAACCCTTCAAGGGTGCCCATTCAGCACAAAGACAATGAATATTTGTGAGATATGGGAGAATTATGTACGAGATGCCAGCCTGTCTGCTAAAACAAAAGAACAGCCTCTTCATAGTGATTACCATTTGACCTTCAAAGGCGGTTTCCCCTTAGAAGCTCGTCATTTTGGGCTCACACCCACTCTGACCATCCTGCCAGGAGGAGGTCCCACCTGTTCCCTAGGCAGGTCCTTTGTTCCTCTTCCTGAGAGTCATTCACACCTCTTTACAGAAAAACAGCATCTGTCTTGAGGACATCAGCTATATGCAGCAGAAAATGGTTATGGACAACTTTGGGCAACAAAGTGGCAACTTTCTAAATTTGCCATTTGTGAACTAGTGACATTAATTTCGACTTGAGTAACAACATGGGTTCAATGCACTTCTTCTTTTGATACCATGGAAGTACCATATTTAGTAGTAGCATTTGGAAGTTAGCGCTGCCGAGTTATCCGCATGTAACTCCATACTCGCCAATTGGGCCAGTAGCCTCTCCACAGTAAAAATGACAGTGCAGGGTTTTTACTGTCAGGACATGTAAAAACACAACACATGTCTTTCTTTCTAATATAAACCACCCAGCCCTAGGGCTAATTAGGCCTGCCTTAGGGATAACATATATATTAACAAGCATTTGCAATGCAATAGGTCTCGCATTTACGCAAGTTTGAGCTATTGACATTGCAAATGACAATGCCTTTTATTTTTGTTTTTGTTTTTAAAACATAAATAAAAGGCATTGTCATTTACAATGCCAATAGCTTAAACTCGTGTAAATGCGAGACCTATTGCATTGCAAATGCTTGTTGTAAATTGTTCAGCGAATGGTGGACAAATGGTGTTCAGATGCGGCAGCCTCGGTGAGGAATTCTGTCCGGAAGGAGACCGGATTTCCCGCCAGTCACTCTAGCCTTGGACTGAATGAGCTTCCCTCCCCGGGCGGAGGCCAGATGTGCTGATCTTGTAGTAGTGATGGGGTGGGGGGGTCGCGGCGGATGGGTCACGAGCGCGGCACAGGAGGGTGTGACTGGAGGAAAGTCGGGGTGTGATTGGAGGAAAGTCGGGGTGTGATCTGATGAATGAAAGGTGGTGGCGATGAGAGGGGGACGGAGTAAGGCGTTACGTGGGTTGAGTTGTGTTGAGGGCAGAAGCGGGGAGTGGGTACTATAGAACAACGAGGAGTGACGGAAACAAAGTGAACTAAGAGCAGGATGAGTGAGCGAAAGGAGGGGAGCAGAGGATTGGAGAAACGGGGCAGGTGATACAGAAAGACGAAGGAAATGAGAAGTTTGATAAAGTGCTAGAGGTGGTGATGAGGGCGGGGTTCAGTCGCAAGCAGTAAGAACTGTCAAATATGTCCCTAGCATTACTTCGAAGAACATATTTTCTAGTTCCATGCACATTTTGCAAACTCCTTGGTGATTTTCTCTAGATGTGAATTTCCACGTACAGAGGAGTCGGAAGGAATAATGACTAATAAACAGGCCGCAGCTGTCGACACTACCCAGCAACGCTGCTGGCCATGACTAAGCGCCTCATTTTTTTAAGGAAGGCCAGCCCGCGCCGGGGCCACAAGGGGCCGGAGAATTAACCTACTGAGGGCCCTGGTGCCAGAAGATTCACGGATCTGCCGCAGTGGGGAAAAACGTGCCACGAAGGTCAAGGGAGGGCCTGGGGGAGGCCAGAAAAAGGAAGGTCAAGAGGCCAGCCGAAGTGTGTTAGGGGCTTGGCAGGGCAGACAGGAACAAGCGCGGTGCGCGCGCACTACAAGGAATGCGAGGTATGCAGCTGACACCCGGCCGCGCTACTGCTCGCGCCCTAGGCCAGGGGAGAGAGAAGGCAGGACATGCACCCGCCTTTAGCCAATTGCGTGCTGTCTTTCTTAGAAAGACGCACGCAACGGCCAATAGCGTGTGAGCAACAAAAAAAAGCACACGCACGAGCGTGTGCTCTGAGTTGAAAGTCCTTACGAGAAGCCTCGCGGAGTAGCGCATGCGCCCTGGCTCAGGCGAGACCAAAAAAGGAAGGTTTGGGCTTTGCACACTTGTCACACTTGTGGTGGCACAATCAGTGTGGCAACCATGATGGACACTTAGCTTACCGGCCCTGGGTACATCTGGTATCATATACTATGGATTTATACTAAGTTAACTTATGTCATTTGGGGGTAAGTCAATTAAATGTATCCTTTTAAGGGTTAGAGCACATGCACTAAGGCCTCGTCAGCAGGACCCAGGGCACTACAGAGTCATTACTCCAGTACCTAACAGTCAAACAATTGGGGGAAAAAGTGGGGGTAAAGCTGAAAAAAGCCATTGTCTCACAGAAGCAACTGCATAACAGACAATATGACAAATCTGTCTGGGATGTATGTGAAGTATTCTGTCTAATGCATTATAATGGATCTATATGTGTGATGAATTTTGTTGGGTAGTACTGTTGGGAGTGGAATAACGGAAGGTTATAAGGCATATTTGTGCTTTGTTGTTTGGTTGTGCCACTAGGTGCCATGTCCCATGGGTACAACCCCATAAAAGGGGCGGCATTCCAGAAGAGAGGTGCTTGTAAAGTCCCAAATACTGTGAGAAAATCCTGTTCACAAATATATCAGCCATCATGACAAGTGCTGGTATTGTCCATTACTGTTATACAAGGCCAGTTGTGAAGTGCAGGAGCTGTCCCTCTTACGAAGTCCAGTCCTAATGAGTGAGTGCAGTATCAGTAGTTAAACATGTGCGGTGCTGGACTTACTATTTCTCTTTTAGTAGTAGTAACTTACACTTGTAAATTTGGCTCCTCTCCCTTCTTTAGGAAGTGAAGACATATAGGATTACCCTTTAGAGTAGCTTTACACTCAGATTTAGTGAATAACCAAAAGTTCTAACTCAAACGTGAAAGAGTAAATTACATGTGTAAATTAATCACATGTGTAAGTTACCTTTGTGAATAACCCTGTTAAAGTTTTTGACTCCCTAAACTGATATCCAAGACCGATTGTCCTCCTATTGTAATATATCTTTGTCTTGTCTGTATCTCCCAGTGGCAGACGGCACGGTTCGCTGGAGGCGGGGCGTGCGTGGGGGGGGTGGGGCGGGGCGGCGCAGGTCGCAATGTAATTTTTAAAAAAAAATAAACACTTACCTTGCCGCCGGGTCCCGCGTGTCTGCTCCTGCTCTCCTGCGTCCGACTCCAGGAACAGGAAGCACAGCTGGACTCCCCTGACCAATCACAGATTGGTCTGGAGGCCGTGACATGGCGCTCAGCCAGGGGCTGGGCATGTTCTCCACGCAGGCTGTAATGCAGCCTGCATGGAGAACAGGGAAAGTGTGCATGACTGTTTTGGGCGGCCCGAGAGGGCCGGCCAAACAGTCATTGCACACTTAGGAGGGTTCTACCACTCCTCACCTGCTCTGCAGCCCCGCCCCCTCACGCAAAGCTGCCGCAGCAGGAGTACAAAATAAAATGATAACATTACGTTATTTTATTTTTTTCCTTTCTTTTACTGCTGCAGAGCAGTGGGGCGACGCTCCTCTGCCTTAGCGGAGGAGCCACCACTGGTATCTCCTGTGGTAGAGCTGGCAGTGGAATGGTACATGATGGCAGAGAGTCTGGAATGTATGGTTTGTTCTGGAGTCTGTGCAAGTCAGATGTGTGTGTGAGATTAGATGGTAGGACATTGTGGGTGGCAGTTGATGGTCAGGCTTACCAGGGTGACAGCCTTCCTCTTGCATTCCTCATCTGGTGCTGTAACTTCTTCAATTAACTCCCGGAAAGTCTTAACGCATACCTCTATCTTTTTTCTGACCTCACATCTCCTCTTCCATTGCTCTGTCCTAAGGCCATATCTCATAGTTTATTTCTCACTGATAGTGTCCCTGTGTTAGTGCTCATTTCTTTCTGTGCCAATATTTGTGTCTCCCTATATCAGAGTCAATGTGAGCCTGTCTCATTGGCAATGAATGAATGCCCATTTCAGTGTGCTTTCCTGCTTTTACTGTACCATTTTTGCCTTCTGTGTCTATATCTCCCCATGTCACTGCGTCATGACTCGACCTCCCTTAGTCTTCATTCTGTGTCTTCCTGTCCAATCCCTGAGGTACTGAGTACTCAAGTCTGTATCTTCTTGTGCCTATCTGATTTTTTTTATCATCATTTTTTTCCCATGTCTACTCGAGTCCAAGCATCCTATATTCATCTCTCTTTTTGTCTGTGTATTTCTGTCTTCCCGCATCTGTCCATTTCCATATCTTCCCATGTCTACCTTCCTCTGTCTCTCGCTGTCTGTCTTCCCCTCTGTCCATGACTCCACATGTGTCTATCTCCACTGGCTTATTGCAAAACATCAGCAAAATTAAAGTCTGCGGTACATAGAGCAGACCTATTATTTCCAGGAACTGCGGGGCAATGTACAGGGAAGAATTTTGTTTAGAAGGAGCTTCCCAAACACGAGGTGCTGTACACGGAAAAATGCGTGCAGGACCAGTAGCGAGAATTACAGAAACAAGGATATGATAGGAACTTGCAGAATATAGAGACAGTCAAGAACGGAGATTAAGCGACTTCCTCAGATGTTTTTATTTAGCGCAGAAGACACTGACTTCAAGTGCAAAACTGTTACTTTAAATTCTCCTAAGAAAATTCATAATTCATTCTTCACCAGCTATACTTTCAGCTATGAATGCTCATTTGTATATAAACTATCTAAAGACATATAGAATTGCAAAATAAATCGTTTTTTGTGATAAATCTTTAATTACGCTACGCTTGTGAACACTCACCTTTCTTGTAGCACTCTGATTTAGGTTTAAGTTCAGATTGCTGTTGTCATTGCGCCCGTCATTACATTACTAAACATTTTAAAACTTAAAGAGATAGTGTAAAATTAGAGCAGCTTGCAACATCAAAGCATTTTGCATGTGGAGAAAGAGCACTAAAATTTGAGAATTGTGTTTTGCAACTAAACTGAAAACAGCCATCACAAGTTGTTGTATACTTTACTTGGACATTTGAAAGTTATAGTTCTGAGAAAGTTAGTTTTTCACAGAAAAGCATGTTGTAAACGTGTATGCCGTACTTAATTCAAGGCTATTACGTTTAGGTAAAAGCCAGTGTTTTATATGCTAAACTCGTGTGCAGACAGTTCGTGTGACACAACACACCAGCCCCTGGATCCCTTCCCTCAACTTCAGCCTGCTGCAGGTGTTTCCCCAGGAAGGGCTCACTGCTGGGGGAGTCAAGCTCTCGGCCCTTTGTTATGCTGAACCTGGGGTAGAGCACATTCACACCTCTCCTCGGCCATAGTCATGACAACGGAGGCCAGGGCGAGGCTCTCAACTTGCATATCAACAGGTACTTTGGGAGGGCTGCAAACAGGAGACAACTGCCTGCATGTTTCAGGTTGCAGAGTTAGGGAGGACAGAGCGGGAACAGTCATTCCCAGAAAAGAGGCAATAGGCATTTCAGTACCTTAATAGCTTGACTTGGAAACCCAATGCAAAAATCGACTAGCATCTGCAAGCCACGTTTATGAATATCATTGAATTCACATAACAATATTAATTGCATATCCCCAGTGAAAGAAACATCTTTCATATAAAGTCTGTAAACAGTTGCTCAAAAACAAATCTATTTGAACTCATGCATTAACGGTAGATTGTTTTTGAAATTCACACAATGTAAGCTACTTTGTATGAGTTTGAGCTTTTTACTTAATTTTTGATTAGCGCACAAACGCATCTGAAACTTGTATTTTTCCTTTTTCTGTACAACTACAGGCCCACAAGCATCAGAATAAAAAAAATAAAAACAACAAATACAAGCAAAGCAATAGGTCTCCTCTTTTGCTGTTCATCAGCAACAAAAAGAAAGAAATGGTTATTTCGCATGCTGAACAGCAGTGGCAAAAAACCTAGTGCTATGATGTGTGCGCCCAAATCACCACACATGTGCATTTATGCATCATGACGCTATGGCAGCCCCAACGTGATGATGTATGTGTGTGCATGTGTCACAACGCATGCAGCAGCAATTTATTTTTTAATTTTCCATTCAAGGTTGGCAGACTTGCACCATGGAGCGGTACATATTTAAAAAGTGAATGAAAGCACACTTAAGAAAAGGAGTGACCTGGTAGGAAATCGCAGCTGCCAAGAACTCCTAAAAAACAGGATGAGGAGGGACAGGAGGCCAGCAGAGTGGCAGGGGTAGGAAGTCAACTTTGCTGTCAGCAGTGATTAAAAGTAACCAGTGGCAAGGGAAGGGATGAGAAGCAACAGAAAGACGAGGGATGACAAAAACACAGAGCGGACGAGGCCATGGATTTGAAAGAGAAGCAGAACTCAATCCGGAGGTGGAGAGAAAGAAAACACATGTTCTCCCATGGAGTGCTGTAAGCAAAACAAACGCGCACTGGTAAATGCATTAGGTTTCACCTATGTGACTAATAATAAGCTGTTTTTTCCATGTAAGTTGTAGCTTGCTGAGTAGTTGTACAATATAAGTTACAGAAAGTCCGTTAAAGTGTTATGACTTGTTTGTGTACAAAAAGGCAATATATTGTGCTGTTACTAGTGGTATAGTGCGGGCAAGTAATAGCAACATTTTTAAAAATGAAATTAAAGTGGGAAATAATTGAATTAATTGATGTAATTGCAATAGTATTTGTTTACAGGAGTTTTGACAACTTTTGGGCACGGTGCCACTGCAGCTGTTGCACCATTCAAATCATTACCCTATTGCCTGTAAAGTAATTGCACTTGTGACTGCCTGTTTAGTGGTAAAATATTGCAATATTTGGTGTTTAAAGGGGTTCCTAGAGCTTTGGGCACCGGTGTCACTGCACCTGCTGCACCATTGAAATCATGACCCTGGTGCCTGCAAGGTAACTGCCTATTTAGTAGTTAAATATAGCAATATTTGGTGTTTAGTGGGGTCCCTAGAGCTTTTGACCCCTGTGCCACTGCACCTGCTGCACCATTCAAAGCAAGCCACTTTTAACTGCAAGATAACTGCAATTGTCACTGCCTGTTTAGTAGTCAAATATAGCAATATTATGTGTTTAGAGGAGTTCTGACAACTTTTGGGCCCGGTGCTACTGCACCTGCTACACCATTCAAACCATGACCCTGTTGTCTGCAAGTAACTGCACTTGTCGTTAGCCTGTTTAGGAATAACATATAGCAATATTAGATGTTTAGTGGGGTGCCTGGAGCTTTTGGTCCCAGTGCCACTGCACCTGCTGCACTATTGAAACCATAACCCTAGTGCTTGCTAGATAACTGCACTTCACCCATTTCCAATACAAAGTTAGCATATGGGTTGTCACATGAATCCTTGGTGCCCACCAACTCAGGAGAAAAAAACCTCTTTTGGTGCATCCTCCTTTTTATATGATTGTTCTTCATCCACCCTTTGGAATGTCCAAAAAACTGTTTCAATTTGTAAAGGCTTAGGAACAGTTTTTAAATCAAAAAATTCAAATGATTTAAATGTAGTAACATATTATGACAATATTTGAATATATATTCTAAGAAGTTAATTAATTTTATAAGAGCATGCCTTTTCTGGTAAAAAATAAACTTTGCAGTGCTCTGGGCATAACATTGCTTCAGTTCTCTGTCTGCAAGAACGTTGCCCTTAGTGAAATGCAACTCTAATCACTCACTCATCCAGCCATCATTTAAAATAACATATTCCATTGTGCATATTCATATCCAAACAAAGGAAAAGCAAAATAAAGACTCTGAATTTCTGGTAAAGGCAGTAACATGTAACAATAGGCATTGATGCCTGTAAGTTATGTGCAAAACAAGATCAAATACGTTTAAATTGAATTACAGTGTTATGCAACATCATTGTTTAATTGCAGACATGCATCAAACGGCAATAGTGAAGCGTTTTCGGATTTGAAACTGATCCAAATTGCTTTAGCAATGTTCATAAAACCACTAACAATTTTCAAACACAAAAAGTCTAAATTTAATAGCTTCATATTAATAAAGTTTTATTTTAATAAATAGAGGAAAGGTTAATATGCATGGAAAATATTTGGATAGAGACAAGTTATTGAGCTTTTCCAAATGTCTGTCCTATCTGCTGCTAGTATGTGATTCTGCAGAGCAAAGTGTGTTTAAATGCAAAGTGTGTTTAAGACTGCAGTACCGCTTACCTGTCTACAGGGG
Organism: Calotriton arnoldi; assembly: GCA_963921515.1. Classification (NCBI taxonomy): domain Eukaryota; kingdom Metazoa; phylum Chordata; class Amphibia; order Caudata; family Salamandridae; genus Calotriton; species Calotriton arnoldi. The sequence continues at coordinate 169,668 of CAWUFW010019013.1, read as the reverse complement.
CAGAGCTGAGCAAAAATATAAACACACTTGATGAAACACAGGTCCCCACAAGGTCATTTTTTAAAAAGTTGTAAAAATTGGCGCAGGTGCTCTTGAAGTCATTTTTCATCATTTAGAAGACGTTGCCTTGTGGGGACCTGGGTTCAGGTCCCCACAGTGCAATCAAGTCCCCACAGCGTGAGTGTGTTATCATACTCAAGTCCCCACAAGGATAGTAACACACACACACACACACACACACACACACACACACACACACACACACACACACACACACACACACACACACACACACACACACACACACACACACACACACCTCCCCCCCCCCAACACCCCTCTACCTTAAAACATGGTTAGTTTGAAATCTATTGTGGTTTTAGTACCCCTAACAATCCACCCTCCTCTCTCTTTCCACTGCCTCTTAAGCCCCCCTCCTGTCCTGCTTCTCCTAATGTATTTTACTAAGATATGCCAGCATGATTGTTGGGAAATCAGAAGCTCACACCCCCCCTAATCTTATTGACCAAGCCCCTGTCTAACTTCTTGAGCCCGTCTCCAGTAGGTGCCTTGATTAAATGCAATTCCTGCTCGTTAGACAAAGGAGAGACAGAATGCCCAGACACTGGCGTAGATATGCAACCGAGAAGCAAAGAGTATTGAGGGAGGAAATTGCAAGTACGAGTTTGTGTGAGACAAAGTATCGCCCGCCCCTTCCCAGTAGAACAGCTGTCAAGGCTGAGGCACACATATCGCTTGTAGCCATGTGGGCTACACATGGAAATATTTTTTACCATCACCTACGAATCCCACCCAGTTCTGAAGTGCAGAGGAGTCACCCTGGGCATACATGGCGGAACTCTTGAGATAAGCATGACAAGTCTCTGCATTTGCCCCCATTGTTATGGGTGCTAAACTAGCTCTGATAAGGATGGGTAAAACTGACAAGCTGTCTGATCAAACCATGATTGACTGCAGAATTGAAACCACTGTCTATCTATTGCTGTGGCTATAGGTATGCACACCATTTCCCCCTAAGATGGCACCAAAATCGACAGTGCCTCCTGCATCTGTAAAAAGAGCAAACTCAAGACTGGATTGAATTGGAGCTGGCCAAACCATTGCTCTATTTAAGCTTTCCAGGAAGAACAACCAAATCATGAGATCTTGTTTTACCTCTGCTGATAGGTTTATCTGTTAAACCTGACATTGCTTGAGCAATAGATCTGAAAAAGGGGTAGCCCATTGGAATAATCTTCAAGGCAAAATTAAGTTGGCCTGCTAGCACCTGTAGCTGTTGCAGTGTCACTTTATTTGGGTCAAAGAAGTCTGTAGTGAATCTTAACGGCTAGGTGCTGTGGGTCCAGATCAGGCTGCAGCGGTGTTAGGTGGCAGAAGCCAAAACCATATACAATATAGCCAACACAAATAGGTATAGCAGCTAAAGGGAGAGTACAAGGTCCATTATAACTACCTTCAACCAAACCTACGAGGGTCCAAGTAGGACAATCATAGAATTGCTGTAGAAGTGCAGAGGGAAGGGAAAGTAATCCTTATGGAAGAGGATGCCTCACACACAAAATTATGTCAAGCTTAATCATTAGCAACCTCTCTCCACCCTGGTAGGATAGTACCAGCAGGGCGGACCCGACCTTCTGTTGGACTCAGTGCAGGAGGGAGTTCTTAGATAAAAGCTACCGGATAAAGAAGGGATCCAGCACCGTGGGTTAAAAAAACCTTATGGTTCCTAAGCAGATTGCTTTTATTGGTGGGAACTATAGGTAAGGTTAAAAAAAGAGGGATGGTTATTGAGGACAATGGCTCACACCATCCTTGACAGCTAGGCTGACATGTTTCTGCCCACATTGAAAGCCAATATGGGTCTGGGGAATTCCTCAGGGCCAGGGATCCCTAAATTGCCTCCTAAAGGCCACTATGCCTAGAGTTCAGTGAGGTAAAATGCAAAAAGAAAAATTTGAGGAAAACTAAAGAGTGCTCAGGTGAGTCCTACCTGAGGATCAACGAGTTTGATAATCCTAGACTTTAGGGGACACCGGCTTCTGGTCAGAGAGCAAGACAATGTCCTTTGTAGTCACACATTCATCAAAAAAAACATTGTGTCAGAGCACCTAAATCAGGCCCCTCTCCGATGCTGGATACAAAATAGCCCCATCCACCGATCCCCCAGCCCTGCCCTACAGTTGTGAAGGGAGCCAGGCTCTTTTTGGGCTTACCCCCTGCTCTGCCTAGTTCCTGCCAAAATTCATAGGATGGCACAGCAACTGTTGTTGGCACAGCCCGTGAGGAGCAGCGGAGTTCCTACCTATTCATCTGAACCCTCCAAGCGGCACAGCCCTTTTGCCCAAACCCTGGAGACCATCTCCTGCTTAGCCTGAAGATATGAAGGAAACTCCTGACAACAGCAAACATATATCAACAACCATCAATGAATGTGGGCTTTTGTCTTCTTAAAATACAACTGATTAAAAAATAAAAATAAAAATAAAACAGGAAAGGGACCTGTAGTGACTGACGCATAGTCAATTTCATTAAAGCAAGTTCCTTCTTTATTGGCAACCTCGAACAGCATATCTGGCTCTAACATTCTACACCCTAACATAAATACTAGGAACACTCTGCAATTCTAATTCTACACTCTACATGACAAGTATAATTCTACATTCTACATAATACACAATACTATAACAATACCTATCACTACACATCCCCCTCTTTAATAAAACAAAAAATAAAGCTTTCACAAAACTGAATAATTAAAAACATTTACAATTGTTAAAAGACATTTAAAATACATAACACATTTGAGCCTACTTTGGTTTCATTATGTTCCTACCAAAAGTGCTAACTCTTACACCATCACGTTGAATATTGTGATTGTCACCACAAACATCTTTACTCCTGTGATCCTCACTTCTCATTTCCACACAAACCTAATTCCTTGTTTCTACGTCATCCAAAGAATCGCTCTAACCATTTTCCCTCTCTAAAACAGAATTACTGTTTTCTACCAACTCAGGATTCATACTTTCTTTTCCACTCTCACAGTCAACACAGATCCACCAATATCTGTGATCTTGGTCAATCTTCTGGTGAGAACACCTCACTCTGTCAATACCATTGTTCTTGACCAAAGCTAAGCAACTCATATGACAAATACTGCCATCATTTAATTTCACAGTTTAGGTCACCACCTTCATAATTTGCATATGGATACTGAATCTGTTTTTTCCTTTAGCAACCTTCTTGACAGATTTTACACGAAGCCATTGACTTACTACTAGTTTCACACCACTTACTCCATGTTTATCATCAAAGTACTTTTTATTCTTTTGCTGAGATGTCAAAATGCATCTCCTAATTTCCTCCACATTCTATACAACTTTCTTGCCTCTCTCCATCCAACCTGGATTCATTTTGGAATGTGGTACACGACCTCTCATTATTCCAAAAGGACTCTCACCAACAGTGTCATGGGATGTCACCCTATAAGTCCATACCATTTTCTTCAATTCATTTTTCACATCTTTCGTACTTTGATTAGCTAGTTCCAACACACCCTTAACAACGCCGTTGACTCTCTCCGTGGCACCATTTCCCCATGGATGATAAAGTGCAGAGAATTTGCGAGAAATTCCTGCAAATTCAAGGAATTTCTTCATTTTTGCTGATTTGAACTGAACTCCATTATCAGTAAGTAAAGATTTTGAGAAGCCCTCCTGCAAAAATATTTCATCCAAAAATCTGATAACTCCAATATCAACCTTTTTAACCACTTCCAACTCAATCCATTTAGAAAACCAATCCCCTACGACTAGGATATATTTTTGTGATCCATCACTAAACACAATAGGTCCCATGATGTCCAAAGCCACATCTTCCCAAAGAAGAGGCGGACAACCCAAAGAACTCAATGGAGGATTGAGTGTTTTCTGGGACTTATCTGAACTTTCACACTCCATACATGGCCTTACAAATCTCTCTGTTTCAATATCAATCTTTGGCCACCAATACAACATTTTGACTTTCCATTTGGTTTGTGTTATTCCAGTATGACCTTCATGACAAAGTGAAATAATTTTACTCTTCATTTTGAGTGGTAGAACTACCTTGTCATCTCTCACCACAAACATATCCTCAACTCCTAATTCATCTCTGACTTTCCAGTACGCTTTCAGCTTTAACACATTCTCCCCATCTGTTTTCAATTTTGATTTTGTCTTAATCCAATAATATCGAGTTTTCCTCCTGTATAACTTTCAAGATTTATAGCTGAAGGTTCCAATTGTTCCCCCACAACACCAATGAAATGTTTCATCCATACACTCTCCGCTATAATGGTGTAAGGTGATCCAGAATCTGCTGCCACTTGCAGCGATACACCTCCAAAAGAGACCCAGCAAAGAGGCTTATTTCCACCCTCTCATGAAATTTTCAAAACATGTATTTTTTTTCATCATATCTTGTGCTTACATCCTCACCACTCTCATCCGAGGTAGATTGTTCCTCATCACTCTCTTTTACACATGCAACTTTACTCTTCCATTTCTTTTTATATTTACATTTACATACTCTAGCAAAGTGCCCTATTAGCCACATTCAATACATTTGGCAGACTTCGCCAGACACTTGTCATACCGAGCTGAATGTGCAGTGCTGCCACAACGATAACAGGCATAATTAGGGTTCCTTGTAGTGTCGAGGTGATCACCTTTCTTTTTTCCTTCTTTAGGTGATGCTGAACAGGGTTGTGTGACAATTTACTTTTCCCTTCTGAAATTTTATTAACAGAATCTCCTCCTTCTGTCTTCTCTTGCGCTGAAGTTACCTTTGCACAACGATCGTACAATTTCGCTTTCTTCACAATTGCCATAATATCTTTAAGGCTAGACTCACCTTCCACTTTGGGAACCTTCATCATGAGGGTTCCCAAATCTACAGGAAATGACAATTTATTTCAAAACAGAAACATAGGGGCCGATTCCGATCTCGGCCGGTAGGGCACCGAATCGGATTCGGCTTAACCGGATCCGATTCGGAGCCCTATTTCCCGACCGAGTCGTACGTGCGTCCGGGCGAGCGAGTACGATGCGTGCGTTCGCAAAATCTCCGACCGACTCGTTCGCAGGACCCGACCGCTCCGACCGACTCGCACGGGGACGATGCGCACCTCGCAATGGAGACGTTCCCCGGCCGGGTAAGTACGATGCGCACCTCGACCGCTCCGACCGACTCGCGCAGCCCGGCTCCAAAGAGCTGTCGGAGCCACACTTTGGGGGTCCGTGTCAGACCCCCCTGGAAGCGTAGGCATGCGAGTCGCACACAGGGGGGACCCATGGGTCCCCCCTACATGTGCATGTACGGTGCGTTCCGCATCGATGCGAACATGCTGTAGGGGGCGCCCTTGTTCGCGTTGTGCCCATTGAGTCAATGGGAGCCCGTGTACGCGTCGTACGACTGGCTCCCATTGACTTCAATGGGAGTCCGACCGAAACGAGTCCGATAGCATACGTGCGCATCGTACTCGTTCGGTCGGACTGCTAGGATCCGATTCGGTCGGAAATCTCTCCGGGTCCGGCTCGGTCGGGGAGATTTCCGGCCTGAATCGGAATCGGCCCCATAGTCTTCAATGGACTGATGTTTTTCTTGTTTTCTTTGGAAAAAAGCATGTCTTATTACAGCTACACACACTGTAGGTGAAAAATGCTCATCAAAATCCAACAATGCTACCTTAAATACATCCAAATCCCCTGGTCTTTCATGCTTCTGAAGTTGAATTTAAATTCGTAAACCTTCCAGGCCCAAACAATACATTAAAATTATCGTTCTTCTTTCGGGTGAAAAAGAACCATTGCAATCCTCCAAATTAGCAATATAATTAAAAAATATTCCTTCCATTCAATCCATTGTATAACTGGTTCACCCAATGATGACAAAAACTCCCTGGGTGAGTTTAAGTGCAAAGCTGAATTGGCCAGTGGAGGTGCCTCAGGAGTTGACATGTTCAAATGCCTTCTAAACTTTGAAAATCCAGGCAAAAACTGGGATACACAGAGCAAAAAAAACTAAACCCTTGCTGTCTTCAAACAAAGAAAAAATAGCAGAGTACTTACAAATGTTTTTTTTGTCTTTATAACTGAGGAGCGGTAAAATTCTTTTTCATGGTCCAACGTGGTAGCGCCTGTAGGGGGCAATATATGGTTTCTCTTTTTTTCCAAAACCGAACGTCGTTCCACTCCACCAGTTTAGCATTCAGCAGTAAAGATGATAATGTACCAAATCTGTGGGTCCACGAGGTTGCCTAGCTCGTTGCCAAATTTTGTAGTGACTGACGCATAGTCCATTTCTTTAAAGCAAGTTCCTTCTTTATTGGTAACCTTGAACATCACCTTGACATGTGGAAGGATGAACACAGCACAGCATATCTGACTCTAACTTTCTACACCCTAACATAAATACTAGGAACACTTTGCAGTTCTAATTCTACACTCTACATGACAAGTATAATTCTACATTCTACATAATACACAATACGATAACTATACCTATCACTGTTTTACACTACATAACTTAAATTAAAAGTCAATATCAAGGGCACTCTCCGAAAACTTTTTTCCATTACTACTTGTTTTTGTCCATGACATATTCAGTTTTCTGATTCAAAGTTTGCAACTTTTGGCCCAAGTCACAAAGAGCCTCCACAGTCGTGACGGAGGCTCCACAGTCGTGGCGGAGCCTCCACAGTCGTGGTGGGATTTCTGCTCTGCAGTTTCTCATTGCGGAGATTCCACCACAAGAGCAGAGCGGAGACTCCGCTATAACTGCGAAGACTCTTTGTGAATCGGGTCCTTGTATTTACAAACGCTTTGTCATTAGGTATTACAAATAATGCTTCATTGCTCAGAAGAGGGCTATGGAAGCACATTGTTAATAGGTCAGTGATGCAAAGTTAAAGGAGGACTTTTAAAAAATTCAGGAAACTTTCAGGGTTGCAAATCTATATAGTAAACAGACAAATTAGCAACCCGATTGTGATTAAATTAGATAAAATATACATATTTCAAAATGTAGAGGAGTCTCCCTTCCATGGTCCCCATGGATTCCACTAGCACGATTTAAGTTGTTTTTTGCACCAAGGAGGAATGTTTAAAGAATATCTCTTCTCGTTCTTAAACAGGTCGTTCATTTTCTCTCTATAGCTAATCTGTTTTTTTCGATTTAACAAATGAGGTGGCGAAGTAAAGGACATCTGTGGGCGCGGCTCTAAATAAGTGCCCGGTCCAAGTACAAGCCGTTTTACACCTACACTGTTAATGGAGTGTGGCCGGCGCAAGTAATTCAGATCTAGGCAAAAAGATTATTTTTTAGCGCTGAATACTTACTGATTTCGGGGGTATATAAATGTTATGGATTAGGCCGTAAACAAGGATGGCACCCTGTTAAATGACAAATATGCAAACTTTGTGCTCTTGCACCCAAACAACCCTTATTTTTCTTTCATATCCATTGGGTACCAGGCTTTACCTATATAAATTTTAAGATGTTTAAGATTATGTTTTTGGAATGTCTCCGTTGTCAATGGACTAGGCAATGCTAATAAAACCGTCAGGTGTGTTTTCAACCAAACAAAATAAAAATAATCTGCACACTAGAAGTAGGGCGCTTAACTCAGGCACATTTTGTGTATTATTAGTAACAAACAAATAATTCCCTGATAGCCTTTTTAAAAAGTCATAACGTTTGCCTCTGCTCATTAGTTTACCAGTTGAACTCAAGTGTTTTTTTTGTGTTGAATTTGTTTATTAGCATTTAGGAAATATAATGTAGTAAAAGCAATAAAATACAGAAATGTGCAATATGATAACATAAATTACATTGGAAGTAGTACAAAAAGTTAAATATATATGAATTCATAAGGATGAAGACTATCGTATTTAAGTACAGATAATACAATAATAAGATGTAAGAAGAATAAAAGAATTCAGTTGTGAGTAAAACAATAAGCTATTTGATTGAAAAACTCTAATGACTTATGGTGAAATAGAAAGTAAATCCTCTCCACGAGTGCACCCACTGTCCAATGCATCAGAACCGGTTTAAAGTCCTTTCCATGCTGCTCTCAAGATAAAGACTTTGGGCCAGATGTAGGAAAGAATTTTGCATTCGCAAACGGTGAGAATCGCAAAACTCGGCCGTTTGCGAATGCAAAATGACCTTTCCTTATGTATGAAAGGCTTTTCGATTCGCAATTTAGGTAATCCCAATTTTTAGAGATTTCCTAAATTGCGAACGCAAATAGAGAATCGCAATTTCCGAATCTCTAATGCACATTTAAGAAGCCTTTCCTAAATGTGCATTTAGAGAAATGCTATTACCATCAACTTCAAGATGAAGGTAAGCATGTGCAAATTTTGACAAATGCACACAAATGCATTTTTCAAAGTGCCATGTAGCGCATACATATCCCTAGGGCATGTGTGCGATTTACATATGCACATTTTCTTTTTTTGGGGTGCTTCAGGGGGGCCTTAGGCACCTTTGGCTTTGTATTCGCTAATTTGCAATTTGCAATTAGGTAATCGCCAATTAGCTAATGCAAAACAATTCGCACCTATGGGTTTGGCCCATAGGAACGAATGGAGTAATATTAACTAATAGTGATTTGCTATTTACCGAATCGCTATTAGATAATATTAAGGAATCGCAAATTATTTTGCGATTCCTACATACATAGCATTTTGCGACTACCAAATAGCGATCCGGTAAAAATCGTTATTTGAGAATCGCAAAATGCTTTTTTCATACATCTGGCCCTTTGTGTAGTGATGCCCCCCCACAGTAGGGTAGTCTCTGGCCTGGGGCCAGACTACATTACAGTCTAGAGGCACATTGAGGTGAGGTGATGTTTCTGCATCAGGCCTCGCTTCCTTTAGAAGTGTGATCAAGGAAGACAAAAGCTGGGTCTTACCTAAAGGACCCTTTCACCTTGCACAACAGAATCACATTTTCGCTCTTTACTCTTGCTATGTACGAAAGGACAGTACTTCAGGAAGTCTAATCAGGAGCCCTTGCTTACAAAGCCTGTATTGAAGTTCTGAAGGGAGCTCAGTCACCATCTGCCACACCTCAGTAGCAGGATCTCCACCATCCAGCCACGGAAATGCAGGCAATACACTCCTACTGCCTGAGGAAATTGTACTCGTCCTCCATCTTCTACTTTTGCCAAACCAGACACGTCCAAATGGATCCCACTTTGCAACTATAAATAATTCTGTTAGTCAAACTTAAGGATAAACATCACCAGACATCCACTCCAGCTTTGTTAATGTTTGCATTTGTTAGCCATATATTTTCTTACACTGCTATGATATTGAGTTTACTGCTTCCTTTGAGCACAGCTAAGGCTTTCAATATTTCTGTACACACATGTTACTTTTCTCTTCCAATCCCCTTGAGCTCATCAGTTTTTTCTGGTTGGAGCAGTGGTCTAGCAGTAGCCTAGCAGTAGACTGACAGTTTGCCTTATTCTAGTGCCTTTCAAATGACCTAATATAACACTATCTTCCCATACACAGAGTTGTTTCTTTCTATAGCCTTGCATCCACAAATTGCATGCTATTTCAAAAAAAGACCCTTAATATCCCTAAAATATTGCATGAAAACTGAACTTTACCTAGAACGTCTCACTGTTGTTTCTCCTTTTTTCTTTCAAATAGCCTTTTCTTTCCCTTCCATCTTCTGCTTGCCTCCTACGCATTGAACACAACCTACTCACACATGTATGTTCACCTTAATCTCTAATATTGTATGTCTGCAAACTGCCCACAACTCATATACAAAATCACAACCTATCCTCTGAAACTCATGCCCCTGCAACCCAACAATACCTAATTTTCTCTAGCTCATCCATTAAACCCACCAACCAAGTGCCACATACCAACCCACTAATGATCACAAATAAGTCCTATCAATTTAATCCACAGCAAGACTCTGGAGTGAATGCATGAAATGTTTTCCTTGGCCACACAAGACTATTCCCAATAGCCAACAATAACCAATAATACTGTGCTAATCACTACCATTGGATTCCGGAGAAGCATTTTGCCCTATGTAACACGTCAGCGCCCCATCAGGGGTAGTAAGTGCTATAAAAATGCAATTACAATGTCCATCTTCCTTTATCTATGGGTTGTCTACCTCGGCAAGCACTCGTGTGTCCATCTGCCTTAAACACTCTCAATTTCCCCAAAGCCTTCTTGCCTATTTGTCTGCCCTCACCATTTCTGTTCCTCATCTTCCTGTCAGCCTCCTGTGTGTCTGTCTCTCGATCACATTCTTGTATCACTGTCTTTGCAGCTCCCAGTAGGTCTGTTTCCTCCTCAAAGCGTTCCTAGGTATACATCCCACCTAAGCCCACCTTGGCCATCTCTGCAAAACCCTGCAGTTTGTGTCCCTCTGACAAGTTAAGACTATCTAACTCCTTAACCTCCTCTGTCTGTTTGTGTTTTCCGAAGAATTCAAGTCTCACTTACCATGACTGAGATTCACAGATGTAGAAGTCTGGCAGAGTAAACGACTCACACAAGAATGAAGGAAACTCCAAATGTGGCTTTCATCAGACCCAAATTAATGCAAAGCAACTCCTCACAGATGAAGAGGTTGCAAAAAGCTCTCCCAAAACAGGGGGAGGCCTCCCGCAACAGCTGCTACTTTGCACATAACAGCAAGTACACTAGCACACATATGTGCCCCAATTTGGGGATAATAAGTTTTCCAATTGGACACCTGTACATATTATCCATTCAGTGCAATGTTCTTATGTATATACTTTCCTGAGGTTTTCGTGTTATTTTATTCATTTTACATTTATTTTGAGTAACATCTGACAACTTTTCAACACCATCCATCTGCTAATTATTTCTCACACCTGAGAATGTGGATAACTATAGAGCTGTGCTCTCCTAAACCATATTGTGTGGCAATCTATATCTGTCTTCCCTGAGCTCCATCATTTGTCTATTCCTCAGAGCCCTCTCTGTGTCTACCTCCATTAAAGCCCATTTGTCTATGTGCAGAGTCCCCAGTAATTCCGTCTCCTGTAGACCCTCCTGCGTGCTTATCTCCTCTTTGCCAGGTGTGTGTTTACCTTCTCGTTCAAATCTTTATTCGGCTTTCAGACTGAACAACCATAAAAGCATACATAAAATCCTCTAAAAAAGTACATAAAATTATCAACATCTAAATTCATATATATCGCGTGGGATTTATCATGATTAAAATCATTAAACTATCCTATCAAAAAGGATCTTAAAATCAAAGACTTGTCAGCTTCCTTATTCAAAGTGATTTATTTTTAAATCGCAATTAGGGCCACACCTAGGGATAAAGATTCCAATTTTTGTAAGAAAACCAAAGCAGGTCTGCAGTGCCTCGAGTCCTGTACCAAAGGCTTCACACATGGATTGCAGATGTTGCAGATGATGGATTATCAGAAAATCTACTTAACAGAGTATCATATTCAAACGAAACCTAGTCAATAGGAAACAATCATACAAATTGGTCACTGCTACGAGGTAAGGCTGTATGTCTGAAGTTATAATCAACGGTTCATGGTAAACTACAGTGATTTTGCCACACTCAGTAGGGTCTCTCTCCCATTGCAAAATCGAGCTTATTATATTTTTCATAAAAATTTTGGGAATCTTAGATAAACTTCAGGGATCGTTATATTTAATACTACATCCATGCTTTTGAGCATTTCCCTAATATATGCCAACCAAGAAATCTTCATGGCATTATCAAGAGCTAGGCAATCTAGTTAATGCCCTATTTAACTTCAGTTCAGGTGAATTCCAGATCTTATGCCATAGGAGAAGAGGGCGTATTGTGATCTACTTCAAGCACCTCAAGCCATTTATTTATAACACAAGCCATGTGTATATGCAGGTTTAGAATTTTCATGAGTTATGGTTCTGTTATTGTGGTGCTGTTGATGGTGTTCGAGGCAGCAGCAGTTACTGCTGGCTGGATGAGGGAGCACCAATCTTGGAGAGCTGTATCTTCAATAAACAAGTAAAGAAAGAAACAAAATCCCACTTGACCTGTATTACTTCTTTGTCTCTAGATAGTACTGTGTGTCACATTTATTGATGGTACCAAGTAGACCAAAATATTTTAAATAAAAAGATTTTCTGCAAAGCATGTACATTGTGTAGTATTTTTAGGGTCAGAACACATTGTACTATTTAGACACAAAGAAGACATAAAGGTCAAGTGGGGTTTTGTTTCTTTATTTGTTTTTCCCCCCTTATCCCAGATCTAGATCAGATTCATAGGGAGTATCTTTCTTGTTCTGGTGATCTTCAATAAACAAGTACTTCAACATACTGTGTCTGGAGGCCCTTTCATTACAACATCATTTTGGCAACAAAGGTGGCTGCCCAATGGAGAAGAAGATTTTCTGACAGAACTTTCCAAGTGTGGATTTTAATGGACCGACACGTGAGCATCTAAGGGTTGTTAACAATTGGTGACCAATTAAGTGTGGGGAAACTGAAGCGTTTTACTCTTGATGTGACTAGGGGGCAAAATTACCTTCATAATAAACATTTATATTTTGAACTTTTACTGAGTTGCGCGTCCACTCTGCAAAAAGCCAGACTCACCTACTGTCCCCAGGCACGAGCAGAGGAGCGTGAGAAATAGAGCGCTCGGGTGCATCAACATGGGCAGACTCACCCGCTGTCTCTCGGCACAAGCAGAGGAGAGCGCCAGCAGTTAGTGCTCAGCCACATCACCACGGAGCCGTCTTCGAGCACAAGCAAGACAGAGCACTCTCTCATCAACATGGAGCTGTGCTTGGACAACTTGTGGTGGGCGCCGACAGCGCTTTCCCTGTACCAGTGGCGGCTCGGATAGGGCGTGCTGCAGGGCGGTAGGGCGGGCGGGGAGGGGCAGGGTGGGAGGTAGTAAGCTCGGACATCACGACGGAGCGGAGGAGTAATTCCTCCGTTCCGTCGTATGTCTGAGTTTACTACCCCACCCTGCCCCTCCCGCCCGCTACCGCCCGCAGCACGCCCTATGCGAGCCGCCACTGCCCAGTACTCCATCACCCTTAGGGCTCCCACGAGCTGCTGGCAGGCTGAGTGGGCAGCATAAGATAACACAATCACATAACTGAGAGAACTTTTAGAGAAAAGAAAATTGGGCAATGTGTATCAACATTAAGGCAAAGTACGCTAGGGAAGTACAGCATATTATCAAAGACTTACCCCCGGCATTAGACAACAAAGGGCAACCTATAGAGGAACTGTATTGTGAAGCCAGGAAAAGATTGGAGATGAGGTTAGCCAAGGGTGTCAATGTGGTCATGAGAAGGTATACATTCTATACTCAGCTGCAGAGAGCAGGTGAATTGGTAGAAGGCTTCATAACGAGTGCTAGACCTGTCAGCCTTAGGGTGGTCTTCCCCCAGACATTTTGCCTGCTTATCTCCTCTTTTTGCTGATTCTATTTGTTGGACTTAGGACTCTAAGCACTTTACTACTGCTGTCCAGTGCTAAAGTGCATGTGCTTGTCCCTTAAACATGGTTACATTCGGTATATCCACAATTGGTATATTTAATTTACTTGTAAGTCCCTTGTAAAGTGTTATACCATATACCCAGGGCCTGTAAATTAAATGCTACTGAGGGCCTGCAGCACTGATTGTGCCACCCACACAAGTAGACTTTCAAAGCTGTCTCAGGCCTGCCACTACAAGGCCTGCGTGTGCAGTTTACTGCCATATCGACTTGGCATTTAAAACCCCTTGCCAATCTTTAAATTCCCCTTTTATCACACATACTTCACCCCTAAGGTAGGCCTTAGGTAGTCGATTGGGCAGGGTCCTGTGTAAGTAAAAGGTAGGACATGTACTTTTACGTTTTGCATGTCCTGGTGGTGATAAACAGCTAGATTTGTTTTTCACTACTGTGAGGCCTACTCTTCTCATAGGTAATATTGAGAATTCCTTATAACACTTTTGAGCTGTAATTCCTGATTAGAATGGAGTAGCTTTGTCATGTTTAATATCTTTGGAATGGTGATGATAAATCCTCTTTACTGGTAAAGTTAGATTTAACATTACTATTTTAGAAATGCCACTTTTAATAAGTGGACATTTCTCTGCTCTTAAAGCTCTGTGTTCCGGCAGCCTGTCTCCAATACACGTCTGGGGTGGGTAACAGCTTCATTTTGTGCATTCCCTCTAGACAGCCACAAACACAGGAAGGTTAGGTGTGGCTGAGGGCCTGTCGTGTAGTTCCTATATAACCTATACAGGATCTGCGCGTTTGGATAACATAAACTGTGGGTTTGGTGGCTGACTGATTCCGTGCACCCCCACCGGATACGTTAGCCTGTCTGTATTAGCTAGCTCACAATGCCACTAGAGTCTCCTCTTATCGGGGAGAGAATAGTTCTTGGCAACCTCAGAACGTAACAACCCTGATCCCCCAGGATCGTGGAAACAATATACTACCTTTCGCTAAGTCACTCGTGCTCACTTAGTTTGTCTCAGAGAGATACACAGAATAAACAGTCTGGTCGTTTTCAATAAGAATTTATTGAACAGTTGTTATTCTAGTGTAGAATATATGACTTGCAACAACCATTAGACAGTAGCAGAGATATATGATTAGCAGTACTACGAAAGTAAAAGGATGGTATAGTTCTACCATCTTGCAGAAATCATGAATATATACAAGTACATAAAACACATGATAAAAAGTGCGTACTCCTGCGATGTCTCCCTAACTAGATGTACCTAAATGTACCTAGCATCTGTGTAGGTGTTATGCCAAGAATCCCTCTAGGATCTTGTCCACCCCATTACCTGAGAGTTTAGAGAATGTGGGACCCCGTCCTGGTCTCGAGTTGGACACCCCGCGAGGGATGTTAGACCACTGCTAGCTGGAGCGTCTGCATGCAGAAACCTCAGCGTCTCTGGTCAGTGTGTCAGCCGGGAAGTCACGGTCTCCTCTCTCTTCCTAAGCACGATGTGCTGTATATATACCCATATGTCTCCCCAGGGGTCCTACCTTGCTGTGTTACTGTGTCGGCCTAAAGGATGACGTTGGGCCTGAACTTTATACAGAGCTATTATACAGGAGATGGTAATCCTACTGTTAGTCCTGCTGTGCTTCCAAGAAGCCTCATGCATAATGTATGAGAATCGAACCAGGGAAAAACCCGCGTTCTGAATGCAGTGTCATATCTAGGTAAAAGGTCAGTGCCTAAGAACCGTTATGTATGTAATGTAGGGAAGGATATAGGTGAAAGGTTGCAGTGTTACCTGCGCCTATATAGGGTACCTATATGGAATATAACAGGCCCATTTGCATCTTGATGGCTCATCCTGGGCAGGAAGGGAGGGAGGAGCTGACACTTACACCTGAATATGCGGTGTACTGTCCCCACACACAGGGTTGATTACCCCCTGCAGTGAGTCTGGAGCCAGGGCTGAGAAGAAAGGACTTCTGTGCACTTCAAAGACCCTTCTTTGAAGTCACCCCCACTTCAAATGCACAACTGGGTATAAGTACTGGGTCTCTGACCCCTCTAAACCAGACACTACTGGACCTGTAAAGAACTCTGCCAGGAGGAAGAACTGCTGTGCTGCTACAAGGACTGCCACTCTGCTGGACTGCTGCTCTGGAAGACTTGCTTTTCTGCTCTGCTGTGCTGCCTGCTACACTCTGCCCTGCTGAGAAAAGGACTAGACCAACCTCACTTGAACCCAGAGTGACTCCAACAGCATGCTGACCTGCCCCCTGTTCAGAAGTCTCAGGAACATCAAAGACTTCCTGCAATAGTGGGTTTTTTAGTGATGCAACTATGAGAATCCTCGCATCGCCGCCCTTGTGCTGCTGTTGTGCTGATCAGAAACTGACAATGACGCATCGCCTATCGGAAGTGCTGATTGACGGCGATGCATCCCCAAGTTGCGGCTCGACGACCCATCACATACAAATCCTATGGAGCAGCACCGACGCATCGCCGCCCTGTTCCTCGCATCTCGTCCTCGACTTCGACGCAGGCCCCCAACCAGAGGTACTATCTCAGTGGGCCAAGGCTAGTCCCTGTATCCGGCCCTCGCTTCATAGCAGTGAAGCTGAACTTTTGGATTTACCCCAGTCAAGCGCAACCAGATATCCCCGGTTGGCACTTTAAGACTCTACGTACTATATTTTCAGATATTCGTAACTTCAGTTCTACCTATTGGATTTTTGTTGTTTTGTTCTGTTTTGTTCAGAATAATGTAATCTATTTTTTTACCCTGGTGTGGAGTCTTTCTGTGGTGCTTTCATTGTGTTACTGTGTGTTGTGTTCCACAAATACTTAACACATTGCCTCTTTATATTAGGCTGACTGCTCTGCTAAGCTACCAGAGGGTGAGCACAGGTAATCTTTTGGAGTGTATCTGACTTACCCTGACTAAGAATGTGGTCCCTACTTGGACAGGATGCACACCTCTGCCAACTAGAGACTTAATTTCTAACAATGCAGTTACAAGAATTTACAGACAAATGTAAATTTACAACAATGACAGACGAGATGATAAGAGATCAGCTTGTTGTAAAATGCAGGAGCAGAAAAATGCAAAAACGCAGGAATGCTTATGGGTTCTCAAGGATCCAACTCTAAAAGATGCAATTGAGATTGCTAAAATTGTGGAAGAATCAGAGTATTGTATGAAGGAGATGGAGTGGAGAGATATCAAAGAGGGAAGGACATGTCAGCAGTGGAAAGGGTAGATGGGGAGGTAGCGACAGCCTCAAAGTGGGGTGCGAAAGGAGGGAAAGGTGTTCCTAGCAACACAAATGTTCAGTAGATGTGCAATAAGTGTGGGAGTAGCTACCACACATCTGACTCAAAAAAATGTTTCACCATTGGGAAGGAGTGTAGATGGTGCGGCCGCAAAGGAACCTTTGCCAGGATGTGTATGAATAATGGCAAAGGCAAGGTGGCAGTGTTAGTGGAGGAAACACCTGCTGTAGACAGCAGTGCAAGCCCTGAGTCTTGTGTGTAGGGAAGACCAATGTTTAGGCGGGAAGAAAGATCAAGCCCAAAGCATAATGTACCATAAGGGAAAAAAGTTGATAGTAGATTCTCGCTCATTTTACACAATAATTCCCCAAAGTATGTTCCTTTCAAAATGGTCTCATGTGAGGTTGTTACCAAAGGACATCAATCTGGGAGGATATCAGGGTGAGCAGATAGACATCTTAGGGTGCATGTATACAGATATTGAGTTCAGGAGGAGGCATAACAAAGGCAAAGTGTACAATGCAGAGTCAGGACCACCTATTTTAGGATGGGTATAGCAATATGATCTTCATATAAGAATCGACCCACGTGCGCCGATTTAGGTAATCGTAGTGGAGGATTCAACATTGATGGATATTTTAGAGGGAGCAAAGGATGTATTCAGAGAAGCGATGGGGCAGTTGAAAGGTTACAGGCATGAAATAAAGCTTAAACAAGGAGCCATACCAGTACAACATAAAATTAGGAGGGTACCGATCATGGTGAGAGAGGAAATAAAGAAAATGTTGAATGAAATGTTAAAGAATGGAATTATTGAACCTACTGAAACATCTGCTTGGATCTCTCCAGTAGTAATTACGGAGAAAGTAGATGGGAAACTGCATTTTTTGTGGAGCGTAGGAGCCTAAATCAGAATATTGTCACTGACAATTTCCCTTTGCCAAACAATAATGAGCTTATTTTATTGCTGCAGGGGTGTACTTTTCTAAATCAGACCTTAGACATACTTACCATCAAATTCGGCTCCACAATTCTTCAAAACCCTTGACTGCTTTCATAACAATTGCAGGTTTTTATCAATTCACAAGGATGCCATTTGGGCTGTCTTCGGGCACTAGTGTCTTCCAGAGAATGGTTAGTGAGGTATTTAAGGGTTTGAAGAACATCATTCATTTTCAAGACATATATTAGTGTTTGGTGACAGTGTGGAAAGCTACAACATGGCTTTGAAGGAGACATTAGGCAGACTCTAAAGCTGCGGAAGGAGAAATGTTTGTTCTTGGTAACTGAAGTCGAACTCCTGGGCCAGGTGGTGACAATTTGGATGGAGGTAAAATGTATAACGTTGCCGACAGTACAGCAAGAACACCCAGAATTCAGAGACTTCCAAGAATCGGGAGACCTCCAAGATAACTACAAGTGTATGTAAGATGAATTTGGCTTTAACAATTTATTATTTACATTGATATATTTTTTCTTTAAGATTCAATTTAGAATGTTCTCTTTGTTCTTGTTTATTAATTTATTATTTGCTTATATTTATTGTCTTATTATATGACATTTGTGATTAGCTGGTGGTGTGAAGGAAGGGAGATATGTTGTGATCTACTTCAAGCCCTTCAAGCTACTTATTTATAACACAGGCCATGTGTATATTCAGGGTTAGAATGTTCATGATGTTATGGTTCTGTTTTTAAGGTGCTGTTGATGGGTCCAAGGCACCGGCAGTTACTGCTGGCTGGAGAAGATAGTACCACGCTTAGAGAGCTGTATCTTCAATATACAAGTACTTCAACATACTGTGAGCGAAGGCCCCCTCATTACAACACAAAGCTAATTCTTTGTGTACAATAGTGGTGGAGGTACTCTAGGGGACTGCTATCAACCTCTTAGCAAAGCAGTTTTCAGTTGTCTGGAGAGTTTGAGGATCTATATAACCCCAAACACCAGCCATGAAAATTGCTGATGAGACACATTTTCTTCTATAAATTGTACATATTTCCTTAACTGGTTTATTGCCTTGTTTAGTAGCAAAACCAAAAATTCATTCATTATTCCTTTTCATAATTTGATTACCCAAACAATCAAACAACACACCTAAATAAGAAAACGTGTTGACCTTAGGTATTATTGCACCATTCATTATAAATTGAAATGATTTGGGAATTACCTTCCCACACACCATAATAAAAGTTTTGGATATATTGACTTTCAGGTGGAGGTCCTCCATAAAATATGCCAAAGCGTCCAGTAACTTCTGAAGGCCCCATTGAGTTATTGCGAGAAGAACGGCATCGTCTGCGTACAGTAAAGCTGGTATTATATGCAGTCCATCTTGGGCATGACGATTTTAGTTTGAAGAAGGTCACTTTCCAAACTATTGATATATAAGTCAAGTAAAAAAGGGACCAGGACACATCGGTGTCTAACCCACCCCCCCCCCCCTTCTGATCTTACAAGGCTGGGAACATTCTCCGTTAGGGCCAAAACGCACTCAGGCAGAAGCATGTTGGTATAAATGGCTTAACAAAGTGATTACAGAGTTGTCCACTCCCATAGATCTCATAATGTTCCAGAGCCTTGGTGGTAGACACAATCAAAAGCACTGCTCTGAACCATGAATCCAAATTCAGAAAGCCCTTCTTAGCCTTGGCGTATTTGCAAAATATCAATTCTAGGTTTAGGCATTACTCCACTGTGCCTAATCCTTTCCTAAACCTGTTTTCGATATCCGAAAGAGACTCATTTTGGTTTGCTCCGTTTTCCAGTTTCTGTAGTAAGACCCTCCCAAGTATCCTGACTGATGAGTCAAGTAAGGAGATTGGACGGTAACAATAGGGGCCAGACTTATCCACCTTTTTAAAGATTTGCACTATAATAGATTCTGACCAGGTTTGTGGAAACCGGCCTGTTCTTGCTCAATTTAAAACGTTGGTTAACAACGGTACCCAAAGATCTAGGTTGCCTTTGTAAATATATAATGGTATACAGTCTGGCCCTGCTACCTTTGCTGGGGACTCTTCCTAGGCGCTAACTTGATATCCTTCATACAGGCTGGATCCTTTCCTGCACTCCTTCCGTTAAAGTTTCTTGTTGAGGATTTTCCTCATTAAAAATTGCAGTAAAACGAGTTACCCATTGGACTTTCATAACCACTGCAGTTAGTGTAGGATCTAAGGTATCCTTCAAAATGGAAGAATTAATTACTTGTCTGAAAAGAATGTTATCATTGACAGCACTAGGTTTTACAAATTTATCCCATGCTTCATGCCTTAAAGCCGCTTTTCTATCTTTTAATATTTTTGTATAAATTGATCTTGCTTCTCGTATTAGACCTATTTGCTTTAGACTCAACTTTAAGGTAAGACCAAGAGTGTCCTTGGCCTGTCTACACTTTTTATCAAACCAACTGATTGGATGGGAGTGGTTGACCTTTTTTGTCTTTGTGAGTAAACGATCGGTCGTTCATTCAACATATGTTCTGAAAGGACGCAATAACCTGAGAAGGTGATGGGTGATCTTGCAAACACACCTCAAAGTCGGTTAGTGTGAGACTCACCAAATCAACTAAAAAGACTTCAGGCTTGATCCCAGACCATTTTAAAACGAGGTCAGTTCCTTCTATAACTTTCCATATTACATCTTTTTTTTTTTTTTTTAAATGAGCGAGTTCAAGCAAGGGTAGTGTTATCCTCATCAATACCATCTTATGGTCACTCCAAACTGAATATGTATCCCTATGCTCACTGGTATAAGGAAGTAAGTTTTCAGAAATTAAGATATAATCTATCATAGATGAGGACCCTCTAGCAGAAAAAGTCGGTGTCATATTGCACAGGGTAGATCTTCCTGCATCAAGTACCAGATGTAAATTAAATCTCACAAGGCTTCTCCATAATGGGAATTCACGAAATTAAAATGGCTGTCCAGCCCAGGCATCCTTCCACCCACAAACTTCAAGCATAAATGAACATTAAAATCTCCCGCCCATATGAGATAAGGGGGCATATGCATCAAACGTCTCATTTGCGACTCGCAATTTGCGATTTTTACCGAATTGCAAATTCCGAGTCGCAAAATGCGATGCATGAAAATATTAGCAATAATTTAGCGAATCGCTAAAAATCGCAATCGCAATTAGCGATTGTGAAATACCGACTCGCTATTTGCGACTCGCAAATTTCGAGTCCCAGAAAACTATTCACCAGGATGATGTCAGAACCAGGAAGTGGCCACACCCATGCAGTTAGCTGTGAGCTGAGAGTGAGGAGGAGGAGGCAGACTACTGGAGAACTGCTATCAGAAGAGTTTGTGCTTATTTAAACTGGTGCAGACAGCAGCATGGCTAAGGAAACACCCCTGAAGGAGAGAAAAAGGCAGAAGAAGTTCAGTGAGAAGGATTTGGAGTTACTAATCGAAGAGGTGGTGAGGAGCCATGACAAATTGTTTGGGAAACTTTCACTGCAAGTCCCAGAATCTGAAAAAGGAAATTGTGGCTGGCAATGCAAAGGAAAATTAATGCAGTGGGAGTTGCTCACCGCAGCATTGGAGATTTGCGCAAAGGTGAGTACGACCTGCGTAGTCGTGCCAAAGAAAGGGTTGCGGATCGGCTTGCGGAAGCAAAAAAAACTGGAGGTGGCCCATCAACCCAAGCCAGCCCCACAGCCATGGAGGACCTTGTGGAGTCTACCCTGCAGCTTGAGGCAGTAGTTGGAGTCACAACAATAGATTCCTCTGCATCACCCAGTAACTCCCAAGATAAGATGCATGCAACTTCATCTCCACATTTCAGTGTTAGCTAACAGACAGTGTAAATCAGATCTGGCTTGTGCAGGAAATAGTATTCCGGTCCATGTTTTACTTATGACACACCAATGCATTATGGGAATTGTAGTCAGCAAAATCACAAGGGAAGTCTGGTGTCTAGCAAACAAGATAAGTTCAAATCCATTGTGCCAGGGAAGTCAGTCTACACACACACACTGTAATTCAAAATAACTTTATTGAACAAAACTTTGTACAAAAACAGGAAATATGTCCTAAATGCCAACTAATCATGCACTGTTCCACATCACAGATGCATGTGACCAAGAGTCTGAGGACAGTGATGGACATGCACCACCAGAGAGTGAGTCCCAGTCAGAAGAGAACATAGCAGTCTCACCAGCACCCACAACACCAGCTCCAAAAAAACGCAGGACCACTGTGGCCCCATTGCCAGCATTGGAAACAGAGGATGAGGGGCAACCTGAGCCCACAATAACACCAGTGGGTACACCCACATCCAGACCATGCGAACAGCTGCGAGTGGGAACATGCGATCTCGGAGAAGCAGGGCAGCAGCACTGGTGAGATCTGGCGCAGGCGAGAGTTCCACATCGCAGGATGGTCTAGAGAGGGCCATGTTAAGGGTACAGCGCCTGCAGGTGAAACACATGCGGTTAATGCAGGGACACCTTTCCACCCTTGCATGCAAAATGGGGGACATGTGTGACAGCATCAAACATCTAACTACTGCTGTGCAGGAAGGTCGCAGGGAAAGCAGAGAACAATTTGGAGAGATGACTGAAGCACTCAGGGACCTATGCAAGGTTCTAAAGGAGGATCAGGTGTCCCATCGCAGAAGACACACCCAATTCCTTGGACACTTGGATGGGTACACTAGGGCCACCAACCGTCTCAGTACTGCTACAGCACAACTATCCCGACGTGCAATAGCCATGCAGTTGGAAATGAGCCATTGCTGCGGGGATGTTGCCAAGGGACTTGTCCAAGTCACAAATGCAGTGGAGCAGATGCAGACCAATGCTGTTGCTGGCAGTAGTATAATGGGGGGGGGGGGAGGAAGTGAGGATGCCTCCAGCCACAGTAGCAGCTTGGCACCAGTGCCAGACTCCAGGAGGCGCAGCACACGGAATACAGCAGGATCAGAGAGCTCACAAAGGGATGTGTCTGACTCCCCAGAATGGGCAATGGGAGTGAGAGGACGCAGGAAATAGTGTGGCCATGTCCACAGCAATTGTTACTGGTGAAGCAACCAGTAACTACTTTTGTCTGGACTGAAGTGAAGTACCATGACATACCAGTATGTGTATACATCATTATATTCAGGCTATGCAAGTGTGCATTAACACAACATTTTACGTTGTTTTAAATAAATCTCATTGGCAAAGTAACAGTGTTGTGTTGTGTTGGATTATTACTCACATCAAAAATATTTTGGTGTGATTTCTGCACGTCGCGTTCTCCCTTCAGCTGCACTCGCTGCACTTCCTGCATGCTGTGGGTGTATGTTATCCTCTTCCTCATCGGGGTCACTATCCGATGTTTCAAGTGGTACGCCTCTGGCAGTTGCTATGTTATGCAACATGGCACATGTGGCAATTATCTTACAACAGATGTCTGGCCTGTATTGCAAGGCACCGCCAGTTTTATGGATGCAGCGAAAGCAACTTTTCAGCAGCCCAAAGGTCCTCTCTACCACATTTCGCGTTGTCCTGTGTGCTGCATTGAACCGGTGTTCACTAGGTGTGCTTGGATGCAGGTACAGGGTCAAGATAAAAGGACGCACAGCATATGCGCTGTCACCTGTAGAGAAACAGCATATATTTTAGTCACTGTGATCTTTCACCATAAATTGTAGATATGCATGAGACAGTGGAATGTGTTTACCAAGCAGGAATCCTCCAAATTCACCCCCAAGTAGATGTGTATGTATGCCGCTGTGCATAAAGATATAGGAATCATGCGTACTACCTGGGTATCTTGCCACTATGTCCGTGATGATGTACTTCGCATTGCATATCACTTGTATGTTCAGTGAATGATATGACTTTCTATTCCTGAAGATATACTCATTCACTGAGGGTGGACATATGGCAACATGTGTCCCATCTATGCAACCTATTACATGGGGGATGTTGGCTATCTGATAAAAGTCCATTTTAGTTTCAAACAATTCCTGTGGGGTGGTTGGGAATCTGATGTGTTGGCGCATCCGCAGCAACATAGTGTTCAGGAACGCGTTGAAGAAGCGCGAAAGTGAACTTTGTGACACTCCGCCAGCTGTAGCTATTACCCCCTGGAAGCTACCAGACGCTAGGAGGTGCAGGGAACACAGGACCTGCACATGGGTGGGGATGGCATGTGTCCTGCGAGATTGAGGCTGCAGTAGTGGGTCTAAATCAGCAATTAGATCATATATCATTGCTGCATTCAATCTATACTTCTCATAGATTTCCTCCTCTGTCTGCCCCAACAGAGTAACGTGCACTCTGAAAATGCGCTCCTGTATCCTCCTTCTCCTCTGTGCTGCTGCTCTTAGCCTCATCCTCCTCGCCATGATGTAGAGCGCTGCCATAGTGAAACATTCTGAGGCCTTCTGGGCCTGTTTAAATACTTTCCTGATATTTCCCACCTGTTCTGAGTGTTTTCACCTGGTTACCACCTAGTTTGATTTGGTGGTATTTTGCGACTGCAAAATTGCGAATCCTTATTTTTTCGCAATTTGCGACTTTTCATGCATTGCTTTGCAACTTCGCAAATGGTATTCGCTAATAAGGATTCGCAGATTTAGGAAAGAGCATATTACGAATTCGCAAAATTTAGCGAATACTTGGGATATTCTGCGACTTGGGTTGGTGCATTGCATATTGCTATTTTGCGATCGCAAACGCTCATTTTTTGCGATTCGCACTGTTTGCGATCGCAAAATAGCTTGATGCATCTGGCCCAAGATGTCTTTTTACTGTTTGGGGTATTATTTTCTAATTGTGTCTCCAGCCAATTAAAGGGTTCAGCCTGACGTGAATTGAAAATGATTATAATAGTTCACAATTAAAAGTTCATGTGCTTAGGCAAGGCTTTTGAAAGTGAGTGGAATCTAAATTTGACCATAATTTTTATAATGGAAGGAGAACTGCGACAAGAATACTTAACTCGCCTTTAGCCCTTCCAATAGTAGATGGAACAGTGGGTGTATGATATATTCTAAACCCATCCACCATAAAATCCTCTGTCGCCCAGGTCTCTTCTATACAAATAATGTTATACCTCGAAACCTCATTTACCCATTTTTCATTATTCTCTTTATTCCTTATTCCCGCAAGATTCCAGGTTGAAAAATATAAACCATTTTGGGATACATCACTATAACTGCTTGACTCACTCTGACCATTACTAAGTACAGTTACACCATCATTTAATACTTCTGTAATGAGGCCTGAAGGAGCAGATGTACTAAGAGTACTTAAACCATTGTGATTAACTGCTGATAAAAGCAGAGTGTCAGGAGTGTTCTTTCCCATTATAGGCATGATTGATGGTGTTTGAGGGATATGAGAAAGTCAATCCAGTTAATCTAACATGGATAAGCAGGAGAAGCGATTACAAGTTGTAATGCTATTTGGATTCCAAATCCTTGTGACAAGTTTGCTCGCCGCTGGCTTCCCTGCCAGGGAGCTCAGGTTTATACAAGAAGCATAGGGGAACAGCTAAGATTGAAGATTTAGGGTGATGATACTTATTTAGGGCATTGAATACAGTGGCGTTGTGAACCACCCCGCTTTTGCAACTTAAGCGGGGGGAGGGGGGGATTAATTACAACAAAGAAATGAAGAGGAAAAGAGAGGGAAAGAAAGGGAGAGAGAGGCTGGAAGGAAGAATGAAATGAAGGGCATATGAAAATAAGGAAGAAACTGTGACAAGAAGGAAGGGTAAAAAGGATGAAAGGATGGATGCAAGAGCGAATAAACTGATGGATGGAAGGATAAAACAATATTTGCATGAGTGAGAAAAAGAAAGTGCCCGGAATGATAAAAGTATGGGTGAATGGATGAATAGCCTCCTGGATGGAGGTATGGATGATGGATTACTGGATTGATAATAGGAGGGCAAATTGGTGGACGGATTAACAAGAATGGATGGATGAATGGATGGGTAATAGGATGTATGAATGTTTGGAAGTGTGAGTGGAAGGATGGATGGATGGAAAACTAATAATGAAAGGGTGGATGAATGGAATGGTGAAAGGATGGATGAAAGTATGAAAATATGGATGTATACAAGAAAGACTTAAAGAGGAACGGAAGGTGTTAATAAGGGACCTCTTCTAGAATGGGTAGGGCATACTTGCTTCGCTCACCCAATGGCATTTGAGGTATGGGTCAAAGTGGGGGTATTTTAATTTGCTGGCTATTCCATTAGATTGAATAAGTAGCTTAAATAGAGAGGATCCCTGAAAGGAATAACAATTCAATCTCCTCTGCGTGTTTTCCTCGAGGAACCAATCCACGATACTCTCCTTACCATCAAAATTTCGGTTTATATTTTTTAGTGTTTCCCACCCTTTTTGAGATCCAGTGTATTGATTTATTCCGCAGTGAGTCGTCAGATTCTATTTGATTACAGGAGAGGCATGGCACTCCTTTCAAACTTAAAACATGCGGAGTTGCTTCTGGATATAAATGTAAAATATGGTTAGACTTCACCAAATTTGGTTCGGTGACAAACCTTGCGGATTCACATTCCTCCATCTTCTCACTGGGATTATTGCCTGCTGTCTGACACCCTGTGCCCTTCCCTCCATTGGCTATAATATTGTGGGCTCTACATATGTTTATATTTAGAATTTAGAGTCTCGTCAGTCCCTTCCCTTGTAATCATAGATCAATCAAACGAAAATACAAGTAGTCGAAGTTACAACAGAACCTACAGGAGCATCTTAACCTCTCTGGTTTCCAAATTTCACAAGATCATTTAATGTTTTGCCCATAACTGAAAGCTTAGCCATAAGTCATGTTAACAAAAGTTTCAGATAATGTTTCAATATGTTTAAGTGCATATCAGTAATGTCAGCCTGAGGTTAGGTTAGGGGTTAGGTTTTTGCATGAACCATTATTGGTCTGGTCAGACTCCTTGATGTAATTCTCTTTATCTGAAGTATTGCCTCTCTTACTTTGGGGCCTGAATCGAATTCTTATTTGTTGGTGGTGAAGAACCAAACACGTTTAGCAGACAAAAAGCAATACGAATATTACTGCCATCCTCTTCATTAATCACCCAAGGGTTCAAGGGATTGTGTTTTTGAGCAATTTCAGCCCTCCTACTCTCTCCATCAATCGATGTTGTTACAACCCCTGAGCTACAAGAGCCTTTACATTTAGTTGCAAATTGGTGAGTGTTTTTCGCTGATGCTATTTTCCCTTCCACACTTTCCTTTTAGGAGTGTAAATTGGCCATTACATTGGGGGGATAACTTGTAATGGTCTCTTTGGAGGGTCTCTCTTTCGATACCAGACGTGTGGTTAATTTCCGCTTGGTCATGAGAGGGAAGAGTGATTGTAACTATAATGTAAAAAATATTGTTCACTGACAAAATATCGATGTAAAAATATAGAAGTAAAAAATATCGATGAAAAATATAGAATACAGAAATATAGACTCCCTATACTTAAATAGGTAAGTACAAAAATATTGATGTAAAAATATAGTTGTACAAAATATCGAATTTATATATATATATATATATATATATATATATATATATATATATATATATATATATATATATGTATATATATATAATAAAATAATATATATTAAATATGTTAAATAATAAAATTAATATAAAAAATGAAGTAGATTTAATGTAAATGTTAAAAAATATAATAAATAAACTTAATTAAAAAAGTTAAACACATACATAATAGTTCATATATATTTACTTTAAAACAATTAATAATCTATTAATTTTTATTTATTTTATAATTTTAACATTATATGAAAATGTACAAATATATATATATGTATGTAGCAATAACATAAAATCTAATAAAAAAACAAAACATTCTATTTAAAATTAAAACATTAAACTATTTAAAAATCTTAAATTTCCCACTCCAGTGTGTGCAACAGTAGGGGAAGTGTTGGATAGCGGAGGAGTAAAAATTACTATTCCCACTCAAGTGAGTGCAACAGGAGGGAAAGTGTTGAATAGTGCCGGGATAAAATTTACTATTCCCATTCCAATCAGTGCAACAGTGGGGAAAGTGTTGGATAGCGGAGTGGTAAAAATTAATATTCCCACTCCAGTGAGTGCAACAGTAGGGGAAGTGTTGGATTGCGGAGGAGTAACAATTAATATTCTCACTTCAGTCAGTTCAAAATTAAAAACAAGGACGCCCACGTAACCACCTACCCAACTCCAAAACTTTAAAGATAATTGATGAGAATAGTTTCCGTATGCATTCAGTCCTCTCACCCGTAATAATATAAAAATCCTACAGTTCATATATCACATGTGCTCACTCTGGTGCGCTCACAATGAGACAAGCTGACCACCACCACAGTAATTGTCACTTGAATCCTCCAGTCGTGATGCGCCTAGAACAAAATGTTTCACGGCTTAATTATGTGCAAATAGGATCTATGTGCTACTGGTGTCTACAGCGCAGAACATACTGCAGGAATACCAAAGCAGTCCTATATTTAACGTGATGTCGCTGTCAAACGTGACAGTTTAACAATCATTCAATGCAGCCATCTGAAAGGGAAGTAAAGCAAAACGTATTCCTGCCTGGTTTGTGCCCCTAATGCCAAACTCTCTCCAAAGTATAGTGCCAAAAAATACGGGGACAATCTAACCTAGAATTACCGCTGACTGGGAGGCGCAGTCGACCCTAGGGCGGCTAACCCCCCCCGTGGGCGGCAGACAATGGGCACAGCAGCAACAGGGCATGAAAGTGCGCCAAGGTAAAGGCCAGTGAATGACCAGGCAGTTTGGCTTCAAAGGGCCCAATCAAAAAAAAGGTACGTGGTCGCAGCATGGCCTAAAATGTGACCGGGACAAGCTGTTCCCAACTTTGTTGCCGGAGAAAATTGATCCCACCACCCACACCAGAGAAGGTGGGCATCACAGCTGCAGTGTGACAAGGGGGCGGGGAGTCACGAGGTTTAACAAGAAATAATCTTATATAAGGACGTAAAAGGGAATTGCCCGAACAAGGTCCTTGGGATGCCTTACGGCAGGGACTCGAGATAAGTGCTCAGACAAGGTCCTTGGGATGCCTTATGGCAGGGATACTGGAGGGCAGACAAAAGGGTAAGAAACGGTCAGTGCTGGGACATGGCACTTGCAGCCCAGGCATGGCTATGGGGCCACGAACGCCAGATATTTGGTGGGAAGTTGAAGCCTCGAAGCTGCGACCCGCTGTACCAAGTAAGTGATAGAAGTAGAGCTGTCACGACAGTTGGAGAGTGATTTATGACAACCTTGAAGAGACATCATGACTGGGATGATGATGCATGCTAGGATTAGGTACGTTATGGGTATTAATTTGCAATAAATTATAGGATGTGCACTGTATAACCTGATACGAAAATGCCTTATGTTGTAGTCCAAGATAAGCCAGAAATGAGCATGTTGATGACCAATGCCATCACAAGTGTGTAACAACCTACGATGTGAATAAACTGCAGCT
The DNA here is from genome assembly GCA_963921515.1 of Calotriton arnoldi. Taxonomy (NCBI): domain Eukaryota; kingdom Metazoa; phylum Chordata; class Amphibia; order Caudata; family Salamandridae; genus Calotriton; species Calotriton arnoldi. The sequence goes on along the minus strand of CAWUFW010019013.1, from coordinate 140,362 downwards.
GATCTATCACCCCAAAAGGTCTTGGTGTACATAATGATGGGAAAGAAAGAACGGCGGAAGGGCCCGTGAGTTGCTTGCACAGCTAGGGGGGGGGTTAGTGCGCACCGCGTACGGCATGTGAATAAATAGCTGCCGACCCAGCGGCAAGCATCAACACAGAAAGAGGACTGCCGTATTGCTAGTTTTCATGCTTGGTGCCAACATGTTGGTCATGAAAATAAATGTTTTGAACTTGTATTCAAACTCAGTCCTGAATCCGTGTTGGGATCTGTCAGTATCACATGAGAGTGGAAACATAAAGGGAGTGTTTACATTGAACATTTGGACCTGTATGGGTAAGTAGAATAGGAACTCGTACAAAAGTGGCTTATTGTAGTGCCATGGTCAGTATCAAGTGTCACCATCTAAAAGAGGCAATCTCATTATCGAACACCTGATAGAACTCTGTTTCAAAAAAGTGCTCAAGGCCCAAAAGGGTGAATGAAAGAAAGCATTACTGCAGAAGTGAGGTGAAGCAGGGATACGTACAGTCTGTGTATTATGTTGCCCATAGAACGACACTATATTGGAGGGAGCAAGTGAAACATATATAGAATACCAAATCTCAACACATAACTGCATTTGTGATGATTTACCACATCCATAACGCATCAAAAACAAGGTATAACAACATGATTAATACTCCCTTCCCACGATGGAGAGACTGCAGAATGGAGATAACAGTGCTGAAATAGCTGGGTAAGGAGGCTTGCCCATAACTTAGCTTTCTAACTTAGCATAACTATGCTTATTTCAGAGATTCAGATTTCATCTGGACCCATTGCCCCATATGATCTTATAGAATTGATGAATTCCTCGATCTTATTTATAGAGGGAGGGCCATATTTAGCGAGCTCCGGCACTGGGAGGGGGGAGAATGTTAATAACTACCGAAGAGTTTGCCGCATATAACTCTAAAATGAAATCCTTCCACTGATCTGAAGGGCAGGACCTCACTCTTGTCCTTGAACAATCTGCAATAATTTCCCACAATGTCCTCAAATTCTTACTAAATGCCGCCTCTCTGAGGGCAATCCATTGACTACCATCTTCATGGTTTTTTAAACTAGCTTTTAAATGTCTTCTTCTCCTTGTTAAAAGAGTTATATGTTTTTCTCTTAAGACCACGAAGGAGGCAAATTGTAGTCTTCTGGTAACCTTATCACATTTAGAATTAAACCCACTGAAATTCCACTGGAGCAGGCTAAACTCTAAAGTAAAAGAAAGGACTCTATAAGCTATCAATAATTTTCATATCAGAAATATGATGAAAGGCAACATACGAAACTGAGATAATCGATTATAGAGCATCCAGTGCTTTGTGAATAAAATGAGCAGGGGAATCGGAGTCATTTCTGCCATTTACAATAAAGATATTATTTTTCCTGAGTATATTGAGTAGTACCCAACTTCTTTTTATACGTTTTTATCTTTGCTGGAAAGCAAACAGGATAAATTTGTAAGGCTTCTTGTCTCTCTCTATATCAGCATATGGGCTGATAGAGTGATTGGAAACCTTGCAGGTTTCCTGGCTGCAGATCACATCAGGTTTCAGGCTATCCAGAAAATCCAGTTTGTCTGGGTTAGACAACAACACTGCTGCATTCCAGGAAAACCATTTTTAAATTATCATTAACGAGATGTCTTAATGGTAACTGCACTCTGGGCCAGATGATTAAGAGTGTCGGCCAACGAACTCCATGGATCCACCCCCTTTGGGTCCAACAATGGTACCTGTGTTCTGAGCTTTGCTAACGAGACAAAAAGATTTTTTGAATTCTTATAATGTGACTCTTTCCTCTCCCACGAGAAGCCCTCTTCTAAAGCAAGATCCACATCTGCCAGGTGGAACTCATCTCTTTTCTGTTCCCATGATACAGGAATTATATCAATTCCTCTACATAAAAAATATTAATTATTATGTGGAATCCAATTTGTCACCACCCTATAGTGGAATGTTACTCTCACTATATTTGCCATGAGGGGAGTGTAAGATGTTTACAAATGAAATATCATTACTTTGGATCATCTTAAGATCATTATTCTCAGTAACGAATGATAATAAAACATGATTCAAAACTAAATGATGATCAAACATTATCACAAAATTAAGTTTAGCGTTTGCAGTAGGCACAGACAAGACAGATCCTTTTTCCCCGGTGTACTCCCTGTGATTCAATTTTTTTTTACAACATTGGGAAAGGGTTTAGATAAGAGAGTGAGATCAGTTGTCGAAAGGCCCAAGGCATCCCCCTTTTGAATTATCTTCTGCAATCTTTACTGTTGGGGAAATAAAAGACAAATTGTCCCGGATTAAAGAGTGTTCCTCCTGAAACTTCCGTTCCCTAAAGACCACTTTGCCTTTCTTATTTGTCTCATCCTTCTCTGAGATGGGCTCCACAGTTTCATTTAAATTGAGCTTTCTTGGAAATTCTCCGATTCTTTCTTCACAAATTGCAATTTTTCAATTTTCTTCCCCTCTTTAGTCTTGGTGGAAGCAAGCACATCTGTGTTTTCTCCCAGGGAGAATTCTTTTGTTCTTATTAACTGGAAGAGGGCAGTCCTAGGGCATAGGACAACCTCTGGGGGTTTCACATTTGCTAAACTTATAGAAGGGAAGTCAAAAAAGTTTTTTTAAGGAATAGATAAGACCGTCCCAGGACTGTTGATATTCTTTACCAGGTTCCTGAGTTGGGTTTGCGCACTTGCGTACCATGGTCTCTAAAAACAGGCTTTACTTGGGGCAATGGGGAAGAAACCTCTGCCCCTAATCTGGAGTGAATAACTATATCCAATCAGATTAATAATGTCCTCTTCACTTTTCTCATCAATCAATAATTTTATTATTGCTAAGAGACATTCTTGCATATGATCTGAGCTATTTACTGCTTTTTCCAAGAGGGCTAGAAGGGATGATAGAATTCTTTCAAGGCACTTAAGAGACTCAGAGCATTGAGCGTATTGTCCAGGAAGGATACATGAAGTTGCCAAGTAGCTCTAATTCATGAGTGGGCGACGTCACTGAGGAAGCTAACGATAACTCAGAGGGGGTAGTACTAAAAAGCTTCAATGCTGATTTTTGCATACTGCAACAGGAGTAACCGGAGGAGCTTGCTCCGTTGTAGCTTTGTTCATTAGATCAATGTCGAGATCAGGTAGGGTAAAGTCCCTGTCAAGGAACCTAAGATCCTCCCCAGCACCTGATTGCTCCAACTTTTCTTACGGTGACTTTTCTTACATCTGTATCGGCTGGGTAGGGTAGATTAACTATGGGAAGCTCACTGCTCCTGGGCAATCTGGACAGGCTGATAAAGCCTCCCGTGCGAACTGCTGCTGGTTGCCACCACAAGTGCCAACATCCTCCTTTTGGAAAAAGGAAAAAAATAGGGTTAGAGTCCTTCAGTGTATTCCAATGGCTGGATTTATTCCTTAACTGATTGGATTTGGTCTTTCTACAAGCCCTTGTGGGGATCACCCTAATCGAATGGAGCTTTCTTGCAGGCATATTCCAGTGGATAGGACAAAATACAAGGAAAAAAGTGGGTCACAAAAAGTCAGAGTCTCAGCAGTAATACTCCTCGCCACTCCTTATTATACTTTGTAACATATTATCGCTCCTTAATGCTTCCTGTGTGGTTCATTAAATGTTTCTCCTCTACTCGCAGATGGATAAATTGAAAACTACACCCTTAAATTAAAACCAAACAGGGGCAGCCTTCTCAAATTAATTATGGGGGAGCCCTTGCCGGAGAATTGGCTGTAATGAAGGTGCTTCCTGCGTTAGGCTCCTGGGGTTCAACCCTACACCGCCGGTGCTGATACCTGGTATTCGCTAAACCAGGATGCAAGCCTCAACACCTGCGGGTCAGAGGGAGTGAAGGCACGAAGAACCCAAATGATGAATAAAAGAGGTGACAGCCTCCCTAGCTCCGTGGACTCCCCGCCTCACTCTAAGGGGTCGATTCCGATTCGGGCCGGAAATCTCTCCGACCGAGCCGGACCCGGAGAGATTTCCGACCGAATCGGACCCGTGCAGTCCGACCGAACGAGTCCGATGCATTCGTATGCCACCGGACACGAAGTCGGTCGGACTCCCATTGAACTCAATGGGAGCCGGTCGTACAACGCGTACGCGGGCTCCCATTGCCTCAATGGGTGCGAGGCGGACAAGGGCGCCCCCTACAGCGAGTACGCCGCGAGCGCTCGCGGCGTACACGCACAGGTAGGGGGACCCATGGGTCCCCCTGTGTGCGCCTCGCGCAGGTACGCGTACAGGGGGTCCGACACGGACCCCCAAAGTACGGCTCCGACAGCGAAGTTCGAGTCGGACGGCGCGAGTCGGTCGGAGCGGTCGAGGTGCGCATCGTACTTACCCGGCCGGAAAACGTCTCCATTGCGCGGTGCGAATCGTGTCCGAGCGAGTCGGTCGGAGCGGTACGATCCGGGTGCACGAAGTCGGTCGGAGCGGTCGGGTCGCCCGGACGAGTCGGTCGGCGAGCTCGCATCGTACTCGCTCGGCCGGACCAGCGTACGGTTCGGTCGGGAAACAGGGCTCCGAATCGGATCCGGTAAAGCCGAATCCTATTCGGAGCCCTACCGGCCGAGATCGGAATCGGCCCCTATGTGTTGACTTGCTTCACAGAGGCAACAACCGAACTCTGGCTCATCCCCGTACGAGTATATGAACTCTCATCAATGGGTGGAGGTGAGGAGCAAAGCTGCTAACAGACAGCAGAGACTGCTCTCCCAAGACAAACCTGACCCAATTCAATAGTCAGAAGTAACAAATATCCTGCCCTGATACACAGGCCAGTCACTCTGTGAGAGCCAACCCTTCATGGACCTCTCTACACCACTGTCAACGGCTCCCAGGCGGCGTGGTCAGTGTGGGTTGACAGGCCTCTATAGGGGTCCGCAGCCGCTGAGGCCCGAAGTGAGGGCAAAAGCGCACCAGCTGCCTCCGCAGCTTCGGACACTTCATGATGATCGATTTGAGTGGGGCTCGATTCAGCAGCCTCACTTCATCAAGTCAGAAGTCAAATGCAGTGCAGAGTTCAAAATTCAAATGCGGCAAAGTAGCAGACAATTCAACCCTGGCAGGGGGTGGCGAAGAATAGCCAAGCTAGGCGGGCTAGACGGTGTAAGAATTAGGATGGTGCTGGAGAGGGATGGGAGGGCAGGGGTGGGGGGGATGCAGCTTTGCTGGCCGCTTCCGCAACCCTGGAGCACTCGACCCCTTCGCTCAGGTACCTATTGCATCGGGCTCGCTTTCTCAACTCCTACCTGTGGCACCAAGAATGCCACACCTCACATCGGCGCCCGGCGATCTCTCCTCCTCACCGAAGCTGCTCTGCTGCCTGCTCCACCTGCCCGCTTGATTGCTTCACCTCCCAACGTCGCCCTCCGGAATAATGTCAGAAATTACGCATTACTCTTGTGATGCAAAATTACCGAAATTACATGACGACTCCAGTTTAAGTAATTAAGAGTAATTTGGGGAAAAATCCTACCAGAGGAGCACAGAAACAATGAACTAAGAAAGAGCGAGTGGCTACTGGCTTCCTGTCCTGTAGCATTTAGTGCTATTTTCTAAGTGCAAAATGCATCCTCAGGCCCATTTTGGAAAATAACACTAAATGATGGATCACGCTTCTCACATAATTACCCATAATTATGAGTAATTTTTCAGTAATTACACTAGAGAGAATTACGCGAGTTACGACCACCCCTAGAGTGTTTGCCTAGCCCTGCTTATGACAGGTTGATTACTTGAAAAGCCAGGTCTTCAGCTTCTTGCAGAATTCAAGAGAAGAGGAGGATCTGATATGGAGTGGGAGATCGTTCCACTCTTTAAGAGCAATGTAAGAGACTGCCCGTTGTCCTGATCTGGTGCGGTGTATGGTGGGATATGTGCGAGTGTGGTGTCTGGATCGTTGTTGGAAGGAGATTTGACTATTCAGCTAGGTGGGCCTAAGTTTTGTAGTGCCTTGGGTGTGTGTTTGAGAAGTTTGAAATTAGCACGTTTGTGTATCAGGAGCCAGTGGAGCTCCCTGAGGTGTGGTGTAATGGGAGTTGATGATGAGGCTGGCTGGCAAGTTCTGGATGGTTTGTAGTCTTCTAGTGACGGCATCGACTTGTGCGGTCATGTCCAGTTTGCTACTGATGATTAATGCAAGGCCCTTATAGTGGGTGCTTAGTGTGGGTCGAAATTTGGCCAACCACCAGCTGAAGTCCATGGGGAGGTGTTCTTGCCAAAGATTACTACTTCTGTCTTGATGGTGTTGAGCTTGAGATAGCTGGCTTTCATCCAGTTAGCGACTTCAGTCATGCAGGTGATGAACCTGTTTTTCATGCTGGGGGTCTTATCCAAGAGGGAGAGTATGAATTGCTTTTCGTTGGTGTAGGAGAGAATGCTGATTTCATGCACGCGGATGATGTTGGGCCACGCGATCATGTATACATTGTTCAAGGTAGGGCTGAGCGATGGACCTTGAGGCACTCCAAAGATTAATTTGCAGGCTTCCAAAGGGAGGGGGTAAATTTACTATACTTTCCCAGTCTAACAAATACTAGGGAAAAGTCCCTACATTTGAGGCAGGAGGGGGGCGTGGTCTCGCCAGCGGCAAGATGGCTGCGCGCTGAGCGAGCTCTGCTGGCTGAGCCAGACAATCCGGCATTATCCGTCATCTGCAGGAGCTAATCCATTTATATAAGTGCTTCCTGCCATCATCTGCTGCCGCTGGGACGCTGGTGGCCGAAAAAAACAGACATCGGAGCACTTTTTGTGCTGTGGCCTGACTACCTGGCTGCACCGCGAGGCCCCGGGGCCTGCACTGCTCTTCCCTGCCAGCTGGGAACCCCACGCCTGCGACTGCACGGTTTGCTGTTCCGTAGGTGACCCACTCCTAGCCTGACAGGCGTTCCGCTGCTGCCGCCTGTTCTACGGTGGAGCCGCTTTGTCTCCGTGGCCCGGCCTCCCCGCTGGTTGGGTGGCGTGGCCCGACGGCGGCTGGGGACTGCTCTGGCCTTGAGAATCCGCGGAAGCTGCAGTGTCTCGCTCACCTGCCCTGCTGCCGGACCCGCTCCGGAGGCCGTCTGGGACGTGCGGCGCCGGATCTACAACACCCTCTGGCTGTCAAGAAAGATCGCCCTGAGCGCGGGGAGCCGCTCTGCACCCTGACCAGCGGCTCCCCTGGGCTGCTTCGGCGGAGGCCGGTTGCTGCTCCATCTCACTTTGCCCCCTGGAGTTTGAGGCGCTGCTCCTGCTCTCCCGGCTTCTCCCTGGGCCCGCCTCACTCCACGCTGCACCGGGCGCTCCCTTGCCGCCATCCTGGGCCGCCCGTGCGGGGTGGAGCCTGTAACTGCGCGCTCGCCCCCGTCACCTCGCCCTGCTTTGCTCCTCTGCCAGGGGGGTCCCTGTGGTGTGCCTCTGACCGCGGCGGCGGCCTGCGCAGGGGACGTTGACTGCAGCTGACAGGGCTCTGAATCCGCCCTGACAACGTGCAAGTGGGCCCCCTGATCTGCACCTGTGGTCCACTCTGCAACGGAACCATATCCCAGCCGCCGCCATATTTGTACAGCATCTCCATCAGGACCCGCAGGGGCCTAGGGATATCCGCTGAAGGCGCTTCTGCTGTCTCTTGTTGTGCCCCCCCACCACTGGGGTGGTCACCGGATCTGCGTCCCGGTACACATCGCCCGCTGTGCCCTCTACCGCCTCTCTGCGTGCTGCCATGGGGAAGACGGACACCAGGCAGCACAAGCTCACCTACTCTGGGCGCAGCGTGGGTAGGGGTGGCGAGGCCCCTCCTGATGCGGGTGAACAGTCTACTCAGACTGACCCCCACGAGGAAGACGAAAACAGCCTAAGAGCCATCCTCCTAGAGGTGAAGTCCAGCTTGAAGAATATTGACGCGAAGCTCGACCACCTCTCCACTCGCCTTGACCAGGTGAAACACAGGGTAGACTCGCATGATACGCGCCTGGACCAGCTTGAGGCGAGAGTTTCGGACGCAGAGGATACCAGTGCCTCTGGAGCACAGAAGCTTCTACAAATGGACAAAATCCTGGAAATCATCCGCGCCAAAAATGAGAATTTGGAGGCGCGCTCCAGGAGGAACAACATTCGCGTCGTGGGTCTTCCAGAATCCACTGCGACTGGAAAGATGGAGGACTTCCTCGAGTCCCTGCTTCGGGACCTCTTTGGCCCGGTTCTCTCCACCCACTTTATTGTTGAGCAGGCACACAGGTCGCTGGGCCCCTGCACGCCCAATAATTGCCCGTTTGTTGAATTACCGGGACCGAGACTCCATTCTACGCAGGGCCCGGGAGCTGGGCGAGGTGAACTATCAGGGGAACACACTGTCTTTCTACCCTGACTTTACTCTGATGGTCCAGGCGGCCCGCAGGGACTTTCTCCCCACTAAGCGCATCCTGCAACAACTCCACATCTCTTATGCAATGCTCTACCCCTCCAAACTTGGTGTCGACGTTGGGGATAAACCGAAATTCTTCACTGATGCAAAGTATGCTCTTGCTTTTGCTAAACAGCTGCTGAAATCCTCACCGCGCAACCGCTGCGCCGCCTCCGAGGAAGGCCACACCAGTGACAATGACTGATCCCATTTATGCCTGGCTGTTCGCCTCAGTGTTGCCATTCTGCAACATCACGTTGATTTCTCATAATTTCTCTGCCCGCCTGTTAATCTCATGCCTTTGTACAGTACTTGTGCCTTGTATACTTTACATGCTATGGATATGAGTGGAGAAGTGGGGCATGCTGCTCTTCGGGTCTTCATGGGTCTCCCAGATGGTACCCACCCATTCCTACCATAAATCGACCCCGGAGCACTTTGACCCCTTCTTTCCAGCGCCATGTATAGGTGCCCGCAATCTACCCATCACCTTGGGTTTCCTCAACGGACAGTCGTATTTCGACCCTCCGGACTTGGGTTCCCCGGGTTACTCGGCACCTTGCCCCAGCTGGTGGCTCTCATGAAACGCTCTCACGAACGCAACATGCTCCCACTAGCCGGCCTCCCACTGAGCTCTACCATGCTCGGCCACCCTGCCCACACGGCTTGGGGGTTTGGCTGTGCCCACGCTCCCCGGAGGGATGAGTCCCATTTTTGTACTTATTTCTCCCAGTTTGGGTTCCCGGGGGTGGGGGGGGTTTGATGCTCAACCTATTTGGGGGGTTGGAGTGGGCGGTGGGTGGGTCTGGGTTTTGTTACGCGGGGCTCCGTACTCGGTGCCCTTTGCAAAAGGTTTGCATTGTTCTCTGTTCTGCTTAAAGCTAGGCATGTTAATGCACTATGTATTCTGCAGTGTTCTGTACATCGCTGCACTCGCACTCGATCCTGACTCCATGGTCCGTTGGCATTATGATACCTACCGTCTCTCTGCTGCTACATGACTGACACAACGTTCTGGACCTGGAACATCAGGGGTCTGAATGATTACCGTAAGGCACGCCTCATGCACGCACAGCTCCTCAGACATCAGGTGGACATTTGTGTCCTTCAGGAGACGCACCTCCTCCCCGCCACCTCCTCCAGACTATCATCTCGTCACTGGGGCGACTCCTACTCTTCCTTCTATTCTAACTATTCGCGCGGCGTCTCCATACTTTTCAGAAGGGGTCTACCCTGGCACAACACTCACTCTCACATTGACCCGGAGGGCCGCTATGTGATCCTCGCTGGCACACTCTACAATCAGCCGTTGATATTAGCGGCAATTTACAGCCCTAATCTTGATGATCCCGACTTTCTCACACACGTCTGGCAACTCATATCTGCCTTGGGACCCTATCCTCTCATCTGGGTGGGCGACTTCAACATAGCTCCCTCGCAGGAGCTAGACCGCTCTGGGGACGGCACCCAGCACCCGCAAGCCACTACTCCATCATGACTGATCATTTCCTGCTGGACACCTGGCGGCATGCCCACCCCGGTAGACGTGAGGGGACTTGCGTCACGGGATCGCGAGGTTCCTGGTCCCGTTTCGATCTCTGGATCACGACTCGAGACGTCACTTCCTGGACCACATCGGTACACCACGAGGCTCGTACTCTATCCGATCATGCCCCCGTACGTCTAGGCCTACAGCTCCCACTTGCGCCTCGTCGCGCGTCCGTGTGGTGCCTCCCTCCAAATGCCCTCTGTGACGCTGCCTTTTGTGAGGAAATACGCAGTGCCATTATTGCTTATTTCGAGCATAATGTGGGCTCTGTTGATTCGCCCTCAGCCCTCTGGGAGGCCTTAAGGTTGTAATTCGGGGGGAATGTATTGCTCGACAATCCGGGGTGCTGAAATCCATCAGGGGCACCCTTGACCGCTTGGAGAGCGACCTCAGGACTTTGGACCTTCATCAATCTCAAAACCCCAGCCCTGCACACTCGCTCAGTTCAGAGCCAAACTCACTGCATTTCACGAGGAGGACGACAGAGAGGTCGCTTTCCTTAATAAAGAAGCCCGTGCTCGTCGTTATGGTGAGGGGGATCGCCCTGGCAAGACACTGGCGTCTCTCCTCCGGAAGCCATTTGCGTCTTCTTATGTCAATGCCTTGAGTGAATACGCCACGGGTAGGACTACCTCCCCTACCGAGATCCTTGCTCGGATCTCTTCTATCTACTCCCAACTCTACACTGCTGGAGCAGCGGCCCGCAGGAAATTCTGGATCAGTACTTTGACACTATTGAATTGTTATGGCTTGGGAATAGTCACCGGGAATATCTAGATGAGCCCTTCACTCATGAGGAGATTTCCACAGTCATTGCTGGACTTCCTGGAGACAAAGCCCCCGGCTCCGACGGACTCAATCCTGCTTTTTATAAACAATACGCGCCCCTCCTTGTCCCGCATCTGGCCGAAATGTACAACGACTCTGTCGAACGGGTAGTATCCCCCCGTCCCTCCGCAAGGCCATTCTCACTCTCCTCTTGAAACCTGATAAACCACCCGAGAGCTGCGATTCCTATCGGCCCTTATCTTTAATCAACACAGAGAACAAAATTTACGCTAAACTCTTGGCCAACCGCCTCCTCCCGCTCATGACACTGATCGCTAGGCCTGACCAATCAGGCTTTATCCCGGGTCGTGCTACCTCACATAATTTACGCACCATCTTCTCGGTTCTTCACCAGATTAATCCCTCTCTGCCTGCCGTAGCCACTTTATTAGACGCCACCAAGGCCTTTGACACCTTAGAATGGCCTTTCCTTTTCTATCTTCTCCCTCGCTTGAGTCTCAGCCCGGGTTTCGTGCGTAAGATACAACTGCTATACACACTCCCCACGGCGCGCATACGGGTAAACGGTCTGGTTACTAACCCCATCACGATCTCGAGGGGCACCAGGCAGGGATGTCCCCTCTCCCCTATGCTCTTCACCATAGCCATGGAGCCGCTGGCGGCCCGGCTGCGGCAACACCACACTCAGCGGGGTATAGGCTTCTCGGCTCGTGCCCTTGTTACCTCAATGTACGCGGATGACATCACGATCTACATCCGCGAGCCTCGGGAGAATCTAGCACCCATGACCAGGGAAGTCGTTCGGTTCGGTGGCATCTCGGGCATCCAGGTTAACTGGAGTAAATCGGTCCTCTTCCCACTCACAGATGCGACCACTCCGTTTACGCCTGACTATCCTTTTGTTTGGGCAACGGGCCCTGTTTGATACTTGGGCATCTGGCTAAGCAGAAGCATAGAGGAACTATGGAAGTCCAATTTCTTCAGAGCTATGGACTGGCTCGAAGCCAAGATCTGCGCGTGGCAAAAACTCCCCCTATCACTCGCTGGGCGCATCGCCATTGCTAAAATGGTGGTGCTCCCAAAATTCCTGTATCTCTTTTTAAACATCCCTATACCTCTTATTCGCAATTCTTCCCAAGGCTACGCTCCAACATCATCGCATTAATCTGGGCCGGGCGTCAGCCCAGGATCGCTTACGATATATTAACACTTCCCCTAGCACGGGGAGGTATGGGGGCCCCCGATTTCAAGCTCTACGCGCTGTACGCCCAAGCCAGTTTTCTCCACTTCTGGATTCACCCCACGCCCTTCCAACCCCATGTGGCCGTCGAGGCAGACCTCGCCTCCCCTTGGCCATTGCAGACCGCTCTCTTTCTGCCGTACAAAACCCCTCGCGGTGAGGTGGACATGGTTGAATGTCTGCGCTGGGCCTGAGATGGGCTGTTGGCGCTGATGTCCTCTTCGCGCCATCCATGCAGCTCGCCAACAACCCGTCTTTTCCCCCACTGCAAACTGCTGGCATGGCCTGCCGTGCGGCAGGCATGGGCAACCATACCAACACGGATATCTACCCTGATAACAATTTCTTCGCACTCCCAGATAATGCCGCCCCGCTAGACAGGCTCCTCTATTATCAGATCAGGGCGACTTGCAGAAGTGATAACCCCACTTTCCTCGTGCCCCCCGACCCTGCACGGCGCTTGAATATGTTCACTCATCTAACTCTCCACGGAAGCTGGTCACGAAACTCTATGCCATCACTCTGGCTGCCTCCCCCGTTAGCACGGAACGCGCTCGTGCTGCGTGGAGCGCTGACTTGGGTAGGGACCTCTCTCCCGAGCGCTGGCACTACTGTTGCAGGCAAATTAAACGTCTTTCCCCCAACTACCGGCTTCGCCTTATTCACTTCAAGTACCTCCACAGGCTCTACCGTAACCCTGCGTCATTACACAGGATGGGTTTAAGGGACACTGACAGATGCATGCGTTGCTCGGCCCCCGGCACAGACTTCACACACCTGGCCTGGCTGTGCCCCGGGGTTTCCTCCTTCTGGGTGGAGGTGTGCACTGTCATTAGTGACATTACTCTTGAACGCATCGTTCCCGATCCCCTGTTGTGCCTCCTGGGCTGTCAGGCATATTTCAGACGTTAATCGCAAATTGACTGCAATGCTTTTGGTGCTTGCTAAGCGACGGGTGGCCATCCACTGGGGCCGTAAGCCGGTACCCCAAGTCAAAGGCTGGCTGGATGATGCTGCTCACTGTCAGACACTCCTCGGCGAATTCTGGGATCTGATGCCGGCGGCCAGTAGACCTCCTGACATATGGGGCCCGCTCACGTCCTACCTCCAACGGCAAGCTGCCTCTGACGATGTTGCGACTGACCCCCTCCCTGCAGTCTCCTCACTTGCCGCCACTGACTCCTTGGACTTAGCTCACTTACCAGACCCGACATCTCTGACTCCTTCTTCGTAATGCCATTGTCATTTTATAGTTTAATATGTGAATGAGTCATGTCAACATTTAACCACCTACTTACTATGTAATGTCGACTCTATATGTAAGCGCAGATACATTTATTGCTACCGATGTATTTATTACATGCAGTATGCCTTCTTGTTTTTTTTTGTTTTCTGGTTTATTTCTTGTTTTTTTTTTGTTTTCTGGTTTATTTTTAATAAAGGTTTTGAAAATCAAAAAAAATACATTTGAGGCAGGAGGGGTGCAGATTTACTCTTCTAACTCCAGTCCATAACATATTAGGAAAATGACATACAATGGAGAAATGTCAGATTCACTATTCTAACTCCAGATTAACAAACACTCTGGAACGTGCATGCATGAGGGCGGGGGAGGCAGGTTTTCTATTCTATCTCCAATCTAAGAACCATTGGTGAAAAAGTACATATAAGGAAGGGAGAGTTGGATTTACTATTCTAACTCCAATTTAACAATAACAATGGAAAGTTCACAGATTTCAGATTTTCTATTCTATCTATAGTCCAAAAAACATTAGGGAAAGTACATACATTGCAGGGGGTGGGGTTAGATTTAGTATTGTAACTCTAGTCTAACAAACATTAGAGAAATAACATACACTTGAAAGGTCAGGATCACTTAATCAAACATTACAAGTACACATTTGTAATTACTTAAAAATTGAAATAAAAACTTTAAAAAACCGAAGTTTCAATTAAAAATCATTGTACAAATATATCAGAATTGTTAAAGAAATAATTCAAACTATTAAATAAATCAGTTTTAAAACAAACACTCCCACATAAAACACTAACCTACAAAACCTTTACAACAATGAAGAATTTTTTTCAAAACCAAAATCAGTTTACAATGTGGAAATGTACATATTTAACTTTTTAATAATTTACAATGTAATCATTTATTTTAGAACCGTTCCACCAATATACCCCCACAACACATGTTACAAATTTAAGAAACTATTTTTATAGAAATTAAACATAATTCAATAAATAAAAAAAGCTAAATAGCATACATTTTTAAATTACAATAATTATTATATTGTAATTAATATCAATTAAGATATATTTTAATTTGAAGACTACGCACCCAACTACCGAATAAACTCCACATCCCAAAAATAAAAGTACATAATTGTAAAATTATAAAACATGTAACTAAATAACAATGACAAACAATACACATTTAAAATAATAAACAATAATAATTATTATACACTTTAGAAATAACACTACCCTTCCATACCCCATAAACCATAAAACAAATTCTTTAAAAAACATTAACAAACACTGCAGTTTTATATTTTAAAATTATTAAACAAATGAAAAATCTAATGTAAAAACTGCATAACTAATACATTAATCAATAGTCACTATTTATGTGTACTTGCAAGTGATAGCTGCAGTTACAGTTATGTGTATGCCTAGTTACTCATGATGATCTTTACCAGAGAAACATGAAAATATTTCTTGCAAGGGAGCAGTGTATGCGAGTCACAAGCACAAAATATACACATTGAACAACTTAAGTTACATGTTTCATACATTTCGACTTTGCAAACGTGACAGCCACCATGTTAAATATAACTCTAATGTCCATATATGTATGTGGTATTTGTAGAGCTCAAACCTAGCCAAAAACCAATGGAGCACTGTAGAAAGTCGAAGGCAAAGTTACAGTCAAAGAGTGACTGGAGAGGTAGCTGGGTTCTGAGAGTGGAACTGTTACAGCGTCATGATGTAATGTTCCTTAAGGTAGTCCACCTAAGTGTCAACTCAAAAATATTGTCTGACCATAATATTATGGTCAAAATAGTGAGTACAAAAACATTGAGCCAGTCTGCAAAATGTGTACGCTGGCACCTTTTCTCTTGCACCAATGGTAGTTTCATCATTGCAGTCATTGTTGGGATTGACTACTAAGTAAGCCAAGTACATTTAGAATTTTGAGTCGATCTGTGGCCACCATGGGAGACCTCACAAAGAATTGACAATAAAACCCATGGTCTTGAAGTTGCCAAGCAGCCTCTAATGATATCCAAGCATACGCTGTGGATGCCAATGAAATGGCCTATTTCGATCCTGCATTGTTGACAGAAGTAGTTGTGGATGCCAGTGTGGTGGGTGGGGGTGCTATACTGACAACATGAATCAGGCTTGAACTCTCCAAGACACATCAGCAGTATGACAAAACCTAAACGTGCTTACTCACTGTCTGAAAAGAAACTCAACAGTTGTCTACACTTGTGACCATTTTGACCTGTTCTTATTTGACAAAGGGTTTACTGTCCTCAGTGACCATTAAACCCTCCTCTCTATCTTTGGCAGTCCCAAGGCCAAAATACCAAGCCCCACAGAGTGATTCGGATTAAAACTGCACGACTACGGTTTCTGCATTGCCACAAACTGGCTGACTTTTTCTCAAGATATCTGATTGCAAGTACCACTTCTCAGTCCTCGATTGCTTAAGGATATATTTGTTAGCTGATCAAACAAGTTAGGTCTATGGCAATATCGACAGCTGACCTCATACAGGCCACTGTAGAGGATTCCTCACTAGAGACTGCATCAGATCTCATCCACATGCAATGATGGAGCGATCTGGACCTGATCTGGAAGGTTTAACCATTCACACAGCATTCTGGAATAAAAGCAATCGAAGGAGAGCTTGCGCACCAATGAAATGGCTTAACAGCAAGAGGAACTTGGTTGGTTATACTTAACCCATGAGAAAACAGGTTGTTGAACTGATCCATGAGGGTTACCATAACATTGAGGCCAGCAAACTGCAACTGTGACAGACAGTCTGGTTTCCTTTTCTTGATGAATTAGTTGGGAAAATCCTAGATAACTGGCTTGCTTGCCACAGTCTCAGTAGGTCTGTCTCTCCTCAGCCCTTACAAATTTCCCCTCGTGCCCTAGGCATCTGGGAGGAGTTACTCATTGACTATGGACCTGTGTTATGTTATGTGTAATTGTAAAGTGCTCAATTCACCTAGGAAGGTATCCTGTGCTGAAAGCAGGAGTTGCCTGAGCTGAGCTAGGGCGGGGTGAAGAGACAGGTCTTCAGTTTCATCGGGAATTCAGAAACTGAGGAAGCAGCTTTGATGTGCAGGGGCAGGTCGTTCCAGGTTGGAAGCGGGGAGGGAGAAGGGACGACCACCAGATCAGGTTCAGCATATGTGTGGGGTGTGTGCAGGTAGGAGTCCATCTAAGCAGAGGTGTCTTGTAGGTTTGTGGAATTTTATGAGGTTGTTGAGGTAGGTGGAGCGAATGTTGTGTAAGGCTTTGTATGTGTGCATGAGGAGTTTGAAAAGTGCTCTTTTGTGGATTGGGAGCTAGTTGAGTTCTTTGAGTGCTGGGTAGAGGTGAGTGTGGTTTGAGTTTTGTATGGTCTGGGGTTTCTGGTCAGTTCACTGTTGACTCCAGCTTAGAGTGCCTTGCCATAGTCCAGTTTGCTGGTGATGTGGGGTTGGGTGATGTTTCTGCGAGTGCACACAGGGCAATGCCTTCTGGTTGTCATGGATGAATATTCTTAATTTCCTTAAATTCTGGCCATCATCTGCCATTGTTCCAGCCTTAACAATGTTTTCCGTATGCTTTGTCTAGCTGTTGTAAAATATGAAAATGAGCCACAGTTTAACAGAGAATACAAAGACTTCCCCAGACTATGTAAGAGCTTCCCTTCTTCCTTTCAAGAGCCAATGCTGGCACCATCCTTGGCCCATGCTCTTCAGTGGGTTCCCAAGAATTCCACATTTCCTTGTTGTCCTCATTTGGTGCCTGCAGTTCGCTACCCTGTCACTCTCTTGAGCGAAGCATTGAAATACCTGATGGTTTTGCCTGCTAGGGTCACATGAGGTAAACACAGGCCAGCATCCTGAATAACCACAGCCTCACCAGCAAGAAAATTACTTTTGCTCAATTCCTTCTGCTCCAGCCGTGGGCCCCTGGCTCATTCAGGGTCTTACTATATTGTGCCATCCTCTTATTACCCATTCTTTTGCTCTGGCCCTGTGACTCCAAGCATTAAGGGGCCCCTTTGCATGTGGAGCCTTTTCTTTTTGACCAATCCTTATGTCTCAGCTCTGTGAGGGACTCCCTTTGTCGTCCTTCCCCTTGCTGTATCTGTTCTCTTGCATCCAGCCCAAGTATTTCAGCATTCAGGGGACCTCCCTTTTTTACCCTTTCACATGATTGCCACTGCTCTTTCTTTACCAAGCCTTGTGCCTCAGGTTCCATGAGGGTCTTTATAAATAGCCCCATTCCTTGGTTGTCCATTCTTTTTCCCACAGCCTTGTGACTTGGTGCATTGAACAACACAGAGAGGCACTTCCATTGACTTTTTGTGGCTAGGCCTACGGCACATATGTTCATCATACAAGCGTACTGGGTGCCCCTCATGGGGATCCCCTACACCACCAAATGAAGTGTTCTGGACTGGAAATATTAAAAGCCCACCTTACATCAGGATAAAACATAAACCTGACAGCCCTATCATGTTTCACAATCCATGAATTATTTTGTGTAAGGCCTACCGTAGAACTAGGTCTCCTCCAAATCAGAGATGCAGGTAGATGACCAACCCATCCAGTGGGCTTCTGTGGGGGAGGACTAGGTCCTATTCACTGTGGGCACAAACTGGCGCTGCAGCAGCGAGCTTATAATAATAATAATTCCATTTGTAAAGCGCCTGGTTACACCCAACGGTGGGTCCCCACGCTAGGATAGAGACCCCCAGAGGAAGAGAAAAGAAAGACTATGCCTAGTCTAAGGGGAGAAGGGATGCTCAGAAGGACATGCAGATAATCCCAAATTAGGGTGAAATAGCCAAGTTTTTAGTCCCTTGCAAAATATTCTTTCAATACGTTCGGCTCTCAGAGTCAGTGGCAAAGTGTTCCCCTTTTTGGCAAGAGATAGCCAAATATCGAGCTCCCATCCTGGCTCTTTCGATTTTGGGCACCATGACCAGGTGGGCTCCCGCGGATCTCAGATTGCGGGCAGGAGTGTGAGAGGTTATCATCGAGCAGAGGTAACTTGGGCCTTCATTCGACAGAATTCTGTGACAATAGCACATAGCTATGTAGGTAATCCTCTTCTTCACTGGCAGCCAGTGAAGAGTAGACAGAGCTTTAGAAGTGGACGTTCTTCAGGCAAGGTTCAGGACCAATCGTGCGGCAGCATTTTGGATACGTTGCAGTTTACTGAGGCTTTTTTTGGAGACTCCTAGATAGAGAATGTTACCATAGTCTATCTGAGATGTTACTAGAGCGTGCACAAGGGTTTTTCTAGCCATAATGGGTAGTAGATCTAGGAGTTTTCTTAGGACTTTAAGAATCCCGAAGCATTTTCCGGCTACCTTCCTGATTTATCTTTCTTGGAATGTGTGGGGATGATTACCGGACCCTTCTTGACCTTGTCCACACTGAGGATGGATGAATGATAGGGCATTCATCACCTACCCCTTGACCTGCCCAGGACCAGAGGACAAGATGGTTCTCACTGGATGGAGGGCAGAGGGTGGCTTATGTTTCTCTAAGTCCTCGTGCGAACAACATAGACTTAGATGAGGTGCATGTTTATGTAGCTAGGTGTGGGGGATAAAGCTTCTTCTTGGGAACGGCAATACCCTACCGGACCCTTATGGACCTCCAGATGCCACTGGTAAGGGGCACACGTACTGGAAGTTCGCATGGGCACAGTACGAAGGAATACAATCTCACCCAGAAAGAGAAGACCACAAATGTACAGTGATTAATACTGGAATAAATAAATCAGCATGTTGTATTCAAATTCTCCTATTAAATGTTTTGCGCCATTAGCAATGAGCATAAACGTCAAATAGAAAGATAATAAATGGAAGGAAAGAAATATAAAGAAAGGAAGCCCCATAGCTAATAGTAAAAATATTACAAGCTAAGAAACTATGAAAAAGCAATTAACAGTTATTTTGAGTGGTCACCACTAGTGTAATAAACAATCTTTCTTGTAAGATACTTGAGAACTGGTGATCTAGCCTGCAGAACAATATTCCTTCATTAGAAAGGTATTGAATGTCCACATGTTCACATTCTAAATGCGTCTCTAGGTTTCATGGCGTTTAATGTTTCTAAGTAATAGACATTTTCAAAAATGTTGTAATAAGGACTTGGAACCAATGGTCAGTCAGTCAATCACTTTGTTCGATCTAAGTAGCACATAGATCATAAAAGTACAGAAATTTTTAAAAGAAACATCATATAGCAAAATATAATAAATAAATCTCTTAAAAAGAAACATTCAAGCATATTAAAAAGCCATAAAATTACAATTGGCAAAGACGGCATAGGATCTGTTATTCCTAGCTACTGATTCAGTCTCCTAGACTTTAGTGAGAGACAAAGAAAGGAGCTACACAGTAGGACCCGAAATGGACAGGCAGCATTTGTAGGAAATATAATCCTGGGCGGCACTGCCTGAATTTAGATTTACCATAATGGGAAGAATGGAACGTTTGCGGTGCACCGTACAAAAGTTGCAAAAAAAGAAAATGTGCAGGTTCGATCGAGGAGACACACCGTCATATGGACAGACCGGCAAGGCTTGAAGGCAAAAAGTTTCAGTGGGATAAACCAGCATACAGGGGATAAGGTTTAAACAAAACCTTAATAATACAAATCGATGACGGGGATTTGTCACAGACGTCAAGTAGGAGATTGACCCAGATTTTCTACATATGATATGGGTTGCACTGCCCAGCGTTCCTATTGGGAGGGGGTCATGCTTACCCATGTTACCGTACTGGAGTGTGCCCTGGACACCACTGTGGAGGTTTGCCTATTGGGACTATATCCAAAACCGGCCCCAAAAAAAGTGCGAACAAGTTTCATAGATCTGGCACTGGGCTTGGCTAAAGGGAGAACTGCCATGGCCTGGAAGTAGGGGATCTGGTCAGTGTTGGGGATCTGGGTGAAAGATGTATCACAATGGGCAGCAGCGGAGGGGAGAGCCATCACTCAGGAAGATGCTAGAGGGAATACGACAGTGCCCCATAGCGGGGCTGTGGGCCAAAATACTTAATGCCTGGGATCACCCTGAGGGGATCTCGCCTGGGAGCAGTGATGAACTTGAGGACGTAGAAATTGGGGAGGGTACAGACACCACACTCTAAAACAATATAGGGTAAAGTACAGGAGAACCTGCCCCAACCCATCTTCCCCCTCACCAATGGGTGCGGAATGAGACTTCAATCATAGACAGGGTGTTGACTATGGGGTCCCCTCGCCCCCCATACTCCTCATATGGATCACTTTCCCGTTTCAAAGCCCATACGCCCCCTGCACTAGTTTTCTAAGTTTACACTGTTTGTAGTTTGTTAAATGGTTTACCTTCATAGATCCCTACCCAGTGAGGCTAACATCCCCTACAAATAAGGTTACTTGAAGGTTTGCAGAAGTGTCTACTCTGTACACATAAAAGGGGTATTCCTGGAAACATGCAAGACTCATGAGACTGTTTAGCTAATGTCAAAGTATGAATGGCTTTATACCCCAAATTCTGTACTGATGACAAATCAACAATGAATGTAAGCGATGTATGTTTTTTTTCCATGTGAGCCCAAAAAATGGGCGTATTGTATGACACTGTGGAAATACTTGCTTGAACAAAGTAAAAGTTGAAATGCCAATAATATATGTTAAAAAAAAAGTAGGAGATTGACTCAGAAAGATAACAGGTACATTCAAGTAAGTTGTTACAAATACTTTTATATCTTTCTCTGTCCATTTTAGTTAAAAACCGACTTTTGATCAGCTTTTTAGAGATAATTAAGCATTTGGCTAGGGTCTCAAACAGCTTTGTAAACTCAAAGAAATGAGGGTATTTTTAACATAAAGGATCCAAGGAATCTTATGTGCATAGTCGAGGGTTAGGCAATCCTTAATGATATGTTGTGTAAAATTAACGGATTCCCTTCTCCATACTGAATGCGATAGAAGGATTAAGACTAGATGTGCCTGATCGGGTATATAAAGGACATCCAGCTCAAGATGACAATTGAAGTTAGAACAGCTTCTGGGGAGAGCTACTAATTTTTTCAAAATGGTGTCCTCTATTGTTTGGAGGGGGTCTGATTTTGTTTGACCCCACACCCCTGCCCGAATGCAGCTACAGAAGTGGATTTAGCCATATAGATCTTTTTAATTACATCTAACGGCTTCAAGCCCAGTTTTTTGATAAAGGAATATATGGCATTAATGCTTTTTTCCAGTAATAAGCTTCTGTTAGCTACCATATAGGTCCAAATGGCCATTCTGTCGAACAAGACCCCTAAATAGGAGAAATAGGAGAAGGTGTCTGTCTATACCACTTTACGGCCTGCTATGTGAACAAACGGTAGTTTCTTTGTCTGGTGGCCAGTCACTAGAATGAAAGATTTTGCCTCATTAACTTGTAGATCTAGGTTTAGCATAAATTTCACATACTCCTCTGAGTTTCTGGAGTGCCGTGCCAGTGCGGGCGACAAGCATTGCATCATCTGCATAGAGGAGTATGGGAATACTGACCTGGTTCACCACGGGCACATCTAAGGTGGGGTCTAACAGGTGTGCTTCCACGCAGTTCGTGTAGATTGAGAAAAGAAAGGGAGCGAGAACGCATCCCTGTCTGACCCCCCTTTTAATGTGAAACCATCTAGTACACTCTCCCTGGTTTCCATATCGGACACAAGCTGTGGCTTGTGAATACAGCTGTTTTAGGAATAAGATTATTGCCTCATCAATACCCATCTCCTCCATGATTTAGCATAGATGGGGTGGGAAACACAATCAAAGGCTGCCGATAGGTCCATAAAGGCCATATAGACCTTTCCTTTTTTTGCTAAAGTATATTTGGCAATGAGCAGGCTCAGTTTGACATTGATCCAGTGACCCTTTCCCTTTCTTATCAGGATATTTTTCTGTGTAGCCCATTCCTTTAATCTATTCAGTAGCACTTGGCCCATTAGTTTGGCTGTGCCGTCCAATAAACAAATGGCCTATAGTTTTTTGACACTGATTTGTCCCCTTATTTTATGGATAGGAATTATGATTGTCTTTGACCACGATTCTGGCGGCCCCACTCTAGTGATAGCATTACAAACATTGGTTAAAAAAGGTCCCCAAAGGTCTGGATTTTCAAAGACAATAATCTATTGGAGCACCATTCCGGCCTTATTGCTGCTGCACTGCAGCAGGGCATATCTGACCTCAGTCTGAATAAATGTTAGGGTAGGTTTAGGGATTACCATTGCACCTCTCAGAGGAGATTCCCTACCCTCATGTGTAAGGCCAAATATTTTAAGAAAATGTTCCACCTAGGTATCTTCGTCCATATGGGTGTCTAGGTTAGGGTCTGTGCTATCTTTCAAAAAGGGGGAAAAAGGGGGCATTCATTACAGCCCAACAATCCCTTGAATTATTTGTAATAGCCGCCTGGCGTTCCCATGCCTCCTCCTTCAATGTTTTTTGTCTAGCCTTCCTGGCATCTTTATATAAATGTTGAGAGAGCTGTTGAGAGAGCCTGACTAAGGCCTTATCTCTTGAGTTTGTTCTAAGGGCTTTTTGGAGGTTAGTTAGTGTCTTAGTGCAAGCTGGATCAAACCAGCTAGGGTCTGAAGAGTTGCGGGCAGGGACTTGTTGCAGCAAGTAAGTTTTCACTTTGTCCAGAATTGTCTCATAGGCTGCCACCAAAGTATCAGGGGCTATGTTCAGGTCGAGGCAAGTCATTAACTCCTTTCGTCTGTTGGCGACAACCAAAGGGACAATTTTCTCCTTATCAATCTTACCTCATTTAGGAACTATCCCGTTCTTTCTCACTATGAGGGGTTTTGAGAGTTGCCTCGTGTGCAAAGTATGTATTTTCTTCCATTTAATTTGACAGGATATGTCCAGATAATCACTAAAGGTTTAGAAATGTGTTTTAATATCACTGAAAAAGGCTTTTTGGGATACGGATACAACCAAGTAATCAATAGTAGAGCCCTGGGAATTGGTGCCAAATGTATTGTCTAATAGGCCTGTGCTCATGTTGACTGAGTTAATGATTCCTTATAATAAGGAGTCTGTTAAGAATATTGCCATAAGCGTTATGAATGAAGTGAGGGATTACTTCTCCTTCCTCATTAGTTAGGCCACACACCGGTTTTGCCATACCACAACTGTGCGCGTTAAAATACCCCATCCATAAGATGTTCAGGATGTTATTATGATCTTTGATGATTACTTGGATTGCCTTCTTGAGTGAGTCGGCGACCCTTAACATCTCGCCCATGAAGTTATTATTATAGTAATTAATTAGAAGCATATTGCCACCTCCAACTCCTTTGAACATCAATAGATGGTAACATGGGGAATCATTGTGAGAAACGAGAACTTTAAGTCTTAAGGTATTTCTCACCATTGTCAAGATACCCCCTCTCGCTCACCCAGCTCTTGAAGGGAGCGCAGGAGTATAGAAAGAGCGAAATCTCTCTAAATGAATTGGTCATGTTTCCCAGGTTTCCTGTAAACATATTAGGTCATAGTAATATATACCCAATTTAGACCGTAACCTGCTATGTTCCAAGTAATTATTTTTATCCAATCATTATCTACATCAGTTATAGAAGGGTTCTTTGGGAGTTTTTCACCACAACTCTGGAGAGAATTTGGGGCCGGCCTATCCGCCCCCTGGCCTCAAGGCCTTCCAATGCAGCAAATTGATTGCTAGTGTGTAAAGAGTGGGTTACTTGCATCTTGTGAGACTGGTAAGGGAGGGAACGGTGATGGTGCTTCTGAATCCCTGTTCCCTTATGTTTCGAGTTGGAGGTCTATAAAAGAAGCCTAATGGAAAAGCATAAATCTGTATATCCGAAGAAGGATAATTAGGGAGTGTATTCAACAGTTTTCGTACCATGAGATGGTTATTGAAATTAACCACTATGGAGTCCCCTCTTAGGGGGATATTCACAAGAACGCGCGCTAAACATCTCCAAAAAATGTTAACGCAACTTTACACATCGCAGTCTATCGCGGGAAAATAACCCTGTGTTAACCTGGAATTCATAACACGGCGGTACCATGCGATAGTCTTCCAAAAACGCGGCCAATGTCCGCGATACAACCACCGCGACGGAGATAAAAACACAAACCCCAACACCAAAAAACATGCGATGAGATCATTCGCGATGAGGAAAGCAGCGATAAGCAGCGCCAGGCCCGCGACACACATACGGCAGGCGGGAATAAGCACAACAAAAACAGGAAAAAGAAAGACAAACCAAACAGAAAACAACAGTGAAGCACAATGGAGGCAGTCTGAGCTAGTACACAACCCCACAAGCCCCATTGGCAACAAAACATTGTACATGGCAGGCCATCGTGGACAAGGTGAATGCAGCCGGAGAGTGGAGGAGGACAATGGAAGAAAAGCAGAACAGCTGGAATGATGCGAAACGCACAAACAAGCAGAAACACGCCAACAACCAGAAGGCAGCAATGCACACCGGAGGTGGGAGTCCGGCGCCACACCAGGAGCTGGATGACATGGAGGAAATGGTGTCCACCACATCAGTCTGGAGATGGTGGCAGGAGTCGGGGACCGGAAACTGCTCAAAATCAACAGACACAACAGCAACATGGAGAGGAACGACCAGGGACTGGAGGGACTGGGGGAGATGGGCACAATGGCACACATGCACAATTAAGCACAGCACAACTGCAGACAAACCATGCCCAAGAGTAACAACACCAACCAAGAGCACAAGTCACACAACTCGGCAATACCACACCACTGAACAAGCACAGAAGTGAAAACCACACTGCCTGAAAGGGAGAAGGGTGAGCCAAATCAGAGCTGAATGGACATCTCACACACAATGCAGCACACACACATAGGAAGCAGAGCACCCCAACATCCAACACAATGTGGTACAAACACCAACATTTGCACAACCGAACACAGGACACAAGTGCACCCGCTTGTGGCCGGTAAATGGCCATACGCATCTGGCAAAGCACGAAACAGGGACATGATAATGCACAAGTACCAACCCACAGCCCTGATGGGGTAGCAATGCATGTAAGGCAGGGACCCAGATAGGCCGTGACACACACATTGGCATACAAATAAACACTCAACACAGTTGGAGACAAGTGAACGTGCGGAAACTTTATCAACAATTGCGTGTCAGTACGGCCAAGGGAAGTGCCACGACATGCAGACCAATGCAGCAGCATGTCTGAATGAGGAACGTCGGAAAGCGCCCATGTCCACCCCGGGGAGTCCATCACCAACACAAGTCATTGCCAACCCGCGTTGGTTGTCCGCGCATGGATCAGGAGTCCAGGCCAATGCAGCCATGTCCACTGTCGTCTTGGGACATGTGACCAGATCCCCAACATGCAACCAGGCGTCGGGACACGTGCAATGGGTCACATGCAGTCCTGGCTGCAGGTACCTTGTCACTCGTCCATGAACGCGAGTGCAGCAGCGTAGGCCAACATTTCCAATGAGAGATCGTTGTCCACCACATCTAACATGTCGGCGACGTAACCCATCAGCTGTCCCGGACAGATGTGCTGACTCCAACCCCTGGCCCCAATTTGCACGAAAGCCCAATCGGGGAGCGGCTCAATGTGGTCACTGCACACGACGACTCGTGCAATCTCCCAGGTCCAGTTGCCAGCATGCATGCCAAACATCCAGGCATGCCATAAACGGGCATCACGGTGACACTCCTGGTCGTGGGCCAACAGGGGGCGCACACACACGTCGAAATCCAGGTCAGCTACCGTAACGTTGGAGAGGCAGACATCCATGGACCACTCGAATATGCACGAGCGACAATGCAACACAGGCTGAACGCAGGTGACGTTGGCAAGGCGGAAGCTCAGCCGGTAACTGATCCGCAGCACTGCCAATGGCAGTGCCCCCAGTACATGCAGCAGACGTGCACGGTACAGGTCCACGTGACTGGAGTTGAGCATGTGTCCGGGATGGTCTGCCATTGCGTCAGTGGCTCTGCTTGAAGCGGCACTGTGCTGACCTGTGCCAGTCCTGTGGATGAAATGCCACAGCTTGGAGCAATGAGCAGTGTCTGTGTGCAACGGGTGCAGGCCTGGGGTGTGGTGGGAGTACGTGTGAAGGCCATTTCACGCACGCTAACTACGACCAAGGACTTCTGCGTGTGGGATGTGTACACGTTGGTCTCAAGTCGGGCAGTGCGTAGTGTGGGAGTCGCCAGCAAATGCTATCGTATCTGTCAGGGGGTGCTGGGCACATGCAAGTCCCATCTAGGATCTGCAGATGTGTTACCGCCTGATAGTTCAGACAAAGGACCTTTCATCCCTTCAGTAACTTCACCATCTGCATGCATACAGGAGATGTACAGAGGCCTGTCGTGGGTGGGGTGGGATGTCTGGGACCCAGGGAATCATGGATGATATGCCTAGCACGTGGCACATGAGCGGCCTCACTGTGTGTTACGTTGCCTCACAGCTGCTCCTCCCTCCCACGAGCCCCCACACATGTGTGCGCTGCGCGGTTGTATCACGTGCACTCCTACGGCACACCATTGTCATGCCTGTCCACGCATGTCCAGCGGCATGCCAACAACACCTTGAAGCTGGCCGTTGAGGGTGTGCGGCCACGTGAGTGTAGGCCAATGGTCCGGACAGGGCGGGCACAGGTGTACAGTCCATGGCTGGCTGTGATCGCGCTGCGATTAAGGCTAGGCACCTGACTCATGCAGCCGCAGGACTGATACACATAACACTTGGCATGCATGTGCCAAGACCCCGAGCGGGCTTGCGCTCCTACATTTCCCCGTACGTGCAGGCCCGCCCTCCGGGTGCATGCTACATTGCAACATCGACTACTGTGGCCCTGGTTGCGACAACACCCCAACACAAAGACACACTTACCGCACTTCCTGCTCAAGGCCAGACCAGAGCCACGCCCTGATCCCCCTGCCGAATCAGCACACCCCTGCGCTGACCTGACGTACGCCGGACCAGCACACGCCGCTTGTGCATGCAGGGGGCGGGCGAAGCTACATGTCCAAGGTCTCAGCCACTGCTGAGGTGACATGGTATCCTCCGCTGAAGACAGCACACTGTGATGTTGCAGGGCTCCGGCCCATCATGCTGACATAATGACCACACGGACACACTTGCTTAGATGGTGGGAATGGCTACGGGCACGTGCGCCCGGCCACTTTTATTAGCAGGCTCACATGTCGAGTGACACCTGTGTTGGATGTGTGTGGGGTGTGTGCACACCAGCCGTCATGGAGTGCCTGGTGCAGTCAAAAAACGACAACAGTGTACATCGTTAAGGACACACCCATTCAACCATAAAGGCCCCATGACTTGAGCTGCACAGAGTTAGTGGCCCCGGATGCACAGCGTCCTGCACGGGCCTACCGCCACGGGCCGCTGACTTGCGGTGCACTGGGGCAGGGTCACGAGAGCAGAGCAGGTTCTCGTAGATGACAAAGGGGGTTGTCGCGGAGTGTCTCGGTGGACAGTGGAAGGTGTACCCCCAGGGCATGATGCAGAGGGCAGAACCACGCAGAAACAGTCACTATGGTGGAGATGAATGGAACAGACACATGTCAGACACCAAGTCCGGCCCAGCCAGATGATGATGCAGACAACCCCCAGGCCATGGACTCAGACGCCACCAACGTCCAACCAGAAAGTGCCCATGACTCATTGCGCACAGAGTCAGTGGCACCAGTGCTGATAGGGGATGCCCCCTGCGATGAGGCGTGTCCAATGGTGTGGACTCCTCCATATCTTACCCAGGACACAGTTCCACATGTGTGACCTACTGGACCGCAGTGTAGGCCTGAGGCAGCGGTCAGCAGGGGCCATTCACCGAGTGTCGCCGGCTTACGTTGGATGGTTCCACCGGCCTGCGTAGTTCAGGTTTAGTGGCACCACGGGACGCGGACTTGCGGTGAACAGGGTTAGTGGCACCAGGTCAGTTGTTGCTAGTGTTCAGTTACCTCCGTAACGAGGATCCGGCTTTCATCCGGACTGAACCGCATCTTCCTCTTACTCCTCTCTGTGCGTTCACTGGTATGGACTCTGCCATTCATGAATCATGACTAAGTGCTGGATGTGGGACCTACTGGACCGCAGTGTAGGCCGGGGGCAGCGGTCAGCACGGGCCCACAGACACGTGTCGTGTGCTTGCGATGCAGACTTTGTCCTCACTGATCGGAGGGAGTTCAGTGATGTGGACACTGCCACGGACTTGGGGTCACTGCCATTCAAGACTCAGGACACAGTTCCACATGTGGGACCTACTGGAGCGCAGTGTAGGCCTGTGCCCTCATCCAAGTGGCGCCGGCTGGCGTTGCACAGGGTTAGTGGCACCACGTGTCGCCGGCTTGTGTTGAACAGGGTTTGTGGCACCACGTGTCGCCGGCTTGCGTTGAACAGGGTTGGTGGCACCACGTGTCGCAGGCCTGGGATGCAGACTTTTGCTTCACTGATCGGAGGGAGTATAGGGATGTGGACACTGCCACAGACCTTTGGTCACTGCCATTCAGTACTCACGACTCAGTTCAACTTGTGCCAACAGCTGGGCCGAAGAGTATGCCGGTGGAGTATGTCAATGAGAGAGGAGTACTGTGGGCCAGCGCCGTGGAGGCCAGCGATGGTCTGCGGAGGCTGCAGAGGTCGCGGGACTGGGGCCTGGAGCTTGCACCGGCATGTGGTGGGCCCTCTTTGACACACGCCGGTGTCGGCAGGTGAGCGGAGCCTCCTTGGTGCGCTGGGCCAGGCATGACGGGTCTGGGGACCAGCGGCCCGGGGTGCAGCAGGCGCACAGGGACGCAGGCCCCGCCGCGCACGGCGCCGGCCTCGTGGCGGGCTGGGAAGCGCCGCCCTGGCAGACGCGTTGGCCGTTCCGAAAGAGGACCACGCCCAGTGCGACGGGCTTTTATTCACACCCCTACGCAGGCCTGGCGTACGCAGGGCCAACCCACTCCGCCCGCGCATGCAGGGGGACGTAACGTGCGACATTTCCGCCTTCTGCCCCACAGCCTGTGGGGACATGGTAGCGTCCACTGGCCACTACACTCCATGCACCAGCAGTTAATGTCCACATGGCCATTTCCGTGGTTTGCACACTGAAGTCTGTCCGCCACCTCCACGCCACACCTGGCATTGGGTAGGTTCTCATTCATTAGTCACTTGCCGCTCTCGCACATGCCTGCTCCAAGCCTCTCCTCACATCCTGCTATTGTGTGGCTGTGGTGCCATGCCGTGGCTGGGTTGTGGGCATGGCAAGCCCAGGTTCCCAATGGAGTCGTGTTGTCGTGTCTGGTCGGTTGGCATGTTGTGTGGCATGTTGAATGTAGTTGTGCTGCGTGCCCATTGCCAGTGTCGTGAGTTGCATGACTGTGGGGTGGAGGTGTGTGGTGTGTTCATTTGGGACTTACCAACGAGCACTGCATTTCCATAGGTGCCATCCTGGGAGAGCTGGTTGATGATGGACTGTCGGGAGATGTAGGAATCATGCACTCTGCCTGGGGAGTTGGCCACGACATTGTTGAGGAGTCCCGGGCGGTCCACTATTGCCTGCACATTCATGGGATGCGTGTGCTTTCTGTTGAGGTAGTTGTGTGCAGTGTCGGCAGGGGGCACGAGGGGTACATGTGTGCAGTTGATTGCCCCCGACACGTGAGGGAATCCAGCTATGGCGTGGGAGCCTTGCTTGGTCTCCAGCTGCTCCTGCGCAGTGTGGGTGGAGTGGGGGTGCTGGGGTACCAGGCTGATGATGGCATCCAGGACAGGTGTGATGAACTTGGATGGGGCTGGCTGTGAGACTCCTCCGACTCTGGCAGTTGTGGGTTGGAAGGTACCAGAGGCCAACATGTGCAGCACAGCCGGCAGCTTTGTCTGCGGAGGGATGTTCGTTGTGCGCTGTGTTGGTACCGTCAGCAGGTGGGCGATGTGGGTCAGGATGCGGGGGATGGTTGTCCTTTTGGGCCTGTAGTGGGAAATGTCCTCCTCTGGCGTTCGGTCTGTGAGGCTGGTGCGTTTACGGTGGGTCCGCTGTCTTTGTGTACGCTGCCTCTGTGGTGGTCCGGGGGGGGGCGGGACGGGTCCTGGGGGTGGTGGCGGGCCTGGGGGTGGTGGCTGTGGGTGTTGTGGCCCTCATGGGTCTCCGAGCTGCATGATCATTGTCTCCATGGCATCTGTGGGTCTTCAGATGTGGCTCTTGGCTGGGCTCCCTTTCATGCAGCAGGTAGTCGTCCTGCTTAACACCAGCAGAAGGCAGGTGTTAAATCCCTGCTGCTACCGCGGCTTATCGCCTGTTTTTGGTTCGCATCGCAGATCTGGCAGTTCGTTGTGAATGTGGTGTAGTGGTGTTTTCGTGTGTTTTTGCACGGGAACGCCTACTCTGCATCTCATTAGGGTTAGTTGGTGGTGTCACCCGTGGAGGTAAATTTTGAGGCAGTTATCGCGGGAATACTTGCGTTGTCTGCAGTTTGCAACCGCTTGTGAATGGGGCGTTAAATCTATCTCCACTTTTGTTGCGTTAAGGTGGCGATAAGTCCTTGTGAATATCCCCTTAGTGTTTTATCAGAATTACCCCCTCATCCCACTCTTCTGGCCATGATAAAATAAGTGGCGAGTTCAGGCCCCCCTTTGGCATGCTTATTCAACCAATGTAGGACTTTAAGCATTAGTTGTTTGGTGGACTCTGTTTGTGTGCTCTTCAACTCGGGGGTATTGACCAAGATAACCACATGAGGGCAAGCTGCTGGGGGGAGATCTAATCTTATATAAGGCTTTTGCCAATTAGCTCCCTCCCGACATTCCTGTGAGCTGTGACACCCACCTTCAGGCCTTGCTGCTGGTCTAAAAAGGTTAGAGGCCTCATACTTTCGGTCGGTAGAGTTTCCTGAAGGGCATGAGCGCGAATATGTGAAAGGGGGGTGACTTGGGGGAAGAGGGGATGTTGGTTATGCATTTGTGGAGGTGGTATTAATCTTGCGGAATTCGTTAGCAAAGGCTGAGAATTGGGATGATTGAAGCCTTCGACCCCTGTGTGGGCCCCTTGACTGTCCCCCTTCTGAAGCTTTGACTCCTGGGGCTTGTGTATCACTGAGAGAGTTTCCTTTGGACTGTTGTATGGAATAGAAGCAATATAGGCTGTATGTACTAAATTACATCCAAATCTCACTCATTCAACTTAACACCATACGTACACGGGAAGTATAGCCATATATCCCAGATAAACGATCTAGACACCGTTATTTATAGAAAAGTATAAATCTATTTATTGATTAAAAAAAGCTCATAGAGTACACAATCTTAAAAATATGGACATAGTCCCTAGCATCTATAATGAATTCAGATATCACAAATACTTTCTAAACCTACATATAAAAACACATAGAAAATTAAAAAAGAGAGTACATATAGTAGACAAAACAATATGTCATTCAAATGGCACACATCCGTGATTACAGCATTTTTCGGGCTGGAACCCGGTACTTTACTATTTAATAAGTACTCAATGGTCCCTGTCGCTTTACGGATTGTGTTTTTCTCAAAAGGGCGTCGACGCGTTTCGATGGAAGTCTTATAGTACCATCTTTGTCAAGACTAGAATTATGACTCTCACAATTAAACAGATTTATACTGGAACCGTTAAAAACACCTGTGTTATAAAACACAAATATCAGTAAGTGTACCTAGGAAGTATTATTTCATATATTCACATTATACTACAAGACATTTCGGTCATATCTCATGTAATCACATTATACTACAAGACATTTGGATCATATCTAGCAGTTCTTCCTAATCATGCAATGCGTCATTGTATAAAAACATACAAAAACGTCATAGAACATACATGATACAATACTCCCTATTCTCTCCAAATATTCGCTATTAAAACAGTGTTTTGTGAGGGGAAATAATAACTGACATCGATTATCCCTAGGTATATATGCCATTTTTCCCATGGCTTGAAAAGACCCACATATTCACATAAAAGTCGGCATCCATGTGCATCTGCATACCAATCAATCACACACCACATAGGCACCTAATGTTAGGATTATCATATAGTTCGATTCAAAGATCACTGTCAGCAGGCCTCACCTCTCATTAATGAGGAATGCCACCCAGGCATCCAAATATGTAAAATGGCCGTAGGTGTCTGGGCCGGATGCCTCCGTCTCCCTATTTGGTGTCCCAATGGAGGATGTAGGATGTATCTACAATACAATTATAGCTAGATTAATTTAACTAGAGGACTCATTGCGTTTTATTACAAGTACTCGTAAAAACGCCTTTATCTCACCTTTATAGCACCCTTCGTTGATAAATTTTTTTTTTTTTATTCGTGGTACTTGTCTATATCGTGGGCATATTTGTCACCGGCCAGATTGGTATATCAGTTCTGTAAGACATGTAATGTATGTCTAAATTACCCACACTCAATCATAAAAGTAGTCAGCACTATTGTCTAGGTAATGGACATAGATTATACACATACCTTCCAATTTAAAATCGTGTTCGTGGGTTCAAGTTATAACTTCTTAATTGGGACCTCCAATATCCCTTTAATAGTTAGGGTCTAAAATGGAAAACGAGAATATTTTTTATTTATATATACATGTATATATCTCACTGTTATAATGTATGTTTCCCTTTAGGGCTTTCAGTATTAATCAAAGACATTGATCTAGTTAATAGAGGAATATCGATTAAACACCGCTGTGTATGGGTCACAGGCTTGCACGTGGTCTTACCCAACGTGGGTAACCTAGCACAGTTGTATCCTACTGTATCATCACTAATTGGTAGACTACCCTCACATTTGTGGTACTATGTGAAAGTCACAGGCCCTTAATTCCTATGACTTAAAATTAAAGGGCTTTCCCATATGAGGCTGGCTGCTAGTAATTTAATGTACCGCTTTCCTTGGGCAAATGAACCCCTGTTTCTGGAAGCAAACGTCTCCTATGGCCTATGCTATCCCTACAGTCGTCAAGTTTCACTTACTTCATCGGATGCGCGCCACTGCGTCACGTCCAGCCGATATCGTCCACGAAGAGATAAATGTTGTATGTCAATCCGGGTTATCAGTGACATAGACAACGGTTTTCGCATTAAACCGTCGCAGTTACTGGCGGCATGCGCCATATTGAAACATGTCCTACGTACACTCGCAATACTTCCTGGCTATTAATGCATTTGAAGTCTTTTAGACAGGCAATACCATGGAAACATATAAATGAAAAAACGTTATGCCGTCCTTTAAGCCCTTTATTTATATATGCTGAATGACATTTTATTAATAAGACTAGTATTTTCTGTATAATTCAAAAGATTTTTATATATATTGCAGAACATGGAGGCGATGGATTAAATTTCTCACAGAGGCAAACTCCTTATGTGAGATCACAGCGCTATTATCCATTTGTCTATATGATAAAGGACATCCAGTCCTCTCGGGAATTCAGGCCCTTGTTAATGGTATCTAGTTGGCACATATACCATTGTTCTCTCATCTTTCTTGTTTTGTCTATGTTGCCTCCACGCCTGTTGATCCTCATCTTTTCCAGAATAAACCAGCGAAATTCCTCGTATTTGTGGTTTAGTTGGGTAAAGTGAGTAGTAAGTGGGGCATTCTCTTTATTGGTACGTATTGCAGATTTATGTTCTACCAGTCTGTGTCGTAGTTCACGTCCTGTTTCGCCCACGTAGCCTAGGCCACACGGGCAGACCAGGAGGTAAACAACGTTTTTGCTTCTGCAGTTAGTTAATACATCTGAAGTGAGCATGAGGCCATTAAATTCCAACTTTTTAGCCACTATGCATTGTTCACAAACTGAACAGGATCCACATTTGTGGTTGCCTACCGCTTTGGTATGATGCATCGTGGTTTGAATATGCTCATCTTTGTCTATATACGTGTGTACCAAAGAATTGCGTAGATTTTTATTCCGCCTGAAGGCAAACATGGGTTTCTCTATGGGTTGTTCTCTCTCATCTTTTAAAATCTTCCAGTTTCTGTTAATGATGTTTTTAATTTGATTGCTAACCTGGGAGAATTTACTAACAAATACTATCTTATCAATAGGTTTGTTCTTTTCTGTCTTTCTATTCATGTCTAGCATATGTTCTCAGTCGTAAAATCTGGCTCGTTTGAATGAGTTCTTGATCAGCTTTTTCGGATAGCCCCATCACCTAATTTTTTCTTAAGGCCCTCAGAATGGACATAAGTCCTCTATTGTTGTACAATTCCTGCGCAGACGCAGAAATTCCCCGAAGGGGATATTATCTCTTTGGGGGGATTGCTTTCGTAGTGTAGCCGGGTATTTTGTCAGTTGGTTTACTGTATAGTTCTACTGCTAATCTATTCTCGTTATTTTTAATGCATATGTCTATGTCTAGGAAATTAATCTTCTGGGGCTTGAGCATAGCAGGACGCTGGAATTTGGTTGGTTCGTTAGCCATATCTGGGGTAGGGTCCTGCGATAAAATCTCTCCCCCTTGGTTTCGTCCCCCTCGCGCAATGAATAAGGCTAAGTTTTTTTCTACTTTATTTAATCTCTTAATGAGAGGTTACAACAATTGGGCAAGGGCATGTTCCATTCTGGCACATAAGGCCTTATGATTGGATGCAGTAACCGGGGTGGGGCCAAGGTTTGTGTGTATGTCTGGTCTTAATTTCGTATGAGCAGGCTTTCTCTGTCCGCCCCCCATTTTCTTCTTAGTTGTAGGTTCCGTGGGGGAGTGAATATCCCCGTCAGAGGCTACTGTGAGGTTAATGCATTTAGTTTGGGTGTTAGTGGATTGGGGTAAGGGATTGGTATCGCACAAGGATATTGTCACATGATTAGCAGGGTCCGTTGTTTGAGGTGGAAGTCCTGCCTCTCCTGTAGAGAGTCTGCGTTCTGTGAGTTCAATCTACTTCGCCAGGGCGTCCGCAGCTCTGGAGAGGAAGGAGTCCAGGGTGTTGATAGTCTGTCCACCTTGTTCACCAGCTTTGGTTTTCTGTTTCCCCATGGTCTTGATGGGCTCCGCTGTAATGGCTCCGAGACCGACCAGGTTAGAGAGGGGGCCCAGCCTCTTCCGGGCTCTGACAGGCGTGAACTGCGCTGCGGGTCGGTATCGCGCTTAAATGCATGTCTGGCGTCGTGGGGGTTGATGGGGATTCTAGTTCCCCCACAGTGCAGCAGAGACTCCCTTGTGGCAAGCACGGCATCTCCCCAGGTCACCACGAAAGCAGGCAAAGCGGCTACCCTTGCCGCGGGGCGGCGTCATCCTTAAATGCTCGTCTGGGGTCATGGGGGGGTGATGGGGATTGTAGTTCCCCCAGGGGTGCAGCAGAGACCCTTGTGGCAAGCACGGCTTCTCCCCAGGTCAACAGGCAAGCAGGCAAAGCCGCTACCAATGGTCTTAGATGTTGGATAATGCTTAATGGCTATAAAGTTCTTAAACCACAAACTTATTTAAGCACAGGTTTTAAAATGAAGACAAAAGAAAAATTCTTAAGGCTACGTCTTGGTATTTTACCGATCCTCCCGCACTTACCACCCTGGAAAAGGATACCAGGAGAGCATACCTGCCGCCTCTGTGGAATGGGAAGGGAGGATCTTGTGCATGTCATCTGTATTTGTCCAAGTTTAATGGACATTAGACGTGCACTACTTCGTCCAACTTTTAAACAGAACAGCATTATGACTTGCAGTCAGTGAAGCTATGCTTCAACCCTATTGCAACCCAACTTAACTGCCGACTTACAAAGTTCTTCGATACAGTGGAAAAGAGACTCATTTGCAAGTCTCAAAGTGTATAGTGACTGGCTTAATTGCACTGGTTATGTTTACATCTTGTTGCACTGGCACTTTAATTTGGCATGTTCGACTTGGTACATGAATTTGGCTAAATTTCACTGATTATGTTTGCATCTTGTGGCACTGGCACTTTAACTTGGCATAATTCTTTGTCATATTAGGATCGAGACCTGGGTGTGGTCTTCCCCTCACACCGCAATTTTAGTGAACCCTCTGTTAACGAACAGTACATCTTGGTGCTTCCGCACATGGTGCATAAATCAAAAAGATGGATGGATTTTATGTGGTTTTATTGTAATGTTCTTACTTTAATTGTGAGTTTTAATTAACTGAACAATACACTTATTACTAGATGTTGGGTATTCATTGGTTTCTTATGTAACACCTTTAGACCGAATATCTATTTTTGTACCTCCTCTATTAAGACTTATTACTGTTATTCCAGTGTCTTCTCTAGAATTGGGATTTAGAGCAGATTTCATTACATCTAATTGTGGAAGTATATGATAACCCACTATTTTATACATACAGTGCTATGCAAATGTTTTCACAATTGCTCATTTTTTTAATGGGGTCCTGGGAGATTATCAAACATTGGTCATTGGCCCCTTCTTTTTGGAAGTGGGATGTGTGAGTGTGTTATTTCCAGGGAATCACAAGGGCAGGACGACAGAAGTATTTGTGGATATTGTTGCCTGACTTGTACCTCTCTTGTAAAACTTTGTGTTAGTTGGACAACATAAACATCAGGATTGTGCCAGACTGATTCGGTGCACACACTCAGGATATGTTGGCTTATAGTCCTACTAGCTGACAGTGCACCATCTGCAGCCCTAACCTTACAGGGTAACAGATGTATGTGCAACCTCAGAACATGGCAGCCCTGATCCCCCAAGAAAATCATGGTAACAGCTCTAGAACCCTTTCATTTGGTTACTCATGCATACCCAAAGAACTTCCCAAGAAATACTCAGCAAGGCATTTCGATATTTATTGAAGCATTGTGATTCTTGTATAAAATACGTGCACTGCGATAAGCAATAGAATGGAACAGATTAGCGTGATTAGCTTCACAAGAATAGTGAAAAAGATTAACAATTCCACCATTGTGCTAAAACAGTGAATATATGCTGGCATATAAGTACTGTGTTATATTATACTCCTACCTAGCGCTGCCTAACCTAGTTTTTCCTAAGGTGGGTAATCTGCCAAATCCCTGTTGGGTGGTCTAACTCCCCATTACCTGTGGGTAAGTGTCATCAGGATGCCCATCTTGGTCGCAAGCTGGACAATCCTCTTTGCAGGGGTAAACAGGAATCAGCTAGGCTGGAATTCCACCATGCAGAAACCTCGTAGTGTCAGCGAAATGCTCCTCTGCCCAACAATATTGGTATGCCGTTTATATATTAAACATCCCCCATTCTGCCATGTTGAAACCCCAGTTCAGGCCGCTATTGTTTATTCTAGTATGATAGCTCTGTCACCTCATAGACAACAACATTTGCTCAGTGAACTTTACCCCTTGTACGAAATGTTCAAGGTGTTGTGATAGTGTACCTATGAAGTGGAAATGTAAGCAAATGCAGTTTCAGAAATTATTATCTTACACAGACATGTCATTGTGTAAAAGCAAAGGCAACTCAAGAAGCATGAGTATGTAAAAATAGTGGCATTTCTAACTGGGCCTATCCTGACCACGTGACAATGTGTGTACATTCACAGATCATATGCAGATGTTTTCCATTATGCTGTGCTAATAGACTGGTTCATCTAGAAGTCCTCGGTTGTGAAGTGTGATGTGGGTCCAGAAACCCCGTCTACAATGGATGTTCTAGCTTCTTATAGGTAACTAATGTAAACACTTTGGGCCTCATTATGATGGTGGTTGGAGTTGCCTACGACCGACATCTCTGTGGTTGTGGAACGGACCGACCTCTGGTCAGCGGTCCCGAAACCGCAATTACGATGCGACCTAACTCCCATTTCACTATGGGAGCTTGTGCGGCAGTCAGAAACCGGCTGCAGCACAAGCTCCCATAGAGAAATGGGAGTTTCAGTAAATCCCTGCATCGTGTGGCAGGCACCTCAACCACAACTGTAG
The DNA here is from genome assembly GCA_963921515.1 of Calotriton arnoldi. NCBI lineage: Eukaryota > Metazoa > Chordata > Amphibia > Caudata > Salamandridae > Calotriton > Calotriton arnoldi. Next base: position 102,139 of record CAWUFW010019013.1, on the reverse strand, counting down.
GCCGCGGAGGGAAGGGGGCCCTGCTAGGGGGCCCCAAAGTCGCTTTCCGATATCATAATTTCCAACGGGGCTTCCTACTGGCCGACGGGCTCCTTGAACCCATCGGAAGCCAGTCGGTTTGAATGGCCGGTTTACATTCCAACTGCCGACATTATAATTCGGTGGTCGGAATGTAAACCAACGACGAGCGGTCGGAGGCTTACCGACTGACATCGTAATAGGACCCTTTATAGTTGATGACCATATTTCCTCCAGATTTCATCTAGGACTTTGAATGAAATGTCGCCCTCCCCTAGTAGTTCTGTGTTGTTACATGTTTTTCATGTCATGTCTTTATTTGCAGTGTAAAAACTTAGCGAGGCGTCAAACTTTAATCCCCACTTTAAGCCACTTTATGCTTCCCACCTGGCTTGCCCTTGAGGCTACATAACGCAAGTGCAATTCCACCCAACATGGGTGTCTGTATCTGATCAATGGTTTGCGACTGCAAATGCGATCACACACCGTTGAAACATACCTAACTTTGGTAGATTTGTTTTAACGAATTGCACATAATATGGGTTCTAATGTCAATAGGAAAAGCAAGGTGACTATGAACACAACTGTCTAGTTCCATGTGTGAATGAAGGAAGAAGAGATATTTATTGTATTTACTGTCTTAGAGTTCTTGTATCAGACCATCACGTTATGAATAAAGCCTTCCCGTATGCCAGGCCACTCCACTGTTTATCCACATAACGCCGCTGAATTCTTTTTCACCTTCAAAAGATGGTGCTCACACCACTCCATTGTATTCCCAATTAAATATCAGAATTATCTAGTAATATCACTTGCTGGGCGTCTCTTGACAAATCCAACATGTACGACTTACATTGTGAAGTCATTAGCAGCAAAGCTCTCAAGTTTTCATGAGTAGCTCATCCAGTCCGTGTTTGTTTGCTTTGAGTTCAGAGACTTGTAGTTCTGAATTTATAATGATATGTACAAGACTACAAGGCCCAAAATGCAAAAAAAAAATCTTAACTGGAAGAACTACTCGCAAGACCTGGGAAATTTGATAGTTCTGAAATAACAGTGCCTTCAGAGAATATTACAGTCGCTACAATAAGCATAAAGCAGCACAGACTCCTTCATGCTCTTTCTCGGTCCCCTTGTTGTCCACAGACACTCCCCAGAGGCGTAACGAAACTTGAGGGGGCTAAAAAACAGCATTCTCAAAGCTGACTCCTGGCTGAGCAGGCCACTTTGCCCCACACTCGCTTCCCTGCTCAAACCAAAATGGCCCCATTGCAAACTGAAGTAGGTTGCAAGAAACATCATAAAACTGTTCCTCTGAGCCAGGGTCGCGATGGTGGGGGAGCTGGAAACCATACTCGGCATGAGAGAAAAAGAGAAAACTCCTTTCAAAATATCTAGAATTAAAAATTCCCTGCTTCCAGGCAAAAATCCAGGTCGACAACCAAATTCAAGTTAGTTTTATTTAATTCAAATTCTGAAACATTAATATACACCAATCAACGCATTATGGTGTAGAAATACAAAGTAAACAGAATGAAGTTGAATCTCCGGAACCGATTAAGGCGGTACAACAAGAAGAAAACAACTAATTTGATCACTGAAACATACGTTATTGTTGTATTGTATCCCTTTAACTCTACATCATGTTGTATGCTGTTGTGTACATTCCTTATGGAATGCTAGCTGTTGCTGGGTAAGTGGCTCCTCGTGGGTTCTGGGGGAGATTGGAGCAGTTGACCGAGGACGCAGCTGGCAGTTCATCAGGGGCCGTTTACTGCATCAATAAATCTTCTTAAATTCATGAGGAGGTCCTTTCTTTGCAAAACTGGCGACGAGGATGGGATATGACCCTTCATCATGGAGCTTGGATTTATTTTAATAATTGATGTGTCTTCAAGGATTATTACGTGATCTGCGGCCCTTAATTTCATTTGGAGTGACTTTTCTGCCGATTTTTACGTATACTCAGGAGAGTATTTCGTTTGAGGTACGTCCGTTTTCTATATTTCAACAATTTTAGGATCGTACCTGCTAATGGACTTGCAACCGTTAAGCTCGCGCTAGACTTCACTCGCTCTGGTTCTGCTCGAGCGCTTCAGCTGCTGCAGGGTACCTCGAGCGTCTCTGGAATTCCAGAGAGTGTTTGTTCAACGCGCATCCCTGATGTTGTTTCTACGTGAGGTCACGTACTGGCTTCCAACGTGCCTCCATTTTGGAACCAGGCAGGAACAGACGTGTTTGCGTCCGACGATCCACTCGTTCAAAGGGCATTTGGTTACGTCCTGATGAAGCGGACTTACGCTTGCAAAGCTTTTCACATATCTACCACGTATATTGCTTTGCCTGCAACGGATCATATTTGTTTCTTCAGCATTTACGTCAGCTGATCATCTGGATTTCCCGATCAGTTTGATAAACATCTACATGATTTCAAAGATGCTTCGTATGTGGTATTGTGATGTGTCATTTCATCGGTGACACGCACACCTTTCTCATTCATTACTTTTGTGGGCAATTTAAGGATAATCCATTATTATTATTTTGTGTTTCATATTATATATGGGATGCAGAACATTTCTACTTTCTACACTGGTGATACTTTATTTTTGTTTTTTTTCTCTCTCTTCCATTTTTTGTTTGGTGATTTTATTTACATATACCATTCTGCTAATTTAGGTATATTTGTGCACCATGACAACGCAATCGATACCAGCACCTCCGTTATTTTTGCAAAGTCCTGGTCAACCATGCATGTTGTGGGAAGATTGGAAAGAGACATTTGAAACTTATCTTGGGGCTATAGGGGGTAATGTGTGTGTAGCAAAGAGGAAATTGGCTATTCTTAAACATTCTCTGGGTTTAGAAGATAGAAATGTGTTGAAAACCTTACCGGGGGTTAACCGAAGTATGGTAGAAGAAAATTCGGCTGAAGATGGAGGTGAAAATGGGGACAGTGGAGATAGTGGAGTAGATGTTTATGAAGTTACGCTGAAGGCATTAGAAGAGAACTTTGGCAAGAAGGTTAGCGTAGTAGTGGAAAGACATAAATTCTTTTCACGTGCTCAATTACAGGGAGAATCAATTGAGCAGTTTGTAGCCAATTTAAGGAAGTTAGCAGTCAACTGCAAGTTTAAGGATCTGAGAGATGAATTAATCAGAGACCAAATGATTAATAGATTATATCATGTCAAAGTTCAAGAGAAATTGTTAGGCATGAAAGATCCTACATTAGAAAGAACTATTGAGGTAGCAAGGAGAATGGAAAATACGTCTAAGTACGTAACAGAATTGGGTAGCAATTCTTCTAAAAAGGATTTCCAAGATGAGTCTGTACATAGTATAAACAATTCTGGTAGACAGATCAAGAAGGAGGATGATGTTAAATCCAGTGAGAAAAAACATGATCAGTCAAAAATCAAATCCAAATATTGTTTTAGATGTGGTAGTCCCAAGCACACTGCGGATGCCAATCATTGCCCTGCAATAAAAAGTAGGTGTTATAGGTGCAAGAAATTGGGGCATTTCGCAAGATTGTGCAAAGGCACAAGTGCTTATTCAGTCAATAGGAAATCCATAAATCTGGTGAAAGAGGATGATTTTTCTTGCGAGAGTGAAAATGAGGAAGTAGAATTATTAATGATTGATTCTTCCCAAGTTTGCATTTGTGATGGGACCAAAGACAGTTATCGTCCTCCCAAATGCATTGTTGGGATCAAGGGGAAGGAATTACAAGCTACTGATGTCACGCCTGAAGGTTATTGTGGAAACAGACTTCCTGTTTTAGGTTTTGTGATGACTGAGATCAGTTTTCATGGCAGGAGAACTATGGCCAAACTTTACATTGTTGAAAAAGGGAAATCTCTGCTTGGATGGAAGGAGCAACGTGCATTAGACATTATTTTGGATCCTAACTATCCAGAGCAGGTTTTAACTATTGCATCTCCTAGCACCAATATTTGGGTCACCAAATTCCTGGATCTTTTCAAAAGTTCCCTTGGTTGTTTGAAAAGATTTAAACATTGCATCACTTTAAAAGACAATGTTGTTCCCAAAGTACATAAAGTAAGAAACGTTCCGTTAGTTCTGAGACAAAAATTGAGAGAAGAACTGCAGAGACTATGCACTGAAGGCGGGATTGAGCCTATTGAGCCGTCAGAGTGGTTAAGTCCAGTTGTTTTGGCAAAAAAAAACAACAGAAATATTAGGATGTGCATTGATTTGAGAGACTTGAATGATTGCATATGGATTGATCACCATCCTCTCCCTCGAATTAATGAAATGTTAGCCAGTGTAGAAGGAGGTGCATGCTTTACCACGCTGGACCTGTCCAGCGCCTACCATCAAGTTCTATTACATGAGGAATCTAGGCACCTTACTTCTTTTATTACTCCAGAGGGGGCGTTTCAGTTCATCCGCATGCCATTTGGACTTGCTTCTGCATCCGCTGTCTTCCAAAGAGTAATGCAGAATGTTTTATCTGGTGTAGAGAACGTTTTAGTTTTTCAAGACGATGTATTGGTGTGGGGGCATGATGATATGCAACATGATATAATTTTGGAAAAAGTTTTGAGGAGATTGTTGGATGCTGGGCTCACCATTGGGTTTGAAAAGTGTAAATTTGGTGTATCCGAAGTAGAGTATTTGGGCCACACTCTTACTAAGGAAGGTGTCAAACCTAAGACCAGTTTAGTAGAGGCCATTGAAAAAGCGCCTCCTCCTACTGACAAAGACCAACTTAGGTCTTTTATTGGTCTCGTGGAATATTACTCCAAATTTGTTAATCATTTCACAGACAAAGTACAGGAGTTAAGGAATCTCATGAAGAAGGGTGTGAAATTTGTCAGCTCACTTTTGATGCTATAAAGAGGTCTATAGCAAGTGCTGTTAGTTTAAAACCTTTCAATCCTGATGATGAGACCATAATTTCTACCGATGCTAGTAATCATGGTCTTGGTGCTGTGTTAATACAAGTGCATGAAGGCAAAGAAAGAGTTGTAGCCTTTGCCTCTCGCACGTTGAAATGTGCTGAGCATACTTATTCTACTGTAGAGAAAGAAGCCCTAGCTTATTGGTGGGGTGTTCAGCATTTTCGGATTTTTGTGTGGGGCATTAAATTCATATTACGCACGGATCACAAACCTTTAGTGGATTTGTTTTCCACGAGAGGTGTAGGTAGAGCTACACCTAGGATAGCCAAATGACTTTACCGTTTACAAGAGTTCACTTTTGATGTGAAGTATGTTCCGGGTGTGAAAAACGTCAATGCTGACTGTTTGTCCAGATTGCCATTGGAATGTTTGCAATCTGATGATGAGGATGAGTGGATGGTAGCGGAAATTAAAGATGTTTGTGGCGCAATTTCTGAGGAAGAATGGAAATCAGCCATCGAAGAGGATGCTACTATCAAAAATCTCATCGAGGCTCTAGGTCATGCTCAAGGGTGGAAATTACATCAAAGTTTAGAGCCTTTCAAACTTATTTGGTCTGAGTTTGCCATTGTGAATGACATTGTAAGGAGAGGGTGTCATTTGGTTGTACCTCTAAGTTTAAGAGAAAGACTTTTACGTCTCATGCATGAAGGTCATGGCGGCATGCCGGCCATGAAAAGGCGCATTAGAGAGGATTTCTGGTGACCAGGCATGGACAACCAGATCGAAAGATTTGTACGTAATTGCATTGCCTGTGCTGTTAGTGACAAGTCCCATTCTGCCAAAGAGACTACCAGTGATCCTTTACCTTTGCCCAAGTTACCCTGGGAAAAACTTGCCATTGACATTTGTGGGCCATTTGAGAATTTTGGTGCCAATGACAGGTTCGCCCTTGTCATGGTTGACTATTTTTCTAAGTGGCCTGAGGTAGCGTTTGTAAAGGAAGTTAAATCTAATGTCATTATATCCTTTTGTGAGGACATTTTTAGAAAAGAAGGGTGTCCTGCTGAAATTGTCTCTGACAATGGTTCTCAGTTCATTTCTGGGGATTTTGAGAAATTCCTATCCACTTGGGGTAACAAACATACCAAGACCCCTGTTTATCATCCCAGGGGAAATGGTTTAGTTGAGAGATTTAATAGAGTGCTTGTGGAGCGCATACAACTTGCTTGCAAAAGTGAATTAAGTTGTAAACAACAAGCCAAGGGCATGTTATGGTGTTATAGAACCACTCCACATTCTGTCACTAAAGAGACTCCTTTCAATTTACTCAAAGGAAGGGTACCTTGCACAGTAGCCGTGCCCGACTTGATGAACAGGGCTGGTAAGTGCATTGTTGATCATAAGAGTATTCAAGACAGAGTCAAGAAATATCAAAATATGTATGGACAAAGGCACAACATGAGGATTCTTAAACCTAGTCGCTCTTTCAAGTCTGGTATGTTTGTGAGAGTTTTTATTGGTGACAAAGCCAAAAAAGGATCTTCTAAATGGTCTTGTCCAAAGAAGGTTGTATATGTAAAAGGTAATTGTGTGAAATTGGCAGATGGCAATTGGTGGAATACCAGAAAGCTTTCAATTTGTAATGCCACTGAGCTAAAGGAATGGTTGAGGCTCCACAAACCTGGGAGTTCTCAAGAGAATTCTCATTGTGGTTCAAGTGTTGATCAAGAAAGTTTCCAGGATGAGGTTGTAATTGATTCTGCCGTTCCGAGTCTGCGTAACATTACCAATGTTGATTCCAATGTTAAGATGGGGGAAATTCCAGTTTGTGATCGCTCTTCTCGTGTCAGAGTTAAACCCAAATATCTACATGATTTTATATGTTCTTAAATGCTCTTGTTTTTTTTTTGGTTGTTAAGGGGGGAGATGTGTTGTGTTGTATCCCTTTAACTCTATGTCATGTTGTATGCTATTGTGTACATTCCTTATGGAATGCTAGCTGTTGCTGGGTAACTGGCTCCTCGGTGGTTCTGGGGGAGACTGGAGCAGTTGACCGAGGAAGCAGCTGGCAGTTCATCAGGGGCCGTTTACTACATCAATAAATCTTATTAAATTCATGCGGTGGAGGTCCTTTCTTTGCAAAAGTTATCAAAAGACAAAAATGCACTTTTGGATTGCATCAAGTTAAAAGCCCTACAAATCTCTAATTATCCTTACACCACCTCAAATGGGATTCCTAATCTGGAGTAAATTTAGCAAAGGTAGTGAAGAATGGTGTCAGCCGTTAGAGCCTTCCTGAGAAGTAACTCCAACCAGAGTCAAGTAGCCTGTAGCCACTAACCTTAGGATGAGGTCTATACCTCAAGGAGCCCTAAAGTAGAGTGTCAGCTGTCCCTAACTACATCACACCATAAGTAATCTCTGAATTAAGGCACCTCCCATCGTGCCACTGGTAAATTTCCATTTCCAGCACCCTACAGCTACCTTTCTCTGCCACCATGTTCACACGTTCAGATATTTCGTATGTCCTTGGTGCCGTCTCCTTCTCCCACGAGAACACGTCCTCCATTCGTTATCGCATTTCTTCTTCTCAGGCCTCTCTATCTACTAGGATAATAATTCTTTCTCACAACTAATAAAGCCTTGTCCACCTTTAGTGGGAACACAAGAAACATGCAACATTCCACAACACAAGCGAAATACGATTTCAAACGTTAGATGGAAAATACATTAGGAAAGCATTTTAGGCCTACAGGTAGGCTAAATTAACAACGCGAAGGTTACATTAAGTACGCACTTCTAAAGGTAGGTAAACTATCCATTCAACAATTATAAACGGCAAGTCCCGTAAACATCAGTATCATGAGCATAAAATGTAAACAAATTGGCCTAACAAGTTAAAGGTTATTCCCTCAGTTAAATGTTAAGGCACAATGCTGTCAGTTACAATTCTAAGGTACACATGTGATTTGCGTTAATCATGAGGATACTCGAAACATCGAGTATTCTTCTTTTTCTTCTCATACTTCAGTCACACAGAATATATGTGAGTGCAGACTAACAGTGATTATAACGCACTCCTAATGTTACTTCAAAAAGGGCCCAAAGTACTCTCCTCCAGTGGTCATCCTTGTAACTTCCTTGAACATTAAACTGACTAAAATATGTTTCACAAAAAATCGAGGGTAAATTAAATTAAATGCAAAAATGTTCCAATAAAATCACCAGCATTGACCTTGTATAAAACTAATGTCTCTTGAACTCTCAACTTTAGGTCAGACTGTTCAACTGAACTGTGATCAGGTTTCCGGATCACTGAAGCAAATCGATGCCGGCAACGGGCAGGTGTTCGGAGTGAATGCAAATGACAACGTTTATACCCTCTACAGTAGCGGCTGGATACAAATCTCCGGTGCTCTCACACACATCTCAGTGGGGGCTGCTGGAGTCTGGGGCGTGAACAGAAACAACAACATCTACAAACTAGTGGGCGGAGACTGGGTTCGGACTGATGGTAGGTGTAAGCCAATGTTACTGCTTGTGAATGAATAAATAAATTAATGTGGGTGAGTGCCTCGTATATCCCTGTAACCTGCAAAGCCTCAGCGAACTTCCTTACATGAAGGAGAGGGTGCAGAGAGCAATAAGAAAAGGTAAGTTAATCTTGACTTTTTATGCAAAAAGGTTCTGAAACATTATTATTGAAGGCAGTGAGAACTGAGCAGAAAGGAGAGAATAGTATGAGCACAGTGTGTATTTCATAATGCAAGGCTCCTTGTTTGAGCAACAATACGTTCTAAATATTGGTGTATACCCTTTGTCTTATGCTCGTTTACGGATGTCACAAAATCACCGGTATTACGTGCAAAGACACGAGTATGTTAGTAATTATGTGGTAATGTTGTCCATTGGGCCAAAGGGGTGCCGCACAGACCACAAATATGCTCTTTATGTGTGAAAAAGGCCGCTTTATTTAAGACAGGTGCATATCACAAAAGTAAACCTAAGCCTTTGCCTTACAAAACTAAGCCTCACTATACATTCATTCACCTACTTTCACTTCCTCCCACCACCTTTAATGTTCCCACCCCGTTTGCATAATTTTCTTGCAACTGTTTAACTCCTACTCTTTCTGTAACTGTTAACCTTTAACTCCTGTAACCTTAACCTGCTTCTATTAACATCTATCTATCTAAGTATCTTACATCTTAACTTCTCATTTGTTGCTTCCTCCTGGTGTAACTTGTTCACAACCCTAATCTTAACCTGTAACTGTTGGACTTGGCCCTTTTTTTCAGGGTCATCCCAGAACTTTTTGCCTTCCTCCTGTATTTATTCTGACCTGTTGTTGGTGGTTTTATGATTCTGGGCACTTTACCACTGCTGATCAGTGCTAAAGTGCATATGCTCTCCCTGTAAAGTATTGTTGTAGATTAGTGATTCCATGATTGGCTATTTGATTTACTTGACAGACCCTAGTACAGTGCACTATGTGTGCCCAGGGCCTGTAAATCTAATGCTGCTGGTGGGCTTGCAGCACTGGTTGTGCCACCCACGGAAGCAGCTTGTAAAATGTGACTCAGGCCTGCCATTGCAGAGCCTGTGTGCAGTCTGGGACTGCTATGTCGACTTGGCAAGTGCACACACTTGCCAGTCCCTAAACCTTCCCTTTTCTACATGTTAGTCACCCCTAAGGTAGGCCCAAGGTACCCCTGTGGGTGGACAGGAGGCTGTAGACCTGCGCCAGGCAGACTCTTACACAACTCCAGAGGGGTGTGTTTCCCTTGGGGGGGTTAGTGTACTCCCCCGGAAGTCCTGGGTTACCAGGCACAGGTCCAGCCTAAGGGTACAGATCCTGGGTTGGAGGGCCAGGTTCAGGGTGTCCCCCCTGACCTGGAGGAGGGGGCAACTGCTAACAGTGCCCCTACCGGTTTGTGGAGGGTGCAGGGCCCCAGTAAGGGGGGCGGGGAGAGGGCAGCCTCACCCCTAACCTCTGCCCAGTCTAAGGGTACAGACCCTAAGCTGGGATCCCAGTTGCAGGATAGAACCCCTGAACTGGTGGGCGAATTGTGCAGGACACCTGCCACAGGGGCCTTGACTATTCTGGAAGGGGGTACCACTCCAGGTGGGAGGGTGCAGAGCCCCGAGGAGGAGGACTGGGTGTGGGAAAGCCCACCCCAGTCTCCTGTCCAGCCACCGGGTACAGGCCGGGGGCTGGTGGGTCAGTGTCAGGATGTCATACCTGACCTGACAGGAGGGAGAGTGGACCAAGGGTGCCAGGCACCTGGGGCTATTGCCCCCTGCTCTCTGACGTCACAGAGGTTGGAGAACCATGAAAGGCCTGGGGCCTGGTTCTCATCACTGACAGCTGTCAGTGGCCACTGTGGCTTGCTGTCTTGGTGGACAGAGTGGCCCCTGGGAGTGGGACAGGAGTCACACCCCGGGGGTGGACTGGGCCACACCTCTGTGTTGGCCATGTGGGTACTGTCTGTCTGTTGGGACACACCTGTGAGCAAGCTAAGGTTAGGTGCTGCACAGATGGTGTCCACAGGTGAGGAGAAGGGTTCCCCATGGGTTAGCTTAGTGGGCCCTGAGAGTATGGACAGAGGGATCCAATTGGGTTCAGATTGGCGTAGAACTGGAGTATGCCCCTGCTTTTGCGGGCCAGGGTCCATGTTCTATCGCCCCAAGCAGGGAAGCCTATCAAGGTATTGATTAGTCTACCCTGGCTTTAGGCTGGAAGGGGGTTGTGTTGGACTTGGCCCTTTTTTCCAGGGTCATCCCAGAACTTTTTGCCTTCCTCCTGTATTTATTCTGACCTGTTATTGGTGATTTTATGATTCTGGGCACTTTACCACTGCTGATCAGTGCTAAAGTGCATATGCTCTCCCTGTAAAGTATTGTTGTGGATTAGTGATTCCATGATTGGCTATTTGATTTACTTGTCAGACCCTAGTACAGTGCACTATGTGTGCCCATGGCCTGTAAATCTAATGCTGCTGGTGGGCTTGCAGCACTGGTTGTGCCACCCACGGAAGCAGCTTGTAAAATGTGACTCAGGCCTGCCATTGCAGAGCCTGTGTGCAGTCTGGGACTGCCATGTCGACTTGGCAAGTGCACACACTTGCCAGTCCCTAAACCTTCCCTTTTCTACATGTTAGTCACCCCTAAGGTAGGCCCAAGGTACCCCTGTGGGCAGGGTGCATTGTATGTGAAAGGTAGGACATGCCCTGATGTGTGTGGCATGTCCTGATAGTGATATACTGCCAATTTCGTTTTTCACTATTGCAAGGCCATCTGTTCCCATAGGCCAGAATTGGAAGTTAGTTTATAACATCTTATAAACATAACTGACCCTAAGAACCAGATAGGAAAATAAAGTTTAATATGCCTGAACTCAGAATGTTAAAGTGCATCTTTTAGTGAGGGTGATTTTTACATTCTGTGTTTGAAAATACCACTTTTAGAAAGTGGGTATTTTCTTGCCTAACCATCCAGTGTGCCTCTGCTAGGTTAGTGTATTGCATGTCTGGCTTTTGGATGACAGGGGCTGGAGAAGGGCTGTGGCTCCAGAAGTCTGATGAGTAAGGGCTGGGCTGAATAGGCTTGGTCTGCATTTGGAGTGGTGGGAGGAGTAGCATCTTCACCTGAATAGGGCTGTGCCTGCCTTCCACAATGACGGCTCCGCACCCCTGTGGTGTGTCTGAAGCCAGGGCTCACACTGACAAAGGAGGAAGTTGTGCACTTGCAAAGTGCCCCACAGAACTGGTTTTGGCTGGGTACAGACACTCTCTGCCTTCAGAGAACAAAGGATTTTTGGGTATAAAAAGAGGGGCCCAGACCCCAGACTTTTAGATCACTTCTGGGAAATCAAGAGGAAACCTTTGCCAAGGAGAAGAGCCGGATAAGCTGAGGAGGAATACTGCCCCTGTGCTGTTTGCTGTCTGGGGTTGGCCTGCAGTGGCTGCTTGCTGCCAAGGAAAGGAGAAAAAGGACTTTGCTGTTTGCTTTGTCACCTGCTTGAAGAAAAGATCTCCAAGGGCTTGAAACTGAACTTGCCTCCTGTTCTGAAGTCTCAGGGACACAAAGACTTCACCACCAGCTCCCCTGAATTCCTTTGCTGGGAATTCCAACCTGCAAAGAGGTGCCTGCTGCTGTTTAGGACCTCTGGAGACTGTTTGTCGCTGGGAGCTGGAAAATCGACGCAACACCGAAGAAGCGTATCGCATCCGCACTGGTTTCCGACGCATCGCCGAAGAAACCGTTGCAGCGCCTGCCACGGCTCGAGAAATCGCTGCCACAGCACCGATCCCGACGCAAGCCTGCTGTGCGGCTGCACGAAGACACGCATCGTACCGGATCGACGCATCGCATCGAGGCGTCAAGACTGTCGCATCGTTTGGGGTCCGCAGTAAGAAACAGACGCATCAACTCCCCACGCAGTAAGGAACTGAAGCATCACCTCTCCTGCGACGCAGTAAGGAACAGACGCATCACCTCCCCTGAGTGTAAGGAACAGACGCATCACCTTCCCTGCGGCCATTTTGTTTGCTTTGCATGACGCATCTAAGGTACTTTTGAGAAAAGTGTTGCATTTACAACTTGCATTGAACTGAACTATTTCTACCATCTGAAAGTCATATTTTTATAACTGTATTGTGGATTTTTGTCGTTTGGTCTTGTTTTGGTTTAGATAAAGATTATTTATTTTTCTAAACTGGTGTGGTGTCCATTTGTAGTGTTTTCACTGTATTACTGTATGTGTTCACAAATGCTTTACACACTGCCTCTCAGATAAGCCTGTCTGCTCGTGCCAAGCTACCAAGGGGGTGAGCAGGGGTTATTTTGGGAGTGTATCCCCCTTACCCTGAATAGAAGCAAGGGCCCCTATTTGGACAAAGGTACCTACCTCTGCCAACTAGAGACGCCCATTTCTAACAGTAACCATGTGAAAAGTAGCTTCCAACCACCACTCAGAAAAGTCCTTCTTCTTCCTTCATACTTTTCTGACCCTCCCCATCTAGGCAGAGCTATCGTACCTTCTTAGGTTCAAGGTCCTATCGCATGCTTCCTTCACTTGTATCCAACTAAGCTCCATCCTCTAAAGAAATCGACCGCCTCATACTTCAACTCCGGGTGTCCTACCCTACCAAAACCCTTGTCCCTATTGAATACTCGCATGTCTCTGTTGATTTCTTTTGCCTCGCTTTATCAATGGCGGAGGGCCTCGCTGCCCCCCTCCATTGCCTCCTTGGAATAAATTCCGTCCACATGTTGAAACATCCGACCACTGTTGTCTGATTTCTATTAAGTCCCTCTTCATCTGTTTTATCAACGCTAAACCCTTACATACCACCTAATCAGTTTCCCCTAAATGTAATATTAACACATTCGGACAAGTGTGACACTTCAACAATTTGTTCAGACATTCATACAATGCCTCCGACTTTTGCCGTGCCAAGAGATCTTAAACAAAGAGTCATCGAGCCCGAGATTCAGACATTGCCCCTTCTGGATTTCGTGCCTTTCAGCCCATTTCACGAAAGAGTGTCCTAAGACCAGAATAGCCAATTCTGCCACTTCCAAGCCTGCCACTGCACCTGTAAAGACACATATATGAGGACCAAAAATACGTTTTATCAATACCCTTGTGTCCCCAATGGAACATACTGGCGAAAGCAGTGTGACGACCACCTCCCCAACTGCATTATCCTGTCCCTGCCCCAACCTTGTTTAGCTGCTTCCGTAGCCACCCTGATCCTGAATGAGTGTGTTCCATATTCTCGTGGGGCTTCCCCCAGCTTTGCCAGCACCTTTTGCATGACCCAAAGTGACTAACCAGGCCTCCCCATCTCCCCATTAAGTCGACAAAAAAACGCCCCATTGCTGTAACCCTTGATTTTGCTCAGCTTAATTCCTCACTGGACTAGGCACAAGCCTGCACTTAGCAACAATGTCTTCCCCTTACATCTTTGGTCTCTCTTAGATTGTCTCAGTCTTAACTCTGAACTACCTAATTCCCCTCTCCTACCCCCCACTTCAGTCCGATCCAACCCTGGCACTCCTTTTCTTCCCGATAGCTCTGACACCCTAAATGCCCCAAAGAACATCCACAAAATCAATGTGGAGAACAATACTGTCTCCCCACTCCCTCTGCATATCTCCGGCAGTTCTCCATATATGCTACCTAACAGTTCCCCTGAAATTAGCCTCCTGACCCATACCCTGATACCTGCTTCCTTTGCCCATCATTCTAGCATACATCTGCCCAATTCACCTGCCAACGGAGCGTAATCCCAGAACAGCTTGCCCATGAAGGCAATCCCTGCCAACTTCCCTTATAATCGTAATCCTGGATAACCCCTTTTCAATTAACTTCAGGATAAATTGCACAACATCTTCTTCCTGGCCCAAACCTCTGACCTCTTTTTAGCTCCACTGTCTAGAAACTCCTGCCAAGCCTGACTGTATGAATTCCTAGTGGACTCCGCGAGACCCTACCATCAACTGCAGCATTCTTTTTCGCCTATGGACCACATTCCTGCCGGCACCGTTGTCTTGACCTTGTCTGCCTCCGTGGCCAGCCCATGGACCCTCTCCCACTGTGAACGAGACAAAGCATCCGCAATGTCATTGTCAACCCCTGGCACGTGTCTGGCCTTAAACGCTATATCATGTCTCAAACAGCCCATTACGAAGATCCGCAGCAGCTTAAGTACCTGTTCGTCCCAGGCTGACTATTTGTTCACCACATGTACCACTGCCATGTTGTCCACCCTGAAAATGACCTTCCTATGGGCCAGTTCCTTCCCCAGAGCATGACAGCTACAACTAGAGGAAAGAATTCTAGGAAGGCAATGCTCCTGCCCCCCATGTTTCCAGTGCCCAGGCCACTCTTCTGCACACCCCCTTCCCTGGCAGTATAATCCAAAACCGCTGACCCCTGCGTCGTCGGAGTATAGTTGTACGTCCCATTCCCATTCTTTGTGACCGTCATTAGGATGCCATTGAAATCTTCTAAAAACTTGCACCACATGCATAGGTCTTCTTTAGGACCTGCTGACAAGCGCATGTGGTGGTGTGGGAGCGAGAGCCCCCCTAAAGACAGGCTGAGTCTCCTACAAAATGTCCTCTCTGTCCTTACTACTCTGCATACAAAGTTCAGATGTCCTAACAGTACCTGTGCTAGGACCTTGTGTCTTCTCTGGCACTAGGGGCACTCCAACTGCACCCATGAGTACCTGAAACGTTTGTCAACTTAGGTTGACAGTCCATTGAACCAAGTTGGCCCACCAGGAAGAAGTCATCAAGGTAGTGTGTCACCGTATCCTTGCCTGTTTGCCATGTAAACACCCACTGTAAAAATGAGCTAAGACGTTCAAACAGGGCACAAGGGATGGAACACCCCATGGGTAACGCTTTGTCAACAAAAAACTGGCCTTCCAACTGAATTCCCAACAGCTGATAATCATCCAGATGTATCGGAAACAGACGAAAGACCGGTTTAATGTCACATTTTGCCATCTGTGCCCCCTTTCCCACTCTTTCAACCAGGGCCCTGGCTACATCCACAGATGAATATGACATTGATGTTACTTCCTCTGAGCTAATATAATTGATGGAAGCTACTTTTGGCCAAAACAAGTGTTGTATCAAGCGAATCAGACCCTTTTCCTTTTTCGGTACCAACCCAATGAGCGAAATAATCAGATCTGTCATTGACCATATATTGAATGGCCCCTCTATTCTTCCCTCCTGTACTTCTTTTAGCAGTTTTATCCGCACCACCGGCTTATGTGAATGTGCTGACATTAAGTTCTCTGCTCACCTGCTGAACCTTGGTCTTTCGTATCCTAATCTGACACCCTCCGGAAAACCTTGGCTTAACAAAATTGCATCCTCACTGCAGGGGTAGTGCAATAGTCATGCTTCTAGACATAGCGTTTTAACTGGCGTATGAGTGTTTGCCCATGTTCCCCTGTGCTTCATGCCCTCCCCTGCCCCCTGTTGTCTGATTCCCCTGCTGTCCATTGTATATGCTGTTGTGATGGTTCCATTGCTCTGCCTGCTGTCCCCGAAGGCTAGTCTAGTTGAGTGTTGATGTCGCTTAAGGTTTTAGACCAATCTTCCGCGTTCGTTTTAGTCAAAAGTTCTTGTTTAAGTTGGTTGATCTCACAAGTTAATTCTTCTAGTAATTTGGAGAGCTCTTCCACAACTTACAGGATCAAGTCCAGTGAGCACTTGTTAAGAATAGCGTACCATCTTTCAATAAACTTGGAGTTATTTTTACATAAAGATGGTTTTCGTGGAATTCCAAATCCCCTAGGTATGCGTTGTCCCCTTCAAGATGGCCGCCACTGTAACTTCCGCAATTCCGCCCATCCCCTATTCCTGTCCATCTTTTAATAGGTTTCTATTTACTTTGGAACTGTTACTGTCGTGTATGGTACTCTCGACATGGCGACTGACGAGGAAGCGATGCACATTTGCCCGTTCACGGCGGTTGGACACATTTGTCACAATTACGATATCGTTTAGAATATTCTGTATTATTTTTCACTCGTCATTTATCCCTGTTAGATCTTTGAGGATGTGCATTTATCACTGGGATATTATTGCGGGCACCTTCGGCTGCATTCTAATTTTTTCGTTCATTTTCTTTGTGACATGCTTACACTTCGCGGGATGACTTGAGCACCTCCACATTCCGTACGGGCTCTGTAGATAGAGTCTGACACTTTAGTAATCACATCAAACCAAACCATTGGGTGCGTTTAATCGTGCCTTGTGCTACTTTTGTGGTTGATGCACGCCGACTTGTTTATCACCGTTCATGATAACTTTTAGCCACTCAAGCTTTCCGCTTTGGTTACAGACAGATTGGTGAATGGCTTTATCCTTTACACTCTACTGCTCGGTTTCACGTCACGGTGTTGGTGATGTTCGTTGATCTGTTTATTATCTACAAGACCAATTTCTATTCACTTGAGCACTTAGGTTCCAGAGAACTTAGCAAGAGACAGACCGGTGATGGCATCATCTTTCATACTTACCAGCTTGTTTTCACTCCACTTCATTATCTTTCAGATTGAATTTCCCCTGATGAAGGGCATCTATAGCCCGAAACGCATTTGGACTGTGCATGCAGTAAGATTTGCCTAGATGAATTGATGCATTAATCATGTTAATCACATTTACATGACATGCCAGTAATTTCATGTTTGATGACCTAAGAGCTAGAACATTGATGATCAATAAATTTGAATTGGGAATTGATCGGCGTTTTAATCATTTTTGAATTTGGAACAATACTGAATTACTCCTTAATGGAAAGCTCGCAGTGCATTCAGGGGACGTCACCCCTGGGGTGGCGCTTCTACAAATCTTTTCAGTTAAGCTTTCGATCAGTAAGCGATACCCTGGTGCATACATAAACAAGATTAGCAACAAAACTTTCATTTAAGTTTGATGACCTCAGAGTGCGTGAACCACCAAATCTCTAGACTTCCTCTGAGATAAAATAATTGACGGAAGCTCCTTCTGGCCAAGACAAGTGTTGTTTCAAGCGAAACAGCCCCTTTTCCTTCTTCGGTAACACCCCAATGGGCAAAAAAATCAAATCTGTCATTGGCCATGTATTAAATGGCCCTTCCATTCTTCCCTCCTCTACTTCTTTTAGCAGTTTTATCCGCACCACTGGCTTATGTGAATGCGCTGACATTAAGTTCTCTGCTCACATACTGAACCTTGGTCCCTCGTATCCTAATCTTAAACCCTCTGAAAAACCTTAGGTTAACAAAATTGCATCCTCACTGCAGGGGTAGTGCGCTAGCCATGCTTCTAGACATTGCGTTTTAACTGGCGTATGAGCCTTTGCCCATGTTCCCCTGTGCTCCATGCCCTTCCCTTCCCCCTGTTGTCTGATTCCCCTGCTGTCCGTTGAACATGCTGTTGTGCTGGTTCCATTGCTCTGCCTGCTGTTCCTGAAGGCTATTCCCCGCTCCGAAGCCTCCTCCCTGGTTTTTCGGCCCATTCCCCCCACCACCACCTGCGGGTGATGCAGGTTTAAAATGGCCAGTACACTTACAGGAGACCACTTGCCGTATAAGTGGCCTTACCCAACTTAACGGCACCCATAGTCTGCTGATACAGATCTGTATCAATCTCCCCGCATTTGGCCTTTGGGTCCCGAGCTAACCGTGCCCTGAATTCCTCATCATAATGAGACCAGGCGTACCCCCCATATGTAACCTGCACTCTCCTGATTACATCCATGTATTTGAACAAGGAAGTGCACCTCGCTGTTGTTTTTTTCGCAATACACACTCAGGAAAATCAAGAAAGCTGCAGTCCAATTTTCTATTGTCGTCAGCACCCTGGGCCATTTAGACAATTCAAATTCTTCCTCCTTTGACCCTTCTTTGACCCGTAATTCTCTGTGTAGCAATGTTAACATCTCTACATACTCCCCTTTCCATATTTTATCTCTAGTTGCTATCATGAGGTGAGCTCCCAGTGGCTTTTGTCACTCCCATATAAGGTCATTTCTTGATTTTAATTTCTTTACTTTCTTTTGTCCCATCGCTTTGCACCCGTTTGTTCCTGCTCTTCTACTTTCTCGTCTTTCTTTTCTTGTTGTTCTCCCTTGGCCCCTTGTCTGCCATTGTTACTTGCAGTGTCCGCCCCTCTTCTTCTTGTGTTGTTCCCTCTCCCGTCCTCTGTCCAGTCGCCTGTGTCTCTGTACCCACCCCTGTGTCTTTCACATACAAACCTTTCCTCAGGCGTATCCCTCCATTATCCTCATCATCTCCTGCGTTAACCCCCACTGACACTTTTTGCTTCTCGTGACCCCAAAACCCTTAACCCACACTCTCCTTACCTGGTGTCAAGGTAAGCCTCCGTACTGGATTCAGCCAGCTAACCAGTCATGAAGGGGCTTCAATGACGTCGGTTTGTGCAAGGTATCCTTGATCGTCTCATCGATCATGCAACAGACTAGGCACAATCGCGTTACTGGGACCGCCCCCCCGCATACACTATGTGATCCCCACCTACCTTCTTTCTACCCCATGCCTCATCCTCTCCTATTTCGCCCGCTTCCAGGCTCCTTTCACCGTAATCCAACTGTGTCAGGTCCTCTTCCCCCTTCCCATGACTCCGTATGCACCTCCTCCAGTGCCTCCGCACTTTCTTGTCCTTTCTGCATTACTTTTTCGTTACCTCACGCCTGATACTAGAGGGCCGTAGTACGTACTCCTGGACCACGCCTTTTCTCTTGTTGCCCTGTCATCCTTCCTGTTGACCCGGAGGTCACATTGAGCCATCCAGGTTGGTGCACTGCTGAGGCCACCTAAGACCTTCGTGTGGCAGCTTCGTAACTGTCCCTCATCGGCATCCGGCTGGCCGCCGTAGACCGAAACCGGTCCCAGGATGCTTGTTTCCGGTCCAGGGAGGACCTGACTTGGCAGTTTGGGCTGGACTGTTCCCATGAGGCACAGGGTTAAGACTGATTTGCATATGACTGGGTCCAAACTGGGGTGGCGTGGTGAGCAAAAGAACTATGGATTAAACCCAGATCTTTGTGACTGGGGGTGAATTTTTGCAATGTTCAGCATTCCATCCATCATTTGTTCCTTTTGTATTTGTCATCCTAAGTGGGAAGGGTATGCCCTGACGTGTGACTCGTGCTCACTGCACCACTGGATTCAAGATAGCCTGGCTGATGAGGGGTGATGCCCAGAAACCGGTCCCAGGATGCTTGTTTCCGGTCCAGGGAGGACCTGGCTTGGCAGTTCGGGCTGGACTGTTCCCATGAGGCACAGGGTCAAGACTGATTTGCATATGGCTGGGTCCAAACTGGGGTGGCGTGGTGACCAAAAGAACAAAGGATTAAACCCAGATCTTTGTGACTGGGGGTGAATATTTGCATTGTTCAGCATTCCGTCCCTCTTTTGTTCCTTTTGCATTTGTTGCCCCAAGTGGGAAGGGTATGCCCAGGCGTGGGTCCCGTGCTCACTGCGCCACTGGATTCAAGCTAGCCTGGCTGATGAGGGGTGATGCCCCGAAACCGGTCCCAGGATGCTTGTTTCCAGTCCAGGGAGGACCTGGCTTGGCAGTTTGGGCTGGACTGTTCCCATGAAGCACAGGGTCAAGACGGATTTGCATATGACTGGGTCCAAACTGGGGTGGCGTGGTGAGCCAAAAGAACGATGGATTAAACCCAGATCTTTGTGTGTGACTGGGGGTGAATGTTTGCATTGTTCAGCATTTCATCCATCATTTTTTCCTTTTGCATTTTTCACCCTAGACCTTGCCATCAATTCCCCTCGGGGTCTGTCAGTCTCATATAACTTTCCCGAGTCTACCTGCCTGCGTACCTGATGCTCCTAAAATGCAAACTTACTTTTGCATTTCAGGAGCATCAGGTACGCTGGGGTTAGTATCCCTTCCTGGCTGCCCCCTCCTTTTTGTCAGTATCCATTGCCAGCAGCCTCCACTGTCCTGCTCCTCTTCTAATGCTTCCCTCCCTCCCCACTTGCTTACCTGTTGCTCTAATGCGGGGCTATAGTGCTCCCCCTGCCTCCCAACTCCCACCGAATGACCCCCATTCTTCGCGCTAAACCCACGCCTATATCTGCTCTCCGACTTGTACATACTTTGGCCAGAAGTTTTAATTCTCTGTCTTGCCCTTTCTCAGACCCCCTCCCTGCTCCTCTTCTTCACTCCATTCCAATATTGCTGCCACTATTGCAGATGTTGGGCCCATCTTCTGACTTTGTTCTGTGACTTCCACCATCCCTTCTTACCCCCCACGTTCAAGGTTCTTGTGTCTGGGGGCACCTCCTGTATCCACACCCCCTTCTTCCGAACATCTAGACCTAAGGGCTGAGGGGCCCTTGTCCAGCCACCCTCCCAAATCCAACGAGATGGGGGCCCCCGCTAAGGCCCGCCATTTTGCCCGCACTGCCCTCTGCCTTCCTGCTGTGCCAGGCCCATGTCTTCCAGGTCCTTAGGTGGCCCAGTGCTTACACCTGGGCCCCCTACACTGTCCGGCCCCCTACACTGTCCCCTTTTACTCTGCTCGCTCAGGACTCCTCCCGGCCTGTTCCCTGGTTCCCGGGACCCTCCCCTCCACCCTTGCTCCTCACACATTGCTCCAGAAATACCCCTTGGCCTTTCTTGCTCATTTTATAGGAGGCCACGTCACTTGCGACCTCCATTTTGTTTCTGTTTCCGGGCCCCTCCCTCCACCCCTGTTCCACGCCATCCTCCTGCCCAGCCCCTCAGGCTTCTTTATTCATTTGACAGGAGGCAGCAACACTTGTGACCTCCTTTTGTTCCCCTATTCCCCCCGCATTGCCACCGAGTGCCATGTAGCGGTCCGCCCCCCTTCCCTCTATAAATTGAAGAGCGGGATACCACATGGCGTCCTGCCCCCCTTGACCTGGCTTCCTCTCACCAGGGGCCACTCCATTCGCTCTTGAGCGGCCCCTGCCACGTACCTGGACTAGGTGCTGTGCAGCCCGCAGCGGTGAACACGTCTAAACCACCGCAGCCACACCACAGGCTGCCTGCTGCGCCACACAGGCCGTCACCAGCAATCCCAGTGTGAGTAAGTCCATGCACTCTGCTTCTGCCAGCAGGATCATGGCCTCTTCTACTTGGAAATCCATCGCAACTCCAAACTATTGAAAACCACAAACCCTACAAAACTTTTCCTAATCCCAGTTAGTACCGGCTACCGTGTCACCTCACTCAAATGGTGACACGGTATGTAAAATGGCTGGTTAAATACTCAAGGTAGCCAGCCCAAAAGAGCCCAATTGGGCCTGGGCTGCACCACTGGCCCAAAAACCAAGGGAGTGCAAACATCCCTGCAGTCGGCTGCCCACCCCAAAGACCCATTCTGACGCCGGGTGGTAGCTCTAGGCTTCCATTCAATTAGTGTTGGAAATTCCCAATGCTGATCCTGGACATTGAAGATCCTGTCCCTACAAGATGATGTTAAAATAGTAAACCAGTTCCATAAAGCAGCCCAAATTGCGCACAATACTATGTTGCCCGCTGTGCCATTGTGATATCGAGGATTGTCAGGGGTCAGCACATCAGCTAGAAGTAGGACACCACATCCTATACCGACTAGCACACAGGAAGTGCAGGGGAACAAAGAATTTACTTTTGGGGACTGACCTGGACGGAGCACACATGATGGAGGCTGGCTCACCAGCTATAGGCCACTAATATAATTGGGAGATATTTGAAATAAAGAGTCTGCTACTACCTTCCTGTGTGCTGCCTGCTTCATTCCTGCAACTGATACAAAACACATGGGTGACATCACTGTATGTCCTATTTGTTGACATTTTCGGAATTTATGGAACACCTCGTCTGTGCATTACATTTCCTGTTCATTTGCCAAAGGATCTATGAGGTAGTGCTTTTAAGGAGTGCAGGGTATGTGGCCTTTTTGGTGCAGGTTCTGCATTTCTGTAGCTCCTGAGACACTATCTGTAAGAACACCACGTCTCAGCACTGACATATGAAGTCCCACCTAACCCCATTCACTCTCTTGGGTTTGTATCTCTACATTAGTGACATGACATGCTTCATGCAATTTCTGTCTTGTCTGCAATGAGTAGAGTCCACACTCTCCTCAACTCTTCTCCATCACAAGCTTTGATTGAACAGCAGTGGCAGTGATGGACCAGACTAGACCTGTGTACATCAACCTCTAGTGGTTCAAGTCAGACTAGCATAGGCTCATCCTACCTCTCCCACAGGGTCCTATTTTGGATTTAAGAGTAACTCTTCCGTACAGTGACTTTAAAAGACTTCATCTGGAGCACATGATCCCAGATCTTACTTCACGGGATATCAGATCATGCACCGGGTCTACTTCACTGTGACATGTCCCCCAGAGGCAGCCGCCCTATGTGGCGCCTTAATGCCTGGTTCCTACAAGACGATAAATTTACAGAACATTTACAGTATGAGTTTAAGTCCTTTCTCGGACTGACCGAGGGCTAGGATGATTCTGGGTGGGACCTCATGGGAGCAGCCAAGGCTTTTATGAGATGCGTTGCCTGCTCTTACATTCGAGGGGCTGACCGCGAAAAACATCACCTAATCACCGAGCTTGAAACCTCAATAATACTTAAGGATCGCAGGGAGCCCGGAGCACTAAGTAATCCAGAGAAACGCCCACTAGAACTAGACATGGCTTTGTTACGCCACTTTTGCCTGGACGAGGCCCACAAGTGCTGGATGGCCTCTACGCGCCGGGTCTATGAACGGGGAGACAAATCTAGTAAGCTTCTGCACTGGCTCGACACACACCAATCCAAAACCAGGGTAATACCCAGTATCATAGGGAACTCCTGGGGATGGGTTGATGACTCCCAGAAGATCGCTGCTGTATTTGCCCACTACTATGAGGAGATATGTGCTCTGCAGATATGACCGGACACTGAAATGACGCCCCCTCCTAATCCCCCCCATCTTGGTGTAGGAACTCCTCCTGTCCCAGTTGTCACTCCTGGAGAGGACCACCTTGGACCAGGATGTTACCAGATGCACTGGCGGATCTGAACCTGGGTAAAACACCAGGACCCGATGGATACCCTGTAGAGTTCTATCACAAACTCCGTCCCAACATTATCCCACCCCTGCTCAAATTATACAGTGAAGCTGTTGACATGGGCCATTTTCCTTCCAAGATTGACCAGTCCACAATTATGGTACTTCCCAAACCTGGCTGGACACATTTAACATGCGCCTTTTTCCGACCCATCTCCCTTATCAACAGCGAGGTTAAACTGTATGCAAAGCTTCTGGGGAACCGGTTGCTGATGGTCATTCACAAGCTGGTCCACCCTGACCAATGTGGGTTCAATCCCTGGAGTGGCACCAAGCACTGCATCCGCAGGGTACAAATAGCATTATGCTGTATTAAAGCCTTGGGAGGCCCCGCGGCCCTCCTTTTAATTGACTTTGAAAAAGTGTTCAACGTGGTTGATTGGTCATGTCTTGATGAGGTACTTACTGGCATGGGGTTTGGACCTCGGGTCAACAGAGTGCTGTGTATCGCATTTCTGGTGAGGAGGGGCACCAGGCAGGGGTGCCCACTATCCCCACTTTCATTTGTGCTTGGCATTGAGCCACTGGTGGTGTGGATCCGATGCAAAGTCCAGGTGCGAGGCTTTGACTGAGGCCTGGCGTTCTATAGCGTTTCTGTAGACGACGTAATTTTATTCATGTCCCAACCAGCTGAAACAGGGCCCGACTTCTTCAAATCCTGGGCATTTTTGGGGAGGCATCGAGCTGCGGGTCAGCTGGGGCAGATCTCTATTGGTCCCTCTGAGGGGGAGACCACCGGGACGAGGCCTGGCAATCCCGGATTCTGATAAGCCTGGCTAGCTTTCAATACCTTGGAGTGTACATCTCCTGGGAGCCACACCTGACATGGAGTTTGAACCTCGCTGCCGTGACGCGTAAGGCACTGGAGGACCAGTCACGGAGGAATAATCTTCCCCTTAGCACCCTGGGTAGGATCACATTGTACAAGATGATAATCCTCCCAAAATTACTCTATGTTCTACAAAACTACCCTTTACACTTACCACAAGTCTGGTTCGACTCTGTGCTGACTATGGGACATAAATTTATTTGGGCCGGTGGCAATCCCAGAGTAGCTTAGGGGAAATGCATCCAGGGGATGTACGATGGTGGCCTTGCCATGGCAGATTTCCGCCTATACTATTGGACAACACAGTTACTCCCTATCAACGACTGGCTGCATGGAGGGTGGGATGACCCCGCCTACAGGGGCGAAATAGCCATACTGGGACTGGACAATGTCTTAAACATCCTTTCCGGTTCCCCCATTCCCTCCAGCCTCCCAGAGGTAACCAGGGTGGCGTTTAGAGCATGGAGGGCTGCCCTCCGGTGGATGGGACGGGACCACAAGCTGATGGGGGAAACCCTGCTGTGGAGGGCAGGTGGCTGGATCAGGTGTCTACCCTTAAAGGGTTCAAGGGATGGGACTCTATTGGAATATCAAGAGTAGGGGACGTCTGGGGCGGGGGCCACATGAAATCATTACAAGAGCTTCAGGCAGAGTTTTGAATGCCATCCTCCCAATTCTACCACTACTTACAACTTCGACATGCCCTACACACATACCAATACGCACTACAGGACATTCCTGAGTATATCTCCTTAAAAAACAAGATTCTTATGGCCCATTTAGGCAGGAGAGGGGTATCGCAGATCTATAAATCCCTAGTGATGCACTTGCCCATATCGTTGAACCCTCTAAAAGAGAAGTGGGAGGGCTGGGTGAGAGATCTGGAGGAGGCGGGATGCCTGTATGTCCCATCGCACACTAACAATATCTACTAGGCTCTGCTTTATACAATTCAAGTATCTGCATTATGGGTATATGGCACCACTCTCTATGTTGAGAGCGGGCCTCAATGACTCCCCAGTATGCCACAGGTTTATAGATCCTATGGGGGACTTCTTTCATGCTGTATGGAAATGCCCAGTGATACAGGTCTATGGGACTGCCATTCTTAATGATCTTTCTGCCGTGGTGGACACAAATATCGACGTTCACCAAAGGATTGTTCTGCTTTGTATCCTAGATGATATGGGTGGGCCAAGGGGTGATAGAACACTGGTTGGTCTGGGCATGTTAATTGCCAAAAGGGACATAGACCACAACTGGACCTCCCCGGCGGCCCCCTCGGTTGAGGCTTGGACACGTGGTATGGACTGGTGCAGCAAGCTGGAGGAAATGATTTACGAGGCCCTGGGATGTCCCCACAAATATGATAAAATCTGGAAAAAATCGTGGGACTACCACAGACTAGCAAATTAGATGAAGCCCTGGGAGCTACCCAAAACACTTGGAGGGACATTGTGCAGAGCCAGGTTTGGGAAACGCGGGATGCAAGAGGAGCAATATGTAAATGTATTCATATTAAGCACAGCAATTGTTTATTGCTAACATGCAAAATGGTAATAAAATGTTACTATAAAAAAAAAGAAAAGACTCCCTCTTTCAAGTGTGGTGCAAGTTCTCCACACTGCACTTACACCAGCTCAATGGCTCCAGATGTTCTCAAAAACATTGAAGCCACTAAAACTCTCCCAATTCAAGCACGGTAAGCAAATCCTTTGCAGGCATTCATACAATTAATCTTCTTGCTGGCACCACCAATCAACCAGACCACATATGCACTGTGAACACTCCTCCTGCTCCTCCTTCCTCTGATACAACAGCTCTTTGCAGGCAGAGTACTTGGCATTCAAACATTCTGAAAGACCTTGCTGTATGGAACAGGTCCCTACACACTGAATTTGTTGACATTCAAGCACCCTGGAATACCAGAGCAGGCTTTCTCACATTTACATTGTGGACATGCCTGATGCATATCAGGGTATAGAGGTCAGTGAGGCACATTTTCCATTAACAACACCCAAGGCAGGCATGTAAGAGGTGGGCTGTATCTTGAGCTCCCTCTTCTCTGTAGGACTTTGGGAGGGTCCTTGCAAAAGTATCCTCTGTTGACCTCTACTTATTGGTTGGCACCAAAGACTGCAATAACATCAGAGGGAGTGGTCAGGCCCCTCCTACTTCTACCCAGGTCCTGTTGGGCTTAGCAAGACACCAGGAAATCCACTGGGTGGCTGGAACTGTATGTCTAAATTTAGGGCTTGATGCACTTAGCCCTTCAATTTCTTAAAGTTCCCATTCTCTGAGCAGCCATTGCCCACTGGCTGAAAGTTCACCTGCCTTCCTCACTGACAGCTGACTGCTTCCACTTATGTGCATGTGTTGGTATGTATGTATTCAAAAGGTTACTAGTGCCTAGGCAGAGGAGCGGAAACTGGAGAACACGTAGAAAGTGAGATGAAAAGAATAGTTCACACACCTTCAGAGCAATTGAATGACATTGATGGTTCATATACCTTCAATGAAAGTCAGAAACTGGCATGGAAATGTGTATACTGGCATCATGTAATGTTATGTTTTAAGGATTTGTTGATCGCGAACAATTAGCTGAAGGTGTCAAGGCGCTAGTCCAAGGGAGAGATCAACAAAGGAAGATTTACTTAGGAAACAGCCAATTTTTTAGTTTTTTTTTACATTGAAGGAGGTTAGAAACTGATCTAATGGTAGGAGGGAGTATGTTCCATTCTTTGGCAGTGGAGTTTACAAAACCTCGGCCTCCCTAGTCAGTTCTTTTGAATTTATCAACAGCAAGTTTTCAGGTGCCTGAATATCTTAAGCATCTTTCTGGAACATGCCATTGGAAGGCATGTTTAAGAAACTCTGGGCCAACTCGCTGCATGGCTTTATGGGCAAGGTAGAGTGCTATGAATTTAATACGCTGCCTGACAGGCAGCCAATGTAGATGTTTGATGGCATGGGCCACCGATTGTTATTTGGGGATCCCAGTTAACTTTCTAGCACCTGCATTTTGCAGGACCTGCAGCTTATTTAGATGTTGTTTCTGCATGTTGAGATATAAAGCATTGAAGTAGTCGATTTTAGAGAGAATAAGTGCAGTAATGACCATTTTTTGGGCATATGCTGGAATATAAGGAAGGATCTTTTTGACCATCCTAAGGACATGTAAGGTAGAGGACATGATCACGTTAACCTGGAGTCCCAAGGTAAGTTTACTGTCCATAATCACACCAAGGTTCCTAGCCTTGCAGACTGGAGTAGGAAGTTGACCCAGATCCTTAGGCCAACAGGACAGGGTCCATAAGGAAGGTGAGTTCCCAAACAAGATTACCTCAGTTTTACCAGAGTTGAGTCTTAAACAATTAACGTTCATCCAGTAATCTACAGCAGTCATGCAATTACAGAAATTGGAACCTATCTGGTTGTTAGAGGAAGCAAGTGCCACCACAATTTGGGTGTCGTCTGCATAAGAGGTGAAATCGAGCCCGAAAGATCCGATGAGGGAGGCCAATGGTTTAACATTATTGAACAACATGGGGCTGAGATTTGAGCCCTGTGGGACCGTGCAAGGCAGGGTGAAAGATTTGGACACAAATAGGTCCAAAGCAACCACCTGAGATCTTTGGGATAGAAAGGATTCCAAGAGCTTAAGGAGTGACCCCTCGATCCAGACAGCCTGGCGATGCTCGACCAAAACCTTATGGTCAACCATGTCAAATGCTGTAGATAGATCGAGGAGTACTAGAGCAGCGTTTCCGCCACCATTGACTATTGACCTGATTTCTTCGGTTGTTTTGATCAGAGCGGTTTCGGTGCTATGACCGCTTCTAAATCCAAATTGGGTAGTGTCAAGTAGATGGTGGTGAGCCAGGAATTGGCTTATCTGAAGATATAAGCCCTTTTTGATAATTTTAGTGGGGAGAGGTAGGTGAGAAATAGGCAGATAATTGTTTGGGTCATTGGGATTCAAAAATTTTTTTTTCCAGCAAGGGTAGAATGGACGCTTCTTTCCATATTTTGGGGAAGGTTCCTGATGTCAACATGCAATTAAAAATATTGGTTAATCATAGTGCTATTGTGTCTCTACCACTTCACAAACTTACCACTGCATGTCAAGCCAGCACTATTTAAAGGATTCAAACGAGACATGCAGCAATTTATTTGGCACGGGACGTGCAGCAGGGTAGCGATAACCAAGCTGTACCCTCCGACCGATCGAGGGGGCCTTTCTGTACCCAATATGGAGCAATACTACTTGGCTGCACAGCTCCAATGGGTGGCCAGATGGCTAAGTACACGATACTTAGAGGACACTGCCCCGCAAGCGCCAGGGTTCACCCATACCCAGTTAGTAACGCTATTCCATCCAGGCAGAATGGGCAAATCACCTACCCAATTGCTAGTGAGGGTGGCTTACAATTGTTTCCGCTGCGGGGGGCGTGGCTAGCTAGCCAACATGGCGGACGCGAGCAGCTAGAGCTCCGTCCCTGATCCCTCGGTTATCCTGAATATATCCGGTATCCCGAGCCATCCAGGCCTGGAAAGCAGTGGGGTGGACTGGAAGCTGACTGCGGATGCTGCCGGTATCTTCGGCAACCAAGAACAACTTAATTCACCGAAGTAAAAGCTACTGAGGCCTGCGGCGTCCCCCGCGCGGTGCACGAACACGCACTGCATGTCTGGAAGTACCAGCAGTGATTGCACCGCGGCCACGATGGGAAACATCAGAGATCAGCTGTGAGTCGAAGGGCAAAGTCGGCGAACGATCGAAGACACAGTGCACCTGTCTTGTGCCCGTGGCCGGCCCTCTTCTGGGGAAACTTGGAAATCATCTGCAGTGCGTGCTCCATGAGGGAAGGGGGAATGCGTGCGTGAAGGCCTGGTGCGCTGTGGCCTGGGCCCTGAAGGTCACGGCGTGATCCAACAAACGGCTAGTGACACCAGGTGAGAGGCCGCGCGATGGAGCACCAAGGACCCCCCACCATACATCTTTGCCTGTGAGTGAGAAAGACAGTGGGGCCCTGGCAAGACAGCGGGGAAGCCCAGTGCCAATACGGCGCTTCCTGCGGGCGAGCGCGGACACCATCAAGCCCGGGGGGAAACTCGTGACTGGCTGGGCCTGAGTGCGGCGCTACGGAGCACTGAAGTCATTATGCAGTGGCAGTTAGCGGGCCGATAAAAGGGAAGTGCACACTGCGAGTCAGTCAGCAGGCCTTATTGTGGAGCCCCAGAGGAGAGCCCCCCTGCAATGCTGCAGGGAAACCTGAAGGGCGCAAACTGAGTACTACACAGGCATTGTGGTACAGCCGTCACGACTGCAGCCTCTATCAACAGCAAGTCCAGCCGGGCCCGGGGGCCCGAGATGCGGGGGTGGCGAGCATGGGGGCACTGAGGGGGCGCCCCAAGTAGACGAGCTAATACTTGGCGCCTGGTGAAGCCCACTAGCATTGTATCTCCCAGAAGGAATGATGACCACGCGGTGTCTAGTCAGGAGATGCATACAGGCAACTGTTCACTAGAGACCCAAATACAAACATCTGGCCCTCAATGGTGCGGACGCACAGGACACGCTCGTAACCCTGCTGCGGACGCCCTCATCGCCTCGCATACCTACAACACAGAACAGCCCACGAGGGACCACACTAGGTGAAAATCGCCTCCTGGCGCGCTTCACGTCCTCACTGGCCCACGTGGTCCCTAACTGAAGCGCACTACGTTACTGGTGTAGTGGCCGACCGTGCACAGTGAATGCCTTCAGCACAGCAGTTAGCAATGGGCCGGTTACGCACGAATACCCAGCAAGCCAGTGCGCGCACCGGCAGTTCAGAGTCGGTGAGCACAGATGGAGAAGATACGCGCGGCACGCCGCACACAGCGCTCTCTGCTAAACTAGACTCGGTGCTGGCGGCGGTGGAGAAGATTGGGGCCACTTTAGACCAGACAAGGTCCTCATTGGAGTCAAAAATAGACAAGGTCACCACAGACTTCACCCTCCAGCGCGCTGATCATCATAACCTGGCAGAAAAAGTCAGCACACAGGAACAATCACTGCAAGAGCTGAAGCCTATAACCCATAGCCACGCGACGGCCTTACAGGACCTGCTGGATCGCATGCATGCACTAGAAGACAGGGCTGAAGACGCGGAAGGGCGCTCCCGTCGCAACAACATCCGAGTGGTGGGCCTTCCGGAGGGTGAGGAAGGGTGTAACCCAGAGGAATATGTTGAGCGCTGGCTCCGCGACATCCTGCCATCTGGAGCTCTGTCTGCGCACTTTGTGGTTGAGAGGGCACACCGGGTGCAGGCCCACAGACCCCCCCCAGGTGCCCGTCCGTGTCCCTTCCTTTTCAGAATACTCAACTACAGAGACAGGGACGTGGTGCTGCGGGAGACCCGCAAACTAACAGATCTCAAAGTCAGTGGCAGGCCAGTCATGGTATTGCCGGACTACACAGCACAGGTGCAGCGCCGCAGGAGCACGTACACTGCAGTAAAGAGACGGCTTCGCGAGCTAGACCTCAACTATTCCCTGTTGTTTCCAGCTAGACTGAGAGTGGTGGCGAAAGGTGTGACCCGCTTCTTTGATTCACCTGATGAGGTCTGGGACTGGCTGGAGGAGTCCGAGCTGTTGACGGAGCCCAGACCCCCTGAGGTGGACGTTCCCAAGGCGCCAGGAAGAAAAAACCGTTGTCGGGGCAGGCGTGGAGGCCCTAACAGCGTGACTTTGCCCCCCGCGGCTCCTGACCCTGAGCAGCGGAGATTGGAGCGACAGGATGCCATACAAGTAGCGGCGGCGATTGGGACTGCAATACATCGTGGAGACCGAGTCTTGAGCCCCCCTGAGTCAACGATTGCCAGTGGCTCAACGTCCCCAAGACTAGATGATCTGGGCGGCTCACAGCTACCCGATGTCACCCCACAGACAGCTGATGACAATATTTGACCGATCATAGGCCTCGTGAACAGAGAGTGGAACTGTGCACGCAAGTACTGACTCAGTTACCATGCATTGTTAAGATACTCACTTGGTTGTAAGAACATTGTTCGATACTAAAACCTCGGAAGAACAAGTATGCGTGCTGCACAAAGCTGTAGGCACAATAGCACACAAGCTTCACGCACACCCATGCACACGTATCGGCTGGGATAGCTAACGGCGGCGCTCTGACACAGAGGGAAAACTGTACCCTAAGCAGCCACATCATACACGTACCCTTACCAGAAATCACACTGGTATAGACATTGCCACAGTTGGGCATTTCAGTTTGGGCGAACGTCACTATCGAGTTCGCCCCCAACAGTTATGCATGTTATAGTTTAAGCATATGTTTTGTTCTTAGAAGTGTTATCCCGGAGCACACATGTACACCACACGAACCAGCATTCCCTGCCCGCCGTAGGCTCCCCGCAACATGATGTGACACTCAGAAATGACACAAGTTAATGCAGTCACATGGAACGTGCGTGGTATGCACACTTCGACTCGCAGGTACTCAATCTATTCATATCTGCAGCGTCGTTCCATTAGTATCGCTCTGCTGCAGGAAACACACATGACATGTATAGAGCTAGAACGCTTACGTAGGAGATGGAGAGGCCAAGTTTATGGCGCCACTTACTCAGCGCATGCACGCGGCGCACTAATCTGGATAAAAGCTGGAGTCCCGTTTGTTTGCGTAGGGGAAATAGTTGACATTGAAGGCAGGTACACATTCGTGAGGGCCCGGTTGAATGGCCAGTTATTGGTGATAGGTTCCATCTACTCTCCGAACATAGAACAGGCCTCCTTCCTCGTTCGTCTGACAAGGGTGCTCGCCCAGTGGAATGGAGTGCCGTCGCTACTGGGAGGGGACTTTAATTTGGTGCTAAATGTAGACCTAGACAGGTCATTCCCACCCCTCACCACCACCTCCTCTACATCCAATGCGCAAGCCCTAACAGACTGGCTCATGCACTGGGCCCTGCTAGACATATGGCGAACCCACAACCCAAACACGCGGGTTTACTCTTACTACTCCGCAGTGCATGGCCTCCATGTAAGGCTTGACCGGCTGGTGGGGTCACAGACACTGCTTCCCCTGGTTAGACAGATAGACTATCTAGGCCACACACTCCGATCATAACCCCCTGCTGTTGCAACTCGCTTGGGAGTTGGACCGGCCACCCATCCCCACGTGGCGGCTCCAACCTGCGGCGTTGGAAGATCCGGCCTTTCGTTCGTCGCTGGGGATGGCAATATTGGCATACTTTGAAACAAACGAAGGCACATTAACTAATACACTCGTGGAGTGGGAAGCCTTCAAAGTAGCGATAAGGGGACACTGCATAGGAGCCACCTGGAGTATTCGTAAGCAGCTATCTAACTCCCTGAAGAGAATAGAGTCACAACTACTGAGACATGAGCAAGAGGGGGAAGGGAGGGGCAGGGACTTGAGCCGCCTAGCAGCACTACGTGCGGAATACGCCGAACACCTGGAACGCCTCCGTTGCCACAACTACGTGGCGCACACGGCCCGTACACACGCTACTGCGGATCATGCAGGTCGAATGCTCGCATGGCTGATAAAACAAGAACATACCCGCACACCAATAGGGGCGCTAAGGACCGAGGCGGGAAATGACATACATGCATATATGACACGTCACTACACCCAACTGTATCAATCTCAAGGAAGCCGTAGTGAACAAAGCTTAGAAAGATTTCTGAATCCTCTACAACTGCCTGAGGCGACGGCGGCGCACAGGGAAGAGCTTAGCGAACTGATCTCACTAGAGGAGATTAGAGGCGCCATCGCGTCCTTGGCCACAGGGAAATCGCCGGGACCGGATGGATTACCGGCAGAATATTATAAAGCATATCAGGTATCCGTCCCACAACGTCTCCATGCCCTGTATGCAGCCGCCGCAAAGAGGCGCTGACTCCACCCCTCCCTAAGAGAGGCACTTTTGGTGTCCCTATTAAAACCTGACAAAGACCACATGGATGTGGGCTCCTATAGGCCCCTTGCTTTGCTCAATACCGACTATAAGATACTTGCGAAGGTACTGGCAGACAGATTGGCACAGGTGGTCCCAACATTGATCCACACGGATCAGAATGGTTTCGTACCGTCCCGTAGCACTTCCCTTAACTTACGCCGTTTTTTCAGGGTAGCGACCAACTCTGTGGGTGCCTGGCCATAGGCCGGCTGTTTGATACTAGACCTCGAGAAGGCCTTCGATTCTTTAGAGTGGGATTATTTATTTGCGTCACTTGAAAAGTATAACCTAGGTCCTACCTTTCTCCAATTAACCCGTCTGCTGTACACTGAACCAACTGCCAGGGTTATAACGGGCCCCTACATATCGGATGCAATCCCATTGCGGAGGGGGACAAGACAGGGGTGCCCACTGTCTCCCCTTCTTTTTGCCCTCGCAATAGAGCCGCATGCGGAGATATTACGCACCCGGCTAGGAGTTGCCATTCCTTTGGGAGATGGCACACATCAGGTGTCGCTCTATGCAGATGACCTCCTAATTTACCTCAGAGACATAGAGGAGGCCCCCGGGCAGTTGACGCAAATCGTACACGATTTTGTAGTGCTCTCAGGTTTGAAGGTGAATGTCGACAAGTCCTGTAAATACTCATTCGGCGAGGGAAATCACGACCTGGGCCTTGTCTTTGGCGGTAGGAGGGTGCAGTGGAAAGAAGACACATTCCGCTACCTAGGCATACGTATATACCATCAGCCGAAAGACCTATTTGACAGGAATTTGGGTAGAGCGACAACTGCCATCAGGTCCCAGATGAGGTTTTGGAGCACACTTCCGCTCACTGTAATGGGCAGAGTGGCGCTTACTAAAATGGTCACTCTTCCGAGGCTTTTATATTACTTCACAAACCTCCCGGTGTACATCCCTGCTTCCTTCTTTGTCACGCTAGAGAGGCTAATTAGAGACTTTATATGGGGCAGCGCCAGGCACAGAGTGGCGCTAAGGAAATGGTATCTACCCACGGACCAGGGCGGGTTGGTGGCCCCGTGCTTTGAACACTACTACTTGGCTGCCCAATTGCAATGCTCCTTGTTGGACTTCAACTTACTCGAATGGCTCGATGACTTGGAGTGCGACTATGTCACAGCGTCAATTGTTGAGCTGCCAGAAGCTCAGGGATCGCTCCCTTAAGGCCTTCGGGTGCATGGCTCTTGCAGTCAGGGCAGGCCTTCGGGTCATGGTCCCGCTCGAGGCACTAGAGGCAAACAAGATGCTCGTCCATCACCGACATCTGTCATTGACAGGCGCCGCAGGGCTTGAAACCGGCCTTCTTCGATGACATTTCTGCCACACCAGGAGGTAAGACCTCAAAAATACTTTGACAAAACGTCAAAATAACCTAGTCAAAAAATGACTAAAGGGTAGCTCTTCCCAGATCTGTGCTGGCAGGCGTGGAAAGAAAAGAACTGATATCAGTGCGCCTGGGTGGGGACTATATAGGCATCACGAACATCACTTCAAGCGCAGATGACGCCAACAACGCCACGCGGAGCCGAACACCACCACCTACCGGGTTGTAGAGGTACTGCTCACAAAAAAATTCCGGATCCAGTCTGACTCCTGGGGATAATTCTAAGTTAAGGAATGTATGACTAGAAGATTCTATCAGATTGGTAGATCTGCCGGGCACCAAATGTCAAGCATAGCGGAGCAAAATGGCCATTTTTAAAGCATTTAAATACATTCTTGGCTCATTCAGGATCACAGAAGTATACAAGATATAAATATTAGAAAATATTATAAATTTACTGTCTAAAAGTTACTTAACTGTACTGGGGGTGTATGGAGTAGGGCACAAGGGAGAAAGCTGGATAAAACATTCACTATTACGGAGTGCTTATGGAAAAAAAATAGTTCCTGAAAAGCAAGCACTGGTGGAAGAATAGAGTGAGCGAACAAGAAAGGCTATGCGCCAATGAGAGGGACAAAGACATGCAGGACAGGCTAAAACAATTAGAGCCAGCAAATAGAAAGCAAGCAACTGGGAATGACAAAACACAAAGCTAATGGTAAGCAATGAGCGGATTGCATTCATCATGTCCCCTATATGTCTTTGCAACCAGACAGCTGTATCTGGTAGGCTTTGACTTAAACATGACGCTGAAGGAGGACCAGGAAAGCTGCTCAACCTTTTTAACAGCTGTAAATCTATAAAACTAGAGTTAAAGGGATGTTAAGGGTGATTGAACGGAGTAATGGTGGCTACTGCATGAAGACTAAAAGGGCCAAAAATGCAGATATGTATATATGTGTGTGTATACATGTTTAGGTATGTATATTAAAATATATTAAAAAAAACACAGTGTAATTCTAATCCAAAATTTCAGTTAGAACAATTATGGTTACAAAACATAACAAGCATTGGCATAGCCAATAGGTCTCGCTTTTGGGACCTTATAAGTATTTAGTTATACAGCACAATGGCTAAACACTTATAAGGTCCCAAAGGCGAGACCTATTGGCTATGCCAATGCTTGTTATCATTTGCACTTGTTTTATACCTTCAATAAAGCTTTTTAAACTGAAAAAAACCATGTTGTGAATGGCCTATCAAGCCTTTCCTATTCCATTCCTTACCAGCATGCTGTCTCAAATGGGTCCTATTCTGTCCTCAAGAGTGCTCCATTTCAAATTTTGACCCTCACAAAGTAACATGGCATCTCAATCCCTTACTATACCATCCCTTTCGCAGCTGTGCTCTGACTCAACCAATCCTCCTGAATTGTTCCTTTTCTCCATTATACACCCAGAGCAAACTCGTCCTGAGACATCATCAGTCTACACTTCATATCAGTCCCCATAAGAATTAATTCACAGTCCATGGCCGAGGGTACTCAGAGCTCAGTTTATTGGAGCTTCAAACTCTTTAACTTACCCCTTCATTGAGGTCGAGGGCACGGAGAAGGGACTTGCCCTTATCAGTTCATCAGGTGCAATCAGAAGATCTTTTCAGGAAAAACCTCAAACCTTGTTTTTTTAGATCAGGATGTTCGAGAGCTTGAAAGCGTTAGGCAGGGTGGGGAGATCTGCTTCCAGCGCTGGGACACCTAATTTTGAGGTAGCCATACGCTTCATATATATATATATATATATATATATGAGAGCGGACTTTGGAACTTTCAAAGAGGCCGCCAGGTGCAACATCTCTCTGTTGTGGAACCAGCACTGAGGAAAGCCACACGGCTGAAACGCGTCTGCCTGAGCGTTTCACAGACTTAAGAACTCTACGCTATGCGCAAGATTATATTCAAATAAATCCTACTTGTTTTATGACCTGAGCATGTGTCGGACCCTTCCTTATGGTGAGTGGGGTACTGGACTCGATGTTTAGCCAGTCTGCAGGCACTGGCCACCGGCACACCCTCTCGGGAGTAGGAGAAAGTAAATAAAAAAGTGTATTTCCAGAAAAAGACCAGAGAGCAGAAAGTGGCTTAGTCCATCGCATATTCTTACACTGCCAAGGGAGGGCCTCTTTTGGAGATAAAGCAGCTGTTGCCACAGTAGTCGCCCTCTTTTTGCAGCCTACTCTCTCTAGTGCATTGGCAGCAGTGGTCATTGCATAATGGGCTTCTCTAAATGATATGTTGAGGGATTCTGGTTAAATCACCCACCTGTCCACATCAGAAAATCCCCTCAGAACCATCAGATATTATTCAGGGGAGATAGGGAGAGATGATTTTAGAAAGCAGTTTTCAGCCTTTTAAGATACACTAGGTCACTCCATTATAATATTTGAAAACAACTTTCTAGTGCTGAGAAGTAGGTCACCACATTCCTTTGTAAACGTTGCCAATAACTACATGCCATGAAAACAGCATTGCCAGTCCCCATAGAGCGAGATATGATCTCTTACACTCTCCCAAGCTGTACCGCCTACTTTTTCTCCGATTGATTTCATCCCACAATCAAGTACACTTCTATTCACTGTGAAACATCTGCTTATTTACTGTCACACATGCTTATACATGTGTACTACCAGTGCTTAATTTGTAAAATAATAAGTGCCAGGGCCATGGCCATGGCCAGGAGGCCACTGCAACTTGCACCACCCATTGCCCCTGTCATCGCTGCCAAAAACAGTATCAAAACAACCCTCTCGCCTGCAAGTGCGACAGTTTAGATTATTCAAGGTCGCCATAACTAAAGGAATGGTTGGGGAGGCAGGTATTAGTAATTTTTAGTATGTATTGTATTCATGAACAACCGTTATTCTGCTCATCTCTAAATCAAATAAGCAGTGCCACCATGTGGCAGACTGTCATACGTGTGCTGTTGACAATGAAGTGCTGGTGCTGAGCACCGGAAACCAATTAAGTGCTGGTGCTGAGCACCGGAAACCACCGGCTTAAATTAAGCACTGTGTATTACCACTTACACACAAACTCAAACATTCACTGTTGTCCCTCACACACACACATGCACGCAGTTAGACATTCCAATACTGTGAGATGTCCACACACATACTTCTCTCACAAACATTAAGTACAATATTTTCACTCTAGTACAAATAAGAAATAACCCCTCATTTCAGGCACAATTACCCGTCTCAAAATCATCACACAGGGCACTCACCCACATCAAGCAGATTCATCTCCTTCAGGCAGTCTCCTCCATCAGGTATAGTCACCCTCCACCCCTGCTGATCATCAGGCAATTTTGCACCAAAGTGGCCCTTACTCAGTCACCCCAACTGACGACGACTAACACAAGTGAAAAGATGACAACGAAACAAATGCTGACAGACAGGAGGAGACTGAGAAGGAGAAGCAAAGGTGTGCAAGAGAAAGAGAGAAAATTATTTGACAAAAGAGAGTTGTAGACTGTTATAAAGGAGGGGAAGAAGCAGGATAGGAGGAGAGCATAAAGGAGAGCATAAAGGAGAGCACCAGATAGTAAGAGTTCTCATAGTACCAGCAGCATACAATGCACAGCAAAAGAGGAAAGAGACTCAGAAAAAGGATGATAAAAGGTACAGTGAAGGGCAAATACAGAAACGAAGATGTAAACATTAAATGGCCGTTAACAAATAGGGCCTGGTAAAGTGAACAGTTAAGGAGTCATGACTGATTAAAGGCAGAGTGTATGCGTTTGTATGTGTGTGTGTGACATACAGCGCAATACAGGTGAGAGAGGAGTGAGATGCAAAAAGTTAAAGAAATGAAGAGATTAAGTGAAAAGAAGGCAATGAAAACTGAAGACAGAAAGTAAGGGCATGTTTGGGTGAGAAAAAGAGGCAGTGAGACATGATTATAAAGTGAAAATAAGGATGTCAATGGTAAAGCGTGACAACTACTACGTAAAGGATATCAAAATAATAAGATTGCAAGAGACGAGACCAACTGGAAGAAAGAGGAAGAGACACCGAGGACAGATACATCGTAGTGACAGTCAGTGAGCGAGGAAGGAAATATACATAAAAGTGATTTTCAAGGGAAAAAGAGAAATAGGTGGGAAATGTCATATGCAGTGTGCTGAATGAGGAAAGTAGGCATCAGGAATTAGCACCCTAAATGCAGTGTTAGGCAGAGCAATTATATTACAAATTAATGTTTTAAGGCCAGCAGCAAAGCTCTGACACCTTTCGAGTGCTCTGCTGCAGGATTAATTTCTGCATTTTAAAGATGTGCAGAGGAATGTCAAGTCATTATCATGAAGCCATTCAGAAACTAAGAAAGTTTTCCCAGTTGCCATGCCCAATGTCATTAATTTAGGACAACAATCTCACATAAAAAAACTCAGAACCAGCAGTCCCTGGTACACTTGACAGATAGGGTTGCAACTGGACTGGCATTAAGTCACAAGAAATGATTCTTGCAGGGCCCAGTATACAACGAAAGGGAGCCATGAGCGGGTGAGTGTAAAAATGTGTGTTTGCAGCCTCAGAGGTCTGTCTCTGCTCTGGCTAGGCTGACTCATATGTCCTGCAGTGAGTTTTAACGTCGCTCGGTGAATCTTAATCAATTCGGACTTCCTCGCACACCCATCAACAATACGCCTAGGACCAGCATAAGGCGACATCGTTTATTTTCATGGCGCTGCTGCTGTTGTTCAAGATGGCAGGGTCCTGCCTGGTCCCTCCACTTCCAGAGTGTACACTATACCTGAAGGATAAACACCAATGATCAAACCTCCATCTGCCGCTATCACTGCACTCTTTCTGTTTCTTCTAAAACGAATGTGTAAAAAGTGTCTCACATTAAGGAATGGGCAAGGTGCACTAGGAATGCAGATATATAACCGTGTCTTCGCTTGCTGTTTTCCAGCCAGAGAAGGGGCAGCCTTTCCACGCTGTTCCCTATGTGAAGTTGGGTGCGTCAAGTTATGTTCTCAGTTAGGCTGGTATATTTTTCCAGCAAAGGTACAAACTGGCAATCCTACCTCTCAATCAGAAGCACTTGCAGACTCCCAGGGTCTGAAGCAGGCCCGCTTCTCCTGTCCCAAGGCCCAGGCACACAGGCATTTCACTGCAGTGAAAGTGAAACAAACTTTCTGAACTGCTGCGCTCTGCGAGGATGAGTTATCTGAGGAGCCAAACACCTAAACCCTTGAGGCGCGAGCCAGCCACGACAAGAGAGGAGCGGGGGCGAGCGAGCGCGGCAGCCTGCAGAGCTGACCAGACGCTCGTGCGTCATGGCCTTTTGCCTGCGATTACGCGCAGGGCAGACATCTGTTTCCAATTACGATAATTGGAAACAGATGTCTGCCGCGCGCGTAACCGCAGGGAAAAGGCCATGACGCACGAGCGTCTGGTCAGCTTTGAAATGCCCCTAACATAAAGTCTCGCCTAGCAGCGCTTGCGCGCTACTCGAGGCTCGACCTAAAAAACGACTGATATTGGCTACTTATGTCCTGATGTGCAAATCATAACTCCCCCATTGCACTGTTCATGACACCACTCATGATGCCACAGATGACATCACAAATGTCATCATATGTAAAATCACTGTTGACATCACTTTTCACTGTGCAACAGGGGTTGACCACACCCAACACCTGTGCTCTCAGCCACTGCTGTCCATGGCCTACAGCAGTGCGCAGCAGGAGTTGGGCCCAGGAACTGGCCAACCCACTGAGCAGCCAACCGCAGCTGCACATGGGCTTTGGTCCGTGTGCAGTGGGAATGACCATACTACTTGACCCGTGGCTAGGCCTTGCAACCAACCCACTGTGTGCCTAACACCCTGGTGAAAGGCCAATTGCAGTGGAATTTGCCACAAGACCTGGCCTCTGATCCAGCTCTGTGGCTAACGTCTGCTGTTAGCAGCCTTTGGCTGCAGCCAGGCCCTGCAGGTAACCTACCATCTGGCCATCCACAGCTGCACACGGTCTTTGACTGAGTGCAGCAGTGGTTGTCCACAGGGCCAGGCCCTGCCACCAACCTATTGTGTGTGCAGTGTTAAGCTTTGTGCTGCCAGGGTTGGCAGCAACAAGAGCCGTGTCAGACCCCTTTTCACCTTAACCAGCTGTGTACATCCTTTGGCCTCATTTGACTTGCAAATATGAATTCACAAATCCAATACAAAATGTTTACAATATCTGCGAATCCCACAAGAAAACTTTTTTATTTTTAATATTGAGGGGCAGGATTTGCCTTGCTGGGACATATCACCCACGCATTCTCCCTTGCAGATGCTACTATTACCCCTTACATCCAGTATGGAACATTTATCAGGATGCAAGTTTGGTGCCTGGAACCCTGTAATGGCTGTGGCAATAAATATTTTCAGTTGCGGCCCCAATCAGAGATTATGGATTTGCGGATCCTGCATAATAAAAAGAGTAAAATGTTCCCTCATCCAACTGGTTAAGTCTATTTTTCAAAATTAGGACCCTAAAATTCTCTCAGGGTCCACAAGTTAATGAGTCAGATGTAGCTCCAGGTCCCCATCACCTTTTTGTAACAGAAATATCACACTTGTAAACAGATTCAACCTTTAACAAAAAAAAAACACTACTCAGAAAAAGGTTCTAGTTGAATGCCCCTAGGAAAAATTCTGTTGCACGTAATACCAAAATCGCTGAATGGATTTACACCAGTCAGCGTTTTGTGCTTCTCGCACTGCGAGAAAGCAGAAGAAGGGTATGCCTGGTTGGGGGCGGGCGGGTGGGCGGTTCGGGGAGGAGTGGCTAGCCCAATGTTATGGGCGCTGACTGTTTGGTCGGCCCCAGGGCCGACCAAACCAGTCATAGCACTCTCCGTTTTCTTCATGTAGGCTGCTGCGCAGCCTGCATGAAGAAAACGGCCTCCCCATAGACGCCTGTAAGGACGGCGTCCTAGCCAATCACAATGCTGCCATTGCAGCGTTGTGATTGGCTTAGGGGAAGAGAGGGAGGCTGACTGCTTCTGCTTCCTGTGAGCAGAGAGAGCAGGAGACACGACGCAGGAGTCCGGGACCGGAGGCGAAGGTAAGTTTTTAAACATTTTTATTTTATTAAATTAATCACCCTTCCCGCGAGACCCCCCGCCCCCCACCCGCGATTCATGCCGGCCGCGACTGCTCGATTTTGAAATCACAATTACTGTTATTTAAAACTTGAACTTCAAAAATCACAATTCTAAAATGAAATTACATTTTTAAATATGTATGTATGGTTAAGCTGCAGTTGCCATTGAAAAGGATTTTTATTTTGTAAATATTCCTCACACTATTTGTAAAATCTGCATGAAATTTGGCAGACAATTAGAACATTGCCCTTAATTGGTCGTTTGGCAAATCTGCATGAAATATGCAGAAAGGTAGTGGTTTCAGCTTAGTTTTATATCAAGTATTGTGCAGATGTATCAAGGGACTATAGTTGAAGGGGTGGTTGGTCAAAAGAGTAATGGTTCTATTTTAGGTCCAACAACA
Source organism: Calotriton arnoldi (assembly GCA_963921515.1). Classification (NCBI taxonomy): domain Eukaryota; kingdom Metazoa; phylum Chordata; class Amphibia; order Caudata; family Salamandridae; genus Calotriton; species Calotriton arnoldi. The sequence goes on along the minus strand of CAWUFW010019013.1, from coordinate 59,892 downwards.
CTTTGCTACAGTCAAAACTACTGAATAGAATTACACCAAATTTGGCATGAAGATAGAAAAGATTCTATCTTCCGCGGCGCAACAGTACAGCACCGCATTCTATCTATCACAACACAACAGCACAGCATAGGCCCTTTCTGCGTTTTGATGTAAATCAGTTCTGTACTTTTAGAAATATTTGCTTTACAGAACATTGCAGGGTGTGCTTTGACAGGTTAATTTTTTTTTTTTTTTGATAAACCAATTTTTATTGTTTTATTGAAGTTAAAACAAGTCACAGTGAAAACTGACAAAAGCCACAATCGGTGGCCAGGATCATCACAGGATGATTCATTGCAGTAGTCAACATCACATACAATGGAAACAATATCGCCATCACAACAGTAGCGCTACATCGGGTTAACGCCTGTGGCCCCAAACTATTTGTTCCACATTTTGGCGTGCTTAGTGGGACACCCACGAACTTCGTACATTGGCTCCTCCTGCTGGGCACATCAGTCCACCCTGCGTTTCCACTGGGTAATCATTGGGGGCTTGGAGGCCTTACAATGAGCAGCGATGTCACGCTTGGCAAACTGCAGGGCCGTCCCCAGTAAGTCCCCCCAACACCATCAATCACACCCAGGAGGATCAGTAACGAGGACATTTCTATCTCAACATTTAAAACATCAGAAAGTTCAGAAACCACTGTTTCCCAGTACCGTGTTAAAATGGTACAGGCCCATGTCATGTGAAAGAAATCAGCTGAGACCTGTGAGCAGCAAAAACATGCTGGGTTGGCAAGGAGTCCTGCTTTGAACAGCTCAACGGGGGATGTAATGTAATGGCAATGTAAATCGTGGGTCTGCACTAGTCAGAGCCTTAAGGATATGGTCAGAACTCTAGGTTCCATCAGTGTGTCCTGCCAATCTTCATCCTCCAAAGGTCCTAACCAACCCTCCCAGCAGGCTCTAAGAACTGGTAGTGTCTCTGGGGCGTTAATGATCAGAGTACAGTACATTTTGGACACTCCTCCTTTATCCAATGCTCCCATCATGATCTTAGCCTCAACCAGGCTAAACTCTGGAATCGATGTGTCAGGAGGAACATGTACCTGTAGTGCGTGCCGTAATTGCTGATATTTGTGAAACTGGAAAGGAGGACATGTGGGTGCCCTTCCAAACATCCCCCAGTAGCGATATGCTGATGACGTCCTACTGACTAAACCCTTCCAGCGCTGCTACCTCACCGAAGGGGGTCTGTTGAGTGAGCCTTGACTACAATCCAGTGTGTTGAAGTACAGCGCTCCACCCAATAAACACCAACCGGGTCACCTCAGGAAGTACTTTGGGGCCCTTGTCCCCGTAAAGCATTGCCATAATGCGGGGAAACCCAGTGTGGAGAGTTCCAGTTTGTAGGCGGGATCGGACCACCCGCCGTTAAGCCAGTCGTTGATAACCAGGAGGAATGATGCCAGATAATACAAGTACAAATTGGTCATGCCCAAGCCACCGTCATAAGGTGCACGCTGACAAGTCGCGAACCCGAACCATGGCCATGAATTATACCATAAAATGTGACCGCCACTGAATCCATTTCCCTAAACCAATGTTGGGAAATCCTTTGTGGGAAATTTTGCAAGAGGTAAAGGAATCATGGCAGTATCATCATCTTATATAATGCTATCCTCCCCATGACATTTAAGAGGAGCATTTGCCATTTCTTAAGGTCCTCTTTGACCTTGTGGGTGAGGGGTGTGACGTTGAGGGACCACATCAGCACTGGATTCAGGGCCACCCGAATGCCTAGGTAGCAAAAACTGATGGGCAAACAGGGATAGTGGTCTGCCAGTCTACACAGCCCCGTGCAGGAGTCAGCGGGACCAGCACTGACTTGGCAAGATTGACGGTTTGTCCTGAGGCCTCCGCAAAGAGTCTAAGGAGCAGCAGGCAGTGAGGGACTCTACTGGCCAGATCTGCGAGCTATAGGAGAACGTTGTCCGCATACAATGCAATGCGGTCTTCGTGCCCTGTGGGCAACTTCCATCCTCTTATTTGTGAGTCGCATCTCATAAGCAGCGCTAGAGGTTTGATGGCTAAACAGGAGTGGGGACAGGGAACAACCCTGCCGGGTCCCTCGCCTTATGGCGAATTCGTTGGAAACCATTCCCATAATTTGAAAGCAAGCAGTCGGATTGGAGTACAAAACGCCGACAAGGCCATGGAATCTGGGTCCGAACCCCACCCACTCTAGTACCCAGGCCAGGTAACTCCAAACTACGGTGTTGAGCGCTTTTTCAAAGTCTATTAGGAGTAGCACAAGTTGCGGTGACAGGAGATGACAATGAGCTGGTGCCACATGGAGGCATCTCAAGCAATGTCTCGTACTCCTAGCCGGCATAAAGTTGCATTAGTCCGGGTGAATTAAGGACCAGAGAACCCGACACGGGCGTAAAGCCAAGATGGTCGAGAAAATCTTACCATCTACATTAATAAAGCATATGGGACAATAGGCAACACAAGAGACCGATGGGGGAGTGTCTTTGGTATAACTACAATTGTGGCTTGGTCAAGGTCCTGAGGGAAGGAGCCGACTTGTGCCGCTTCCTTATAGTGGTTTAATAAATGGGGAGTGATAATATCCCTATATTTTACGTAAAATTTGTAGGGTAGCCGTCGGGGCCAGGTGTTTTACCAGACGTCATCGCAGAGATGGCCTCGTCGCTCTCCTCAGCTGTAATTGGTTCTTCCAGTTCCCATTGCTCGGTAATAGAAAGGTGGGGAAGTGGCATCTAGTCAATAAGAGGGGTTGCTAGTTCGACCACCGAGCGCGGGTTGCCTTATAAAGCGATGTGTAGTAATCTGCAAAAGCTTGGGCGATAGTGGGAGCGGCGCGATGAGAATGTCCTTCGTTGTCAATTATCTTAGGTATGACCCTACTGGCCAGGGGCCAGGATGTCATCCAATATAGTTGTTTCCTGTTTTGGTCACCCCATCCGTAGACCCGTGCCATGGAGGCACGCCAGATCGGTTTTGCTACTTCAAGGGAGAGGAGACTGATCTTCTCATGGATCAGTGTTATGTGTCTGGTGATGACGCTGTGTGTGGCTGAGGAAAGCTGTATTTCAAGGCGAAGGGCGCAGGCTTCTTGTTGTGTGACACGTTGGTGCCATGCTTTTTCTACCTTTCTGTCCTCTTGGCGTATCCCCTGATGGTAACTCTGCACACCCCCCAAAGGGTACCTGCTGGCTGCACCAACCCGGTGTTGGAAGTATTGCATGATTTCTTGTCCTACTTCACGGGTATACATCTCGTCGTGAAGATGCGAAGCATTAAGTTGCCACATAGGGCGCCTGGCTGTTCACGAATCGCCAACGTGAAGAAGAATCAGGGCATGGCCTGAAATCCCACATGGGAGAATCTGTAAGAGAGGCACAGAGAAAACATCTGTGGCTGGCATAAGGAGCATGTCTATGCGGGCATGTGTATGATGGGCAGCAGATGTGTGCGTGTACTGTCGCTGTCTGTGGTGCCGGAGTCTCCATACGTCACAGAGGCCCAGGGCAGTGACCCATTTGTGGCCTGGCCCGATTACGGCGAATGTCAGAAGGGAAGCCGATGGAGTCCACGGAAGGGTCAAGGGACGCGTTAAAGTCCCCCTCTATGAGAGTAAAACCTGGAGGAAGTTGTGCTACTACATCAAAGAGAGTATTCAGGAAGGACTCTAAGGCAGTGGGAGGGGCGTAAAAACTCAGAAGGTTTAGCAGACGGCCTTCTACCAGGCCTGCTAGGGTAATATACCGACCCTGAGGATCAGACCAGGTCTGGGCCATCACCATGGGGAAGGAGCGGCGCAAGAGAATCACCACCCATTGGGATCCCCTGGCAAACCCGGCATGATAAACTCTATTGTAACCCTGACAAGCAAGAATTGGTCACCTAGTGTCCATCAGGTGGATCGCTTGCAGCATCAAGATGGAAGGCAGTGGGTGTAGCGCAACACTGCAGAATGCTTGACCCGTCCAGGAGACCATTAACATTCCAAGACATAACACTGTAAGAAGTCATGGTGTGACGGGAGGCGTCAGTGTGCACAGACATGAAAGGTCACGAGGCTGCATGTTGACAGGTTAATTTTATTTATATATTATAAGTTAATTTCCTAAATATTGATGATCCCTGATAAAAAGGTGAAATATCTTAAAAAAACAAAACAAATCTGATTAAATGGGGGAGCTTTTATTCTGCAGCCATTGTAGGATGTAGAGACCATGACTGGATCCACAGATCCGGGCAATCGGATTAGCTGACCGCAACTGAAATGCTTTGTTACAACTCCACATAAGCTATAAAATGGACCGAAGAACATTCATGGATCTTCTGTTGAGGAAACAGACAAAATGGCAAAATAATTGTTCATCATGGTAGCAGCGTATCTGCTCAAAACAGCAGAAAACAAAAAATAATGTAATAGGGAAGAAATAACAGGCATGGGGAACAATCCTGAACCCGAGAAAGGATGTACAGGGGAAAGGAGGGTGTTAAGAAAACCAAGAGCGTACTTTTTGTTTTAAAAAAGGGGGGGTTATGGTATGTTTTAATCAATTTCCCAAGCCTATACACCAAAATGTCCCTACCCTTGGAATTAACATTACCAGGGGTACCAGCAACTGCAAGGGCAGGGAAAATCTGGCCTATTACTAAGTGGTACCTTAGGGCCCATTAGGGAATGAGGAACTGCTGGGCAACCAACTCCCCTGGTAATTCCTCATTTTGGTCTGCAGAAGAAAACTCCAGCTGAAAGTAAACATCTCATAATTCCTATGGGGGATGGTAATTGCGGTTACCAGCCACATCTGAATTTAGTGGCCATTCACAGTGAGGGCTTCTAGAGTTTACTGTAGCACTTTCAGAATTTTGGGAAATATGTGGTTGAGAAAAAATCTGCACTACAAATGGTTAGAACAGCTCTGACCTTTGTATATGTGTACCTTTTGATACAGAGGAAAAGACAGTAAATATACATATATACTTTTTAATAACCTAATATTCTGAGTGGCTTGATTTATGTTATTTCTAGGGCCACACAAAAAATTCTGAGGACCTACCTGATTGGATGTGAGTGGCTGATTTTTCTGCCTTCTGATCGTCATGGATACGAAGTTTTGTAACACAACCCCAGATCAACGTTGCAGAAAAAAAAATCCAGGGGCACTGTGGAGCAAATCGACACACGTACATCTCAATGGGGAACAAAGCAAACTACAGAGGGCAGGAAAAATTCCTAATTGCCTCAAGAAAAGTCATTTCAAATGTGATGTGCTGCAATCTGAATTACATTTTTCTCTGGTGCTCTGTCACACTGGAGTAGAGAATTTGAAGTGGGTTCTACAGATGCAGCATAATATTATTTGTACACTTCAATTCCTATTATAACAGTGAAAACCAATGCGCTATTGAGTATCCACAAATCCCAAAAACAAAAAAATGTTTTAAAAAACTACAAAACAAAATCACAGAAAAAACATAGGGGCCGATTCACAGAACTAATCTGAGATAAAATCCTAAACGTACTACTTTTGGTATTCACAGAAGGCATTTAGTAGTAGTAAAGTTAGGAGTCCTAACTTTACTACTGCTAAATGCCTTCTGTGAATACCAAAAGTAGTAAGTTTAGGATTTTATCTCAGATTAGTTCTGTCAATCGGCCCCATATTGTTTAATCCATATAAAAAAAAAACAAATAGCCAAACAAGGTTAACCTCGCTAATCAACTCATTACACATCCACTGTGAAACTTCTTCAACATGGCGAAAATCTTAAATTAATGGTGTAGTTAAGTATAACTAACCAATAGCAGTGCTCTTTTTAGATTTGAACGAATGTACAATGTCGCTTAACGTATTTTTTTTAGAGAATCTGACAATAAAGGTATTCGTTCAATTTGAGAATTTGCAGTGGAGATCATAGTAGTGTTAGGTAACAAGAAGACAACATGAATGAAGGCAGAGTCAAATCGGAAATCTGGAACTGGGAATACTCTGCCCTTTTGGAAAATTGAGGGACCAGGGACTCCGAAAGTCCTCAAAGGCTGGAAGGTGATTGGGGTGGGGGGATGGTAGGGGCGGAGGCAGTCAGTGCAGTCATTCTCTTGTTGGTGGGGAGGTATGCCATAGCACTGATTAACATGTTGTACCATACACCTCAAATGTATTCCAATTAAAGCAGTTCAGTTTTAGTTTAGTTCTTCCGTCCACCTGATCTTCAATTGTCCTCACATCATTTCTTTTTCATTTTACTTCCAGGGCTTCTAAAGCAGGTTGATGCAGGTGGAGCCCAGTTTCTCTCTGGTGCTAACATGAATGATGACATTTTTTGCCTGCCTGACCGAGCAACAGTGTCAGCCAAGGATGGGTCGGCCCTTCCCTGGTCCCATATTGAAGGGAAGCTGAAGTACTACAGCTGTGGCCCTCTGGGCTGCTGGGGAGTGAACTCTGCTGATGACATCTATTACAGATTTTCCGTAACATCAAGTTCTTGCAGTGGCTCCAGATGGCAGCAAGTGGAAGGCAAGCTCTCCATGATTGAAGTGGACAGCGACGGCTCTGTGTTCGGTGTGAACAGTGCGGGGGATGCATATCGCAGGTACTACATGAAACAACTAACAATGATAAGTTTTTGTGATAGTTGTTCGCCTCGAAAAGCTCTCACTTCAAGTGTTACTCTTATGAGTCTGTGACTTTCAAAGCTAAAACTTCAGTGCAGTGCTGCAGGACTCACTGCAGCAGTACTAGTAGTCCTGGCCCCTTGATATACCTCTGTAAAAAAATGATTGTCCAGGGATTTTCATTTTTGATTTGTGTTTTAGTATAATTAGAGAAGTAATTTAGCTTGAGCATACATTGCTAATCCGGGCCAAATTTTTCTGGGTGACATTTTTAAAAATGGCGGATGTGCTTCAGTGATGATGTAATATTTCAGGAACCATGAGACCTATATACTTCATTTTGGTGTCAAAACATAGGTTTTGGGGGTCAAGTATTCTTATAGAGACAGAAAAGAAATCCTCAGAGCAACCTTTCCGCCATTTGCCAAAATGGTGGTTCTATAATGGTGTTTTAGCCATCATATTGGCAATTTATTTCCATATTGTTTTTGTTTCAGGTTTTCCGTTGATTCAAATTTGTAAACATGAGCGAAGCAGGTGGTAGCATAGGATCTTTCCCTCCTGACAGAGTGTTGCTGACTACAAATTCTGAGGACTCCTTCAACAAAGAAAAAAGTGTCATATGCGAAACTAATCTGAAAGAAACGCTAACATCAACTGTGGCTGGACAGAAGAGATTTCGAGATGCTGCAGAAATACGGCAAGACAAAGTTCACAAAAGATTGAAACTGATGGGTGAAGAGGATCAAATATGTTTATCATTGTAACAACAAGTGCTACAAGTCATATAAAATGGAAAAAAGCCTGGAAACAATTCAGCAAAAAATAGCAGAAACCAGTGAATCACAACAAAAATTAGAGTTTTCTGAGAAAGCGACAACAACCAAACCCAATGCACATCCACTTAGAAGATCGATGGCTACCCCTCATCCACCTCCAACAATGGATCAGAAAGCAGAGAATCTTCAATATATAATCTGTGGTTTAGACAGAACAAGGGCCAATGGGATTGACGAAAGAACAAAGTACAAAGTAAGTGAGTCTCAGAGGGCAAACATGTTTTTATCTGCAGGTAGTTTCTTCCAAGATGAAGTTTTCAGCCGAGTAGCTGATCTAAATAGTGAGGTGAATGTATTTGCAGCAGATTTGTATGCCCACCCGAACTGCATGTGTGCCTACATTTAGAAAATATGAATGTACAATGAGTTCCCTGCAGCAAAGTAACCTCCAGCCTTCAGTTAAGTTTGCACTCTTTGAAAAAGCAAATTAAGTTTTAAAGCCACTCTTGAGTGCTGGCTACGGGTACACACTCGGTGAGATCGGAGAAATAATGGTCAACATTGATGAAACTGTATTGACCCATAATAAGATTTTTCTGGTGAGGATGTACAATGACAGTATTCAATTTTGTCAGTCTCACAAAAAGAATGAGCCACTTATGGTGTTCTCAGCTGATTTGACTCCTGAAGTCCTTGCTGCCAAAATAAAATCACAGGCTGCAGTAAAATCAGCAGGAACCATTTTAAGAAATGTCCTGAAAGATTTAGATTTTGGACTTAATTACAAATTTTGTGATGCCTCACAGCCCCACAAATCATGGGAGTCAACAAGAAAGCCTGATGTTGTCTCAACATTTTTTACATAATTCTTTAATATCAGCAAAGGAAAACTGTTACAAACTAAAGTTCTTGAGTTCGGAACAGAAGCAGACAACATTGATGATGGCTTTGAAGATAGAAGCGAAGACGTGGAAGACAATCCCATAAATTGACAGGCTTATGCTGTGCAAATGTACTGTCTTTTCCAAATCATGTTTTAGGAATTATATCACTGCAAAAAGAAAACTCTGCTAAACATGACTGCCCACGCAATCTATGACAAGTGCAAAAGTAGAGAGCTAATCACTTCAATGAATAGGATTGGTGTATCAACAAGTTATGATGACATAGTACAGAGCTGGAACTTGTTAGAAGTCATGCTGCAAAATCTTGTGAATCCGACAGCACACCACTTCCAAGTCACTTTTCCAGGAAAGGATTTACAATTGTTGCTCTTGATAATTTTGATTTTGAAGACAGTTCTTCCATGTCTGGAACATCCAGCACACATGATACTGCCATGGTGCTTTTTCAAGATTGTACCAAGCTGTGTCAGCTGTAGGACATACCAAACGAAGCTGCAAACCTATAACCTAACTGCCTTGTCAACGTGTGTAAAATCACTACAAGCCATCAACATGTGCCAGTGTACCAGAAAGCTTCAAACTGGCTGAGGACATGGATCTTCTTCTACCTGATGCTGTGGTCCGCAAAGCTGATTTAACTGAATTTATCATATCACTTATTCGGTGCGGACTGAAGGATGAAGAAAAGCCAGTTCCTCCGTGGGCTGGAATTTATTCTCTGATCTCCCAGAATACTGTCCCACTGAAGAAGGTTGAGTTTTTACCAGTAATACCATCTCCATTCACAAACTAAGCAGCAGTATACACAGCTCTAAATATTTTCCAAAATGTGCATGCTCAGCTTGAAGACCAGCCTAGTCTGCCAATTTTCTGCGATGAAGGTCCGTATTGTAGCTGACATTTGTGTGAGCAATCCAGTAGAATTTGATGATCTTTATCCAATGATGGGTGTTCTCCACATGACAAAAGTTGCGTTGGGGTGTGCAGGAAGGTATTTCAGTGGATGTGGCATAGACAATGCACTTATTGAGGCTGAAATCTTTGGAAGCAAAACTGTCCAGTCAGTATTGAGCAGAAATCATTATGTTCGTTCGTTACAAAGTATGCTCATCATATCTGAGGCTATAGAAACATTGCGTTGTAATGCTTTCTATACAAGAATGACAAATTAGGTTTTGCATATCTTATCTCAGAGGTGAACAAGGAATAGAGAGCACTTAATTCAAAAGACATAATGCAAAGCCAGGCAATGTTCAATACACTTAGTTCAAAATCAGAAGTTTGTAGAGTTTGTCAAAGATTGTGAAGAAAAATCAGAACTTTGCAAGTACTAGAAAAATGTTTTACACATGATAGCTCTAGTGAAAAACTTGGTACATGCTGGTCGGGAAGGTGATTGGGAGCTGCACATGAAGACTCTGGAGTCACTGATTACTGTGTTTTGCTATTTCGACTGCATAAACTACCTGAGATATGGGCCCTAGTATTTGGAAAGAGTGAAGAAGCTAGAGGTGGAAAAACTATACTTCTACAGAAAATTCATCCAAAGCTGTTTTGTGGTGAAAGGCAGAGGGGGAAGTTCAATGCTGTGGCTCCTCGTATGAAACTGGAACAGACGATTCAGAGATCACAGTAAAGCTCCAAGGGAATTGGTGGTCAGACACATAAAAGTGAATATGTTGCTCAATGACAGCTAGTTTACTATGAAGTCCTTTCTATTTGCAATGTTTTCAGAGAGGTGACAAATTCAAAATTAATGGACCATCGTGAAACTGTTCCTCACCATGAACTTGTGGGAAAGAGAGGGGAACGTTTTAATAAACATGTTGACAGCCTTCTTCATTTCATGCAGCAGCAAGGAAACCACTTGGAAATGACTGAGCCTGTGCAACTGACTACTCAACTTTGTAACCAAACAATATGTGGATAACGATATAAAGATGCGTCTACTAGATGTCCTGGAACATGGATCGAAACTATACGCAGAACTGAAGAAGGAGAGATTTGTATTGAAAGAGAAAAAGCCGTTTGACATAATCATTAAAGCTAAACTTCCACGCTTTAATTGCCATAGTAAGGGTTTCGTCCAACCAGCCACTACAAAACAGGTTACCAAAAAACAACTTTCGCAAGCACTTAGAGAAATGGATGTAGCAAAAAAAGGGGCAAATTTATCAAGGACATTCTGTCGCATGATCTTCTTCCAACAAACGCATGGAGATGCTGCAACCAAACCAGTGAAGCACAAACTCATACAAGACCTCGAGAAGAAACTTTCACCTGAAGAATTTCAATTTGAAAAGGTGTCCTCATTGAAAACTGCTGTTGTTGTGGACTATATGACACAATTGCGAATGTCAAGATTTCATCCGTGTAAAACTTTGGAGAGGTCGTTCAGACTGTTCTACAGATATCAAAGTCAGTGTGCACCTTGCAAGAACTGCACATTGTCTATGACAGTTATCTTGAAGTATCTGTCAAATAATGTGAGCGATTCAGACGAATACCTACAAGTGGAACAATTGACCTTGCCTGCATCAAAAATTTGCCACCTATACCTGTGCAACTTGATAAATTCTGGTCATCAAAATCGAACAAGGTGAACTTGGAGATGTTAACTCGCCAAAACATTGCTGAAACTTCAGTGAACACTGAACTTCCAATTATTGCAAGTGGAATGATTGTCAATGAGGAGTTGGTGCCTGCAGAGATATCTTCAAAAGGTACAGGCCATATTGTTCAAGAACTTAACAGCAAATTGGAGGAAGCTGCCCTTCATGTTTTGCCACATGATAGTGGGCTGTTCGAAATGGTTCCAATCGAGTCATTGTACTGTCAAATGACACTGATGTTATTATTGTGCTACTTAAATTTGTTGCAATGTTCATAAGTCAAGGATTGCCAGAGTTATGGATACGTTATGGAACAGGTGAGAAAAGACACTTAATCCCGATTCATATTCTGTACAAGAAACTTGACCCAGAGATGCCCAGGGTTCTTATCAAGGCACATATTTTTACGGGTGATGATACTATAAGCAAAATTGGAACAAAGCTGGGAGCTTTAACTGATGAACCTGTGAAGTTTCTAAAAGGATTTGCGGAGACAGAAGAAGAATGTGACTTCAAAGACGTAGAAAAATACCTTGTGCGTGTGTGGAAAACGAGTTCTGACTGTCACACATTTGACGATCTTCGGTACAGTGAGTTCAAGAGATCAGTCTCGCTAAATGGCCTTCCACAGACGTCATATTCTGTGCGTGGATACAATAAAAGAGTGTTCTACTTGATCAGAAGATATGTAAATGTTTTGGATCATGCATATGTAGAGAGTGATCCGTGAGAATTTGGTTGGGAAGATATTGATGGGGTGCTAAAACCTATGAAATTTCTAAAGCCTCTACCGACAGAACTTACACGTACATGCACCTGCAAAACTGTGCTACAAAAGATGTCCCTGTCGATATGCTCTTCTCAAATGTTCAACATTCTGTAAATGTCTCACGAGGAATTGGAAAAAAAGTGAGCTATGAAAATATGTCTAAAACAGGAGTGATAAACATTTTTTTTTCATATTCAGATCATAAACATTGTTTGGTGTATACATAAAAGGATTAAAAACCATTATTATTTGTTTCATTTCTATATATGTCTCTTTGTCCTCTATTATAACCACCATTTTGGAAAATGGCGGAATGGTTGTTCTGAGAAGTTATTTTCTGTCTCTATAAGACTACTTGACCCCCCAATAATTTTGACACCAAAATGAAGAATATAGGTCTCATGGTTCCTGAAATATTACATCATCACTACAACACATCCGTCTTTTTTAAAAATGTTGTCCAGAAAAATTCGGCCTGGATCAGCAATGTCTACCCAAGCTAAATTACTCCTTTAATGATCCAAAAACTCAAATCAAAAATGAAAATCTCTGGACAACAATTTTTTTACAGAGGTTTTTCTGGGGGCTGGGTTTATTGGGCCTCGCTTCCGTGTTACACTCTGCAGTGCAATTGTGGGCCTAGTCCTCGTGCAGACACTGCAAGAAAGGTAGCATGTGCTGGTCATTTAGTTCAGAAGTAGAGCATTAATTGGCAGGGCTGATTTGAGTACAATCCGCTCTTGATTCTTTTAGAGTATATGACATTGTATGCATCAGATCCTTGTTGGCTACACGCTTATTCTGCTACTGGATATATTACGTTTTTTGCACCGTTAAATGATGTCCAATTTCCCCTGGCAGTGCTCTCTGATTTTTCAAATTTTACATTACGGCATTACTACTTAACCTCCTGTGGACAACATTCTTGACTTTCTAACCAATTTTGCGTTCTGGTGTCACTAAATTCCTTCATACCAGGTTAGCATTTGTACTGCATTCCCTGCCATACATAGTTTTTAATTGCGCTCAGGTGCCACACTGTTACTTTCTAGACCCTTGTCACCAATATGCCTCATGTGACCTTATGGCCGACTGATTTTTTTTTTTTATTGAATGAATTTCCTTCTGGTCTCCGCCAGACACTTCAGGATTACTCTACCACTACCCTAAAATGGCACACCTTCTATGGACTAATGCCTCAAGTCTGCTCTGAGTAGTCATTACCTTATTGAATTTGACCCTATCAAATCAGACAATTGTTTTCCATCCTGATGATGACCTGCTTTACTTTCATACAGTTGAAATGTTGTTAAAATCCCTACAGCAGTAAAAAGACATTTTTTGATATCCTCTGTAGAGCAACATTTCTATGATCTTTAATTATATATGAACACTTCACATATTGAACTGTACAAAGTCAACTTCCCTTTATTTTTCTTTCAAATGTGTGATCAATTATGTGGTCCACTTCTATCACTAGAACCGTGTGTTCACTATGTTCACTTATAACTCAATTTATTAATTTAGTTGTCCAACCATTTATTATAGTCTTATATTTATTCTGCACATAAATCAGATTCTTTATAATTATAATATATGGTTGTTTTCTTTTACGCATCTGTTATCCTTTTTATATATATTGTTCTACAGACACACTTTTGTTATCTGACAAATGTTTTAAATTATGTATTGTAAGTTAAGCGTGTTTGGATATTGCTTGATTACCTCTGTCCATATTTGTCTACCTGTGTTTGTGTAATGCAATACAATATTGTAGCAGTACAAAAACGACAGGGAAATATCACATCTCCTTAGACTTTCATGGCTACCACAGCCCTTCACTGGACTTTCTAGGGTCCTTGAGGACGCTCTGCAGGGTTGAAGTGAATCAGGGTCCTGTACATATCTTTCTACAAATTTGTAAACCCTCACAAACATTTGGAGGATCCTACTTTTGCAAGATTTTGTAGGGACATTTGGAGTCATGAGATTTCTTGCGATCGCTTTTGAGAATCACATTTCTTATTGTGGTTTTAGTGGTCCATCTTCTGCTATCAAAAGGCTGATAAAAGTGAAAACATACATCATTGCAGGCACTGCCATAAGGCCCCCCAAGATACTGCCGCACCAGGGGTGTCAGGAAAATACATCTGTACATACTTGATAGTGACCAGCCTGATTTTGAGTCGTAAATGAGACCGGCAGCATTACAAAGTATCAATACAGTATTGTGGAATTTGTATAATGATGCCTCATGGGTCATTTAGAAAAGCGTGGTCAGTAAATAAATTGCGCTGGCTGCCCAAAATGTAATGTGAGATATTCTACAGCATATTGGACCCTTGGGCATTCCTTTTTAATGCTATCAAAATGAACCTCTCAAAGTAAAAGCTTCTTGCTTTAAAAAAAAACAAAACTACCTAGTGTTCCTCTCTTTCTCTACCTGAGACAGCACTACTCTGAGACCTGTACTCTGACTCTGAGACCTGCAAATTAAGCATCAATTTGGAAAATAGTTTTCTGTGAGCAATCTGGACAGACCGAGACATGGTCTAAACATATCACAATTTTCAAGCCTTGAAATACTGATTCGGCATCATTCGTCCAACATTGTATATTGGGAGATGATTTTTGAAGTAAATTAGTGAGAAACATAGTATGAAAATACATTAGTTACCAACCTAGCCTTTTAAAGAGGGCCTTTCCGTTCTTTGTAGACGACAATGAAAGCTGGAAAATGGTTTCCATCTACTCCACCGTAAATGGTGTCTTACAGGGGTGGTTTCAATCACACCTGTTGGAGTGTTAGCCATTAGGTTTGCCCCAATATCTGGATGACAATGTTTCCACAGAATAAGAACTGGTTGCACTCTGAGAAAAAAATAATGATATTATAAAAATAGGCTGATGCATAATCATTAAGGATTATCAGTATGAGGTTCATTAGATGCTGAAACTACCAAAAGTATGACCATGGGGGTGTGCTGCTTTATTCCCTCTAACGTTAAGGCACTTTGCAAGTATCTCTTTGCATGATCTGAATGAGGTGAAATATATAGAAAAGGATCCAAGGATTTCAATCACTTTGTCCAAGCTAGGCATGTGAAAGGTTTCAGTTGGGGATACAGCAAGAAGTATGACAAGACCTAACCAAAGCAGCAAAAAACATTGACAGCAAATTCTTCTGGAGAAAAATCACCGAAATATTTAGAGATGGTGTAGGGTCCAAGGAAAATAATATTAAAGCACAGACCTGGGTAGACCATTGCAAGACCATATACACTGCCGGTGACTGTACACCAATGCTGCCTGACTGCAACACTTGCCTGCTAATGGAGCAAGCTACTGTTCTCCACCCAGAGGTAGAAAGAGCAACCCTAGACCAGAAGGCCAACAAAGCACGTGGCCCGGACTGTGTACCAGTGGTCATGTTTTGACCAGATCACAAGGCCTGGTCTGTAGCCCTGTCCACGATATTTTGCGCAGTCCAAAGATCAGGCAAGTCCTGCGTTCCTGGCGATCCGCCATTATAGTCCCCTTTCATAAAAAAGGGAGTAAGCTGTTACCTTGCAACTACAGACCAATCTCGCTCTTGGATAGCAATGGGAAAATCTATGTGTGGGTCCGTTTGAAAAGATTTCAGGCTGGGCAGACAAAAACACAGTCCTTATAGATGCCCAGGCAGGGTTCCGCAAGTGTATTAGTACCATTGATCAAGCCGCAAAACCATTCATGATCTGCGTCAAATACTCAAAGATGAATATGCATCCACTCTACTTAACTTTCATTGTTCTAAAATTGGCTTTTGATCTGGTCAATAGAGCCAAACTATGGGGCACGCTCAACAAACAAGGAGTTGAAAGAGACCTCTTGCAACCCATCAAAACACTTCTTAAAGACACGCAGGCCTGCATTCGCTATGGAATCCGAGGAGAATGCACTCCTTATTTTGATATCTGCTGAGAGGTACCCCAGAGATGCGTCCTTGCCGCGCTACTATTTTCGTTCTTCCTAAATGACTCAGAGGAATTCCTACTCAATAGGGTAACAGATGCACCGAAGCTGGGCAACAAAAAAATAGTCACCCTCTTATTTGTGAACGATGCAGTAATTCTATCTTGCACGCAAAGCAAGTTGCATAGGAGGTTGGATAGCTTTGAAAGCAACTGTAGGCAAAAAAGATCTTGGCATTAACATACAAAAGACAAAAGTAATGCTACTGGGGCTATCTCCATCATGGACAAAATCTCCAAGAATTGCTGGCAAGGCACTCAAAATAGTCAAGGTCTACGATTACTTGGGGATCTCCTTCAACAAGTTCAAGTTGTCCTGGTGTGCCCACGTCTACAAATCAGCTGCCACCCTGCAACAGTCTGCCAACGCAATTCTAAGGCTCAGGAAAAAAATTATGCTGCCACTCATTGAGCGTTGTGCTTCAATATAAAAACAGAAAGCAATGGCCGCAGCAAGTTACGTTGCAGAGCTTCGAAAGCTGGAAAACGCATTTTTGAGATCATTATTGCACCTGAGCCCTGGCACACCATTCCTCCCCCTGCACCTAGAAACAGGCATGGTACCCATCTCCGAGGTCATAGCCCTCACCCCGGTACTGTACTGGATGGCCTAGATCACAACTGGCAGAGAGAGTCTTTTTTTAGAACAGTCCTCAAAGTGTTCCCAGAAGGGAAAATCCATCACAACCGTGGGCAAGTTATGTAAAAAGCTGTCTCTAAAACCTTGGTCTCGAGCATCTAAGGTCTGAGCCAATCAACATCAATAGCACCACCGCCGCCATAGTACAGGAAGCAATTTTGAACACAAAACTTAAGACATGCTTTGGGAAAGCATGCTTTTCTGTTTTATCCTGCAATTATTTGCACACACGGCATACCCTGGGTATGGAGCAATACCTCAACGACATTAGTCCCGCCGCACCTTATATTCAAAATTCCATTCAGGTACCCTACCAATTAAAATGTACATTGCAAAATTTTCTAAGGCTGCACCATCTCCGATCTCTGCGACTGCACAGTGGGCAGTAAGGAGTCTAAAACGTGATTTATGCTATTTTGCACTAAAACCAAACACTTACGCAAAAAGTGGCACATCCCACTGTTCAGTTTTTAATTACATCTTACAAAGGCACACTAGCACTTTGTGCCAGATCAGATCTGCCAACTATCTACAAGCCTGTGTCATGCTGCATTATGGGAGCATGGCTTATTGTAAGAACGGCAATGGAGAATCCCTCATTGCGTCAACCAGGCGACTGACGTCCCATCCAACGCACTAGCACTTTGTGTCAAATCAGCCTTGCCAACTATCTACAAGCTTGTGTCCTGCTTCACCAAGGGAGCGTGGTTTATTATAAGAAGGGCAAAGAGACCTTTCATCACCGTTATTAACTAACCGCAGTGCAACTCCACCTGGACGTCAACGAACCCTCATCTGATGCACCTTATACAACTAAAATATTTATCCTATTTTGTCACCCTTCAAACCTTCGTGGCACAAACATATAAATAGCAAAAAAATACCCAAGCCTGCTGATCATGACTGTGCTAGTAGCACAATGGTCCTGAACGTTAACTGCGTATTTTACGTAGTTTTATTGTTAGTGCAATAAGTTGTGAATGGGTTTTTTCTTAAGTTGAGTCATTATGTTCTAAAGGAGCCTGTCATGATCACGTGAGTCATCTCCGAGCTCGTAATTTTGCACGAAATCTAGCGCTTTATCGAGCAGTTTACACAAACCTTTTCACGGCTTGGACTAGGATCTACAGTGTAGTTTTGTTATTAATAATGTATTGTTGCTGTTTTTAGGAAGGGAAAGGGAAGGTAGGTGTTCCTGGTGTAGAAGGGGAACTGTAAATGGAATTGCTCCAGATAAGAGCAAGGGCCCTGACACACCCCAAGGGGTGTCATGCTTCATCATAGGGCAGCTCCTCGTTAGGCCGGTGCTGCATTGCCCAACGGGCCCCACAGGGCGGCTCTTTGCCGGAGGACTTCTCTGGTTGCTGCTGTGAAGCTAAAGAGTGATGTGGGGGCGTATGTGTAGTGAGTAAAAGTGGGAAGCAAAAGATGCGTATAAAAATCGCTAGGGGGTTCCAAAACCAATTTTATTCACTGGATTCCTCTGCTACAAATAAAAACAACAGACTGTCAAAGTCGTAGCTGGCGAGGAAAATTATACCTGCTACAGCTCAAAGTGATATGTGTGGGGTGGAGATGGTTGACATGTTTCATGCCCTAAATCGTCCAGTAGGATCTATGGCATTTCTTCAGGACCGGGAGATCCTCATTTACTCTAGTAGGGACGGTCAAAAAAATGAGAGATCACGTCCCCCGCAATCTGGACTCGTGTCATAGTCCTGAGTGAAAGTGTTGAAAAAAAATAAGTTATACAGTCTACCTTTTGGAGAACACCTGGAGGGAAAAAGACAAGTAAAG
The DNA here is from genome assembly GCA_963921515.1 of Calotriton arnoldi. Classification (NCBI taxonomy): domain Eukaryota; kingdom Metazoa; phylum Chordata; class Amphibia; order Caudata; family Salamandridae; genus Calotriton; species Calotriton arnoldi. The sequence goes on along the minus strand of CAWUFW010019013.1, from coordinate 41,732 downwards.
TAACACGGGTAAATGATCACAGTCACATCTGGTTAAAGGAGGTGCGTAACCCAAGGGAGGGCATGGTAGCAAGGCATCAGTTAAAAACATATGGGTGCAGCTTCCAAAACTGTAGTGTATCTTAGAGGACATGCAGACACACTCTATACTTAATCATGCATTGTGTGTGGCAAAGCCACGGAACAATGTTGTGCCCAGAGTTATGGGGCGGATGGTGGTATCCCACCGCAGGAGTGTCCCCTGGCATGTGTCCCTTTTCACACTGAAGGAGGACTCACCTAGAAGGGGATGTAAATAAGACCCCAACCGTGACATCCAAAATACTCACTCATTGGCGAAGGAAGAGCAACCTGTAACACGAGGGCACATAGAAATCAATAATCAGTAATCAGGGGGTTGATGCGCACGGGGGAGTGCATGTTGATCACAAGTATGGGGGTCTGGCAACGGAGATAGGCTATAAGGCTGGTAGGGAAGGGGAGCGAGGGGAAGGGGGAGGGGAGGGGAAGAAGGTTGGACAGAGCTGGGTGTACCAGACGGGAGGAGCTGCATACCGGTTCTGGTAGGGGTCGTCGGCCAGGAGACATGTCCCAAATATGCAGACCAACGGAGGAGGGGCAGTAGATAGGAAGAAAATACTCAATGTAATGGCACCCCGTGGTGGAAAGATAATTGTGGCAAAGGTACAGGGCGTGAGATGCCATGTGTCCTCTCCGACAATCAGGGGTCTTGTCCAATGTGTGTGGACAGACTACAGAGGAAAAATCATAAGGAAATGCTAGAAGTTGAGGCGCCGCTCGGAGGTTGTGTCCATGTGTGCAGTCTAGTTTGGACTCCCTCGGGGGGGTTGTTAATTGGTCAGTGATTGGCGGACAGGGCGCGGAGGCTGGAAAAAGTTAGAGGGGGGTTGGGTGTGTTCGGGATACTGTCCACTTGGGTAGGGGTCAACAATCAAGGGTCATGTCCAACGTATGTTGACAGACTGCGGGGGAAAACCCTCAGAAATTTCTCGAAGTAGAGGCGCCGCACGCCGGTGATGCCCATGCGTGCAGTGTAGTTAGGAACTCCCTGGGGGGGGTTTGCTTGGGGGGAGAGCGGTTAGTGAGGGGGGTATGTTGCCCACCTGGGAGATGGGTGAGAGGTGCCAAATGGGGTAAACAGCCTACAGAACGGGAATGCCATGGGTGGTGGCGATTCCGCGTAGGGTGCGTGGCAGAACAAGCGCGCAGTAGGACAAGCGCGCAGTAGGACAAGCGCAGTAGCCCCTGTCAATGAATATAATGAAGAAGCCGGTAAGCGGCCGCCTAGTCGGTAAAGAAGGACAACAGGGTAAACAGGGTCTGTATTTACTCAGTATGAGTCCCTCCATGGCATGGGACCTACCCACATCTGGACATCAGTAGGGATGCCGGGATGTGTGACGGGGCAGTCTTATCTGCATGCTCGCAGGAAGCATAGAAAGACTAGCTCGTGAACAAACTCACGGTGAGAGAGACCCAAAACGGGTGCCATATTGGAACGAATGGAAGGAATGGGGAAATAGGCGCCATCTTGTAGCGGTGTTCACAACAGAGGAACAGGCTTGCTGGTATGTGGAGGTGGCAATGCCAGAGGCAAAGGGACAAAAGGGGATCTCAGGGGCGGGAATAAAGCCAAGAGATCATGGGGGGGACCAAAGGAAAGATATTAGACCCATATGGCAATCGACACATGATCGGTCCTTATATGCTCAATGGAGCGGAGTGGAAAGTGAATCACGGGAACAGTCCCATAATGGGGTAAAGACTATTGGGAGTATGGGGGTCCTATGGCCGAGGGAGGGAAACTGCCAGGGGTGCTTAGGGGGGAAAAACGGGCACTCATAGGTATGGGAAGGACCCTTAAGGAGCATCCATAAAAAGCAAATGATGAGAGGCTACTCGCTACATTGCGGTGCAGGCTTAGGGGTGGCAGTGGTACTGCAAGGGAATGCAGAACTGACCTGGAATGGAGCATTTGTGATTCTCAGTACTGGAGAGAGAGACACATGTGAGTGGACAGAGGTTGTGGTGTGAGAGTGTTTCAGCATACCACCACACCCCAAGGGATATCATCATTAAGTCCTGTAAGGTGTGTGGTCAGTAGAAAAATCCATCGTTGTTCTTTGGAGAAGAGAGCTTGTTGGGTAATGTTGGCATGGGATTCAAGGATTGTCCAATGTAGCTCGTCTGGTATATGACCCATCTCGGTGTAGTTCTGCTGCACCTGATGTTGCTACGGTGTTCTGTTATCCTTACTTTTGCTGCCCTAGTTGTTATCCCGATGTACAGTTTCTGACATGGGCATGTGAGCATATACACACAGTTGTGAGTATTACAATTGGTGTGTGACTTTTAGATCCAGACGTCTGGAGGGCCCAGCTCGATTTGTTTGGAAGGCCGTGTAAGTGGGCATACACTGCATGAGCCACAAGGATAGTAGCCTGTGACTGGCGGGAAGCCCCAGAGCTGTGGTTGCCGTGATGTGTTTCTACGGGGTGGTCTGGTGTGTACAACTATGTCTTTGATGTTAGCGGTGCGTTTGAAGGCAAACCTTGGGGTGGCTGATGACACATCGCCAGTATGTAGTATAGACCAGTGCTTCTTAATGATATTTTTGATCTGGTTGAACTGAGGTGTGAAATATGTGACGCAAGTGAGCACATGGGATGGGGCCCGTTCATGGGATTCTAAGAAGCCCTCCCTGTTGTTGTTCCTCGCTCTCTTGTAAGCACTCTGTACCACGGCTTGGGGATAGTGTCTACCCACTAGATCTGTGCTGAGGGATTGGGCCTGTTGTTTGTAGTCGTTAATGGCGCTACAATTGCGACTTAGTCGCAAGAATTGCCCAAACGGAAGGTTATCGCGCAGGTGTTTAGGATGAGTGCTGTCGTACCTGAGTAAGCTGTTACTGTCGGTGGGCTTTTTGTATGTTTTAGTAGAGAGTTTACCTTCGTGGAGGGAGCTCAAGAGATCAAGGAAGGTTAGCTCTGAGGCAGAAAGATTCCTGCTGAATGTAAGAAAACGGACAAGGGTGTTCATCCATTCACAGAACTCTAGACAGGCGTCATGTGTGCCTTGCCACAAGATGAGAATATCATCTATGTATCTCCGCCAGACCAAGATATTGGTCTGATAGGGGTTGCCGACGCTCTGGATATACTTCTTTTCAAAATCGGCCATATAGAGGCAGGCCAAGCTAGGAGCGAAGGTACTCCCCATTGAGGTACCCTGTATTTGATGGTAAAGCTGGTCATTGAATTAGAAAAAGTTTTCCTTCAGGGCTAGGGTTGCGCACTCCATGAAGAAGCTAACTGGGGTAAGGGAGGACCAAACCTCGGCTCTGAGGATTGTTTCTATTACTTCCAAGGAGGCGTCTTGGGGTATGTTGGTGTACAGGGCTTCCACATCAAGGGTGTCAAGGAGGTCGACGGTAATGCCCTCACCCAAGCTTTCAAGAAGGTTCAGAGCTGCAGTGGTGTCTTTGAGAAAAGATGGGGTCTTCGTCAGCATTGGCTGAAAGAAATGGTCACAAAACTGTGAAAGGGGTTCGAGGATGGACCCAATCCCCAACACTATGGGGCAGATTTACAAGCCCCTTGCGCCACCTTTGCGTCACTTTTAACATGGGAAAAGTGATGCAAAAGTGGCGCAAGGGCTTGTAAATCTGCCCCTATATGTCTCCCTGGTGGTGGTCTGGTGGCTTTATGGATCTTCGGTATGGTGTAGAAGTAGGGTATCGTCGGATGGTCGGTGATCAGAAAAGCAGATTCCTTTTTGCTGATCCAACCCTGTGTTTCTGCTGAAAAAACCATAGATGTTATGTGCTTGCTGAGTCGTCCTGTGGGATCCTCCCTAATCGGGGTGTAGTAATCACGATTAGATAGTTGGCGTTCACACTCCAGGTTGTGATCGGCAGTGTTGAGGATGACGATAGCTCCTCCTTTATCTACAGGCTTTATCGTGATGGAGCTATCGCTCCCGAGCGCCCGCATCGCTTCGGTCTCTAATCTGGACATGTTGAAAAAGGAATTCTTGTGAAGGCATTGCTCTACGTCTTTGAGGACCACCTGCTCAAAGGTGAGGACCTCGGTGGGGACCATCCCAGTTGTTGGAGTGAATGTCGAGGGGTTATGAAGGCCTGAGTCAGTGGTATCCACACGTGGCTTGTCCAGGAAAATACGCGTGCAAATGGATTTTCCTAAAGAAACGATGTAGTTCCTATGCGGTCCTGAATTTATCTACTTTTTTTGTAGGGACAAACCCTAGGCCCCTGCAGAGGATGTTAGTTTCCATCTCAGTGTGGGATCTGGTGGACAAGTTGACAATCAGTTTTTCTTGCTGGCCGTTTGACTCCTGGTCTGTCGTGGGAACTCCGTCTCTGGTGTTTGCCACTGGACGTGCTTCTGCTGCAAGCCTCTTCTTCTTCCTCTCCCTCTGTCCCAGCCTCTGCCTAAAAAAGGGGGGGATAGTAGGGTTGTGGGAAGGCATGCAGTGGTACTGGAGGGTACATCTGGTACGGGTGCCAAACTGTGGGGGCACCCTGGTAAGGTGGTACACCATAACCCATCAGTGGTGGTGGTTGTGGGTTTCAGCGTGTGTCGTCGTATCCTCTGCTGCCAGAGCTGGAGTTACTGCTAGATAATGAGTATCTTATGCGGGACGAGGTACTCTCATCGGATGACAGGTCTCCAGCACCAACATAATCTTCTTTTAGGTAGGGGTAGACTTGTTCTTTGTCGAACTTCTTGATGTCCTTCTGCAATTTATTTATCTTCTGTTTGAGTAGATACTCCCTGTTCTCATTGATCTCTGTGTTGATTTCAGCTAGTTTGCTCTTGTATGCAGTTATTTGTATGCTCGTCTTGAGGGAGTTTTCCGCCATAGTAATCTTGATCAGTAGGTCATCAGCCAGGCGCTTGGCGGTATTGATGATGAGAATCAGCTGATCCCTGATGCATTTCCATGCTACCAGGGACCACTCCCTCCTGAAGACCATATCTTCTAAGAAAATACGTGGCATGTTCCTCACAATCAGGCCACTGGGTGTGATGTTTGCTCGTAGGTACTCTGTCATGTGACCAGATGTGACTGTGATCATTTACCCGTGTTACTTTACTTGTCTTTTTCCCTCCAGGTGTTCTCCAGAAGGTAAACTGTATATCTATTTTTTTCAACACTTTCAATTTCACTCAGGACTACGACACGAGTCCAGATTGTGGGGGACGTGATCTCTCATTTCACATTTTTTGACCGTCCCTACTAAAGTAGATGAGGATCCCCTGGTCCTAAAGAAATGTCATAGATCCTACTGGACGATTTAGGGCATGAAACATGTCGACCATCTCCACCCCACACAAATCACCTTGAGCTGGAGCAGGTATAATTTTCCTCGCCAGCTACAACTTTGACAGTCGGTTGTTTTTATTTGTAGCAGAGGAATCCAGTGAATAAAATTGGTTTTGGAACCCCCTAGCTATTTTTACATGCACCTTTTGCTTCCTACTTCTACTCACTACACATATGCCCCCACATCACTCTTTAGCTTCACGGCAGCAACCAGAGAAGACCTCCAGCAAAGAGCCCCCCTGTGGGGCCCATTGGGCATTGCAGCACTGGCCCAACGAAGAGCTGCCCTATGATGAAGCATGACACCCCTTGGGGTGTGTGAGGGCCTTTGCTCCTAATTGGAGCGATTCCATTTACAGTTCCTCTTCTACACCAGGAACACCTACCTTACATTTTCCTTCCCCCTCCTCTTCCATGCCCTCCTCAGGAACTGCATACCTCTGTTCTTGCAATATTTCTGTATACAATTTTCTGATATACAACCATGAGAGTAACGTCTGTCTAAAAGGGATTATTAAACTCAGTCCCTTTTTCTAAGTGTTATGGGGTGATGAGAGCCATCAGCTGCAAAAGTGTTGGGAATAATCCTTCAAATGTTTAATAAGTTTATATGGTAGAGACTAATTTTGCTTATTAGGTAATGAGACTCAATAGTTCGGCTTCTTCATTTGTTCCTGAATCTCGTAGGGACAATATCACTTAGCCAAGTGTTTATTTTCGGAAGTGGAAAACTGGACTAGATCATTTTTTCTTTTATTAAAGCTTCTAAGATAGTTATTTCTGTCATAAAAGCCAGTTATTGTGGTGATTTTTAGTGTTTCAGCTGAATATGCAGAATAGAGAATGTATTCAATCTTGCTGTCGGACACTTCTAGGGCTATTCACAATGGGAAGGCCTCCTCTGAGTGCACTTCGCCAGTGACCTTCCCACAAAGTCTGCACCCCGACCGCTTGCCTCCATTTCTTTACCCCTTCTCTTAACCCTGTTCCTTTTTTTTATTTTGCAGCTTTTTACTTCTTTAGAGGAGGGAAGTTGTAGCATCATAGAGGATCTGTTGCCCATTCCAATGATGCTAGCCACAATTATTTTTATTGTCACTCTTGCATCAGACCAACGTTTGTTTTCTTTTTTTTTCTTTTTAAGGAATCCATACCCAATCTAATTTTTCGGCTGTTTTGATTTATTATTTTCTTTATCCATTAGTGGGTCCCTCAGTATCTGCTTTCTCTTTTTTTTTTTTAATAAGAAGGCACGTCTGCTTCTCTCCACCGCGACTTGTTTTTCCTGCTGGGGTATATTTGCATGGTGAGGTGTGTGGGAGGAGAACCCCAATATTCTGGGTCACTCAAATACTTTAGAACACCCCCAAAATGTACCTTAGAAGTGCCACTCTGGCATCTTTGATCTAACGATAAGAGTCACCACCTTTCTCACGATAGGGCTTCATAAAATAACATTGATAAAGTGAATAATTCGGGCATATTTGTATGGTGAGGTGTGTGGGAGGAGAACCCCAATATTCTGACGCACTCAAATACTTTAGAACACCCCCAAAATGTACCTTAGAAGTGCCGCTCTGGCATCTTTGATCTAACGATAAGAGTCACAACCTTTCTCACCATAGAGCTTCATACAATAACATTGATAAAGTGAATAATCCTGGGTCTAATTCCCATTCTCTACTGCAGTTTCTCCCACTGATTTCAGCTGTTTAGAAACATGAGAGGTCTGTGATAACAAAGTAGACTTCATAATTCTCAGTGCAGCCAGTAACAGGATTACCGCACTCATCCGGCATTGCAGGCCTTTTGAAATGAAGATCACTGATATGTCTGGTGGTTGGACTGTCAAGCAAGAACTTCCCGAAACATCTTCTGCCGTCTGAGAATTTTGTTTTATGAATCCTATATTTCCCATTCAGAGAGGAAAAAGAACTCTTCCCTTATAGAAAAAGAAATGGGTTTGGTTTTAAATATTGCTTTTTTGGTCTCGCCTACGCAGCGTGCATGCGCTGCATAGGAGGACCTTTAGCCGTCGCTCTGGTCATTTTGAAGCACACACTCGTGCTTGTGGCGGCATCCACCTTGCGGGAGCGAGCAGGGGCGCGCCACAAGCACGAGTGCAGTGCTTGAAAATGAGCAGACTGCTCTTCCAAGCGCGCGCGCGCACCACTCGCGGGTGCACCCCTCCGCCTCTCTCTCCCTCTCTGACGTCCCTACTGCTGCAGCCTGCACGCCTTTTTTTTTTTTGTAAACTTTCAGCGCGAGGCGCGCGCGTTTGTTAAAGCTGGGATTCGTTTCCTGAACTGCTGGCCTCGTTGGCTCATGGGGACGGATCCTTCTGTTGTCTGGAGTTCAGCTAATTTCTTTACCATGAAAAGTAATTTCTTTTGTGCATGTGTGCTCATACACGTTTTCCTGTCGTGAATCGTAGCTGGTTTGTACAGGTTGCAAGTTAAGTTGTTGGCATTTGTGACGGCGCACAGTGTGCCAGTAGTATGGCATTGTGGTGCTTTTGGTGCTACAGTAGTGATTTTTCAGTTCATTCTCTACTGCCGCAGAATGAAACCCGATTTGGCTTGTGAAGATGAGCTTTATTGACTCTTTTAGTCTATTCGTCCCTTTGTCTACCTTGACAGCAGAGTTGTCACATACCTATTGTTTGCCAATTCTTTTAATATACATGGAATGTGTTTTGACTGCGCCCATAAGAGTATTTCTCTTGCCTCATGCTATTGGCAGTTTGGTATATCATTCTGAACCATTACACACACAATTCTTCAACTTGTGTGCTTTGTATAAAGTAATAATAGTTTATTTATTTAGTTTTTTCACTGCAAAAAGATTTTTAAACTCTTTTATTCAAGACATTAAAGGCAAGCCAGACCTATTGTGTTTGTCAGTGCTTGTTTCACATAGACACCGGCATACGGTTGTGTGAAGTTTTTTTCATTATTATACAAGACTAGGTTCACCGAGCTCTCGATTTATTGACCTACCTGCAGATTAGTGTTTCCTGCTTTCTGTTATGCTCCTGTAGTTTCCTTACCCAAATGTTGCTTGGCACAGGTAAATTTCACAAGTGCTCACCTTTGTTCATATTTTCTTGCGAGTACTCGAATACCTCATTACACTGATAACTCGTGAGCATTTCGTACCGTCTACTTAGGTGGAAACCTTAACATTTCCACCCACATGAAGCAATACAAATACAAAACAGTTGAAGTCTAGCTTTGCCATAAACCACTCTGTGATTACCATATTTCTGCTAGAAAGCCAGTGGTACTGCAGTGCATTGTACTTTAGTGTTCACTGTCTGATATTAGATTTATATGTTTACCCCTCTGTCCACATAGCCTATCACTCTCTCTCTCACTGACTGACTCTCTCACTCTGTCTCACTGACTAACTGACTGACTTTCTCACTGACTGACTGACTGACTGACTCTCTCTCTCACTGACTGACTGACTGACTCACTCTCTCACTGACTGACTCTCACTGACTGACTGACTCTCTCTCTCTCTGACTGACTCTCACTGACTGACTCTCTCTCTCTGACTGACTGACTCTCTCACTGACTGACTCTCTCACTCTCTCTCTCACTGACTGACTGACTCTCACTCTCTCTCTCACTAACTGACTCTCTCTGACTGACTGACTGACTGACTGTCTGACTCTCTCACTGACTGACTCTCTCTCTCACTGACTGACTGACTCTCTCTCTCACTGACTGACTGACTCTCTCACTGACTGACTCTCTCTCACTGACTCTCTCACTGACTGACTCTCTCTCTCACTGACTGACTCTCTCTCTCTCACTGACTGACTCTCTCACTCTCTCTCTCTCACTCTCACTGACTGACTCACGTTCTCTCACTGACTCTCTGTCTCACTGACTAACTGACTGACTCTCACTGACTGACTCTCTCACTCTCTCTCACTGACTAACTCACTCTCTCAATCTCTCTCTCACTGACTGACTGACTCTCTGACTAACTGACTCTGTGACTGACTCTCTGACTGACTCTCTGACTGACTGACTGACTCTCTGACTGACTCTCTCACTGACTCTCTCACTGACTCTCTCACTGACTCTCTCACTGACTGACTCTCTCTCTCTCACTCTCTCTAACTGACTGAATCTCTCACTGACTGACTCTATCGCTCTCTCTCACTGACTGACTCTCTCACTCTCTCTCACTGACTGACTCTCTCACTCTCTCTCACTGACTGACTCTCTGACTCTCTCACTGACTGACTGTCTGACTCTCTCTCTCACTGACTGACTCTCTCACTGACTAACTCTCTCTCTCTCACTGACTCTCACTCTCTCACTGACTGACTGACTCTCACTCTCTCACTGACTCTCCTCTCTGACTGACTGACTCTCTCAAGCTCTCTCTCTCTCTCTCTCTCACTGACTGACTCTCTCACTCTCTCTCTCACTGACTAACTGACTCTCTCACTGACTGACTGACTCTCTCACTGACTGACTGACTCACTGTCTGACTCTCTCTCACTAACTAACTCTCTCTCTCTCTCTCTCACGGACTCTCTTTCTCACTGACTAACTCTCTGACTCTCTCTCGTGGACTCTCTCTCTCACTGACTGACTCTCTCTCTCACTGACTGACTCTCTCTCACTGACTGACTGACTCTCTCTCTCTCTCACTGACTGACTCTCTCTCTCTCACTGACTGACTCTCTCTCTCTCTCTCACTGACTGACTCTCTCACTGACTGACTGACTCTCTCACTGACTAACTAACTAACTAACTGACTCTCTCACTCACTGACTGACTGACTCTCTCACTGACTGTTATACAGGTACTATTTCCCAACCTTCACCCACCTGTTATTTATGCCCCCCCATAACAAAAAAAACCATAACCAGCAACCATTGGGACAGGCAGATAGAAGTTGCCAGCATTGAAAGGACAAAAAAATGAAGACATTATTTATTGTTAATACTTTTTTAATATGGTCGTTCAGTTGTACATAATGCTTTTGGTCATATATAAGGTAACAAAAATGCTTCTGACACTTCTTTATTATAACTTTTCAGCATGCTGCAGACTTCTGTACAGCACAGCTTAAAGACATAGGCAAAGTCAATATCTCTGGCTAAACACTTATAAGGTCCCAAAGGCGAGACCTATTGGCTATGCCAATGCTTGTTTTTTACTGCTGTTATACTTAGAAATAACCTTCTTTCTGAACTCAACCATTATACATAACTTGAGCAACAACCATGCATACCATGACTTGCACAACCAATGCAATGCTTATGACCTCACCATTAATGAAAGAGATGCATTTACAGATGTTGTAAATCGTCTTACAGATGAGAGTACATATCACATTACCCACACCACTCTAGCAGGGACAACTAGGAATGTACTGTCATTAATTGGTTTGTTGTTTAAATATATTTGGCTTTTAGGTGTTGTTAATTATTGGGATACATATTGGGAAGTCATAGACATTGCATATGGTGTACGAGTTATGGTACTGTCCTCCTCCTCCACGCAGGGACACTGTGCCTTTTTGGGACACTTCGCAGGTTGGTTGTCAAGACTGTCAGGTCTCTTGGTGACAGGGTCCTGGCATGAAAATGACAACATAATGTGTATTGTATTCAAGCATCTTTATAGTGCTACATTTCCTTGACAATGCCATAAAGAGCTCAATAAGTGTCAAACTGAGAAAAGCATCCATGACTGTGACACACAGGACACCAGGTCTCCATAATCCAAGACAATTGGTCACCCTCAATCCTGCCTTTTGAAAGCAGATGCTAGAGGTTCAAACCAAATCAATTCCTACTTTCCGAAGAGTGGTTTTGATGTCTGACTGGTTATGGTTACCTTGCAAATGGTAACCCTTTTACAACATTTCTGGACCACAGGCATCTACACTAGGCCAGAACAACTGTCTGGAATTGTCTCTTCCTTGTTTTCCTTCCCTAGATACAGGGGCCGCTCCTCCATTGGAGCGGAGGAGCATTGCCCCACTCACGTGCCCCCCAAAGCCCTAGAGATAAAAAATAAAACAGTAATTGATTACCATTTATTTTTTATCATCCCGTCCTGAACCGAGCGTCAGGACGGGACGGGGCCTGCTGAGTGAGCAGGGAGAAGTGGTGGGTAGAGGGCTGCCTTTGCACTTGCTTAAAGTGAGCATGTGTCATTGGCCAGCCGTCTTGAGACAGCCAGTCACACATGCGCACTTTAAACCGCCCAACCCAGCTGTCTTAGGACAGCTAGGTTGAGAGCAAGTGCAGACATCCAGTGCCCTCGGGAGCGCCGAGAGAGGCCACTCCCATAAATCAAGGCACTGCTCACATGCTGGTTAACAGCACGTGAGCAGGCCTGGATGGGTCGAGGGAGTTTGCTGGGGCCTGCACTGCAGTCGCAGTAGACGAGATCGGAGTGAGGAGGACGTCATCGTGAGGATCTGGTAAGTGCCTTTCTTTCTTTTGTTTGCCTGCCCGCCCCCACCCTCAGTAGATGCCAGCAGCCACTGCCTAGATAACCCCCAGTTGATACCTGTGGTCTACTTTGAGCACCTGTGGTCTACACTGTTTAGTAACCTGTAATTGTTGCCGACATTCAGAGTCACCAGTAAATATTGGAGCATTCTGTAAATGAATTCCACTTCTTCAAAATGAAGTCCAATCTGTGTGATAACTTGGGAATTTCTCTCTTCTGCCTAAATCACTTTAGCAGCTGGTAGATTATTATGTTGGTTACCATTGCCAATATTTGTGAGATTAATTTGTGGACCTTTTCGTCTTTCTTGATTTTTTAATTTTGACATTTTGCTGCTCGAGGAAGTACTTTATGGTAGACATGGAATGTTCTCGTAAGACGTCTGAGGCTATGCTAAGGATTATAACTCATGGCTGGTCCTCCAGTGTGAAATGGTCCAATGTTTTTCACTCCACCAGTTTTCAAGGATCATGCTGATCATCATCCCTGCATCCACTCAATCTTCACCCAAGTGCAGAGATTTTTGGGCTGCTAATTTGATCACTCTGTATTTTACCACTGAGATTATAAGGCTGTGTTAATTTTTTTTTTTATTATTCCCTTTATCTCAGAATGATTATACTGTAAAACCAATATTAGTTTTCCTGAGAAAAATATCACATTGAACGGTTGCTGGCCCAATGTTCAATCAAGCAGATTATTCTGCTCCATCCAGCGTACGCCTGTTAGGACCTTCTTTCTGTTATCTGGGTACCATTGCTCTTCATAGGCTTTGCTCTTCCAAGTTTCTCTTAGAAACGTGTAGCAATGGGTAACTCTAATGATAGGTTTTCAAAAAAGCAGCTACTTTCAGCCTTTCAATGTCATCTACAAGGAATCCTCCAACGTAGACAGTATGAGGAGAATGGCACACATGAGACCACATGGCTAGGTGCTTGGCACACATGGATAGATAGGGTGAATCATTTTGGGCACAAGAAGAGACAGTGAGCCCAATGCACATAGGTTTACTCCTGGAAGTTCAGGAATACGCTTTACATATTCACAGAAAATGGTTTGTTTGTGATTCAGGGACAGGCAAACTGTCAGTACCTTTGCTCACATGGCCACTATGAGGAGAGCGAGTTGCAGTGTAAGATACCTTGCTCTACCATGGATCCCCGTACCCCCCAGCACACCCCGCCCACTGCATTTTAAGGGCACTGAGCCCATGCGCCTTCAGATGGTTCTGATCTCACAGGGCACCGCATGAGAATGGTATTTGATGTGCCCGCTTTCTTTCCTCTAGTAAACCAGCAACTCCACTATGAAACAGCTTTCAGTTCTTTGAAATCAGAATCTGTGACAGCTGAAACCCCCCATAAAGATCCTCTCATCTTTATTTTAGGAATGGTATAAGTGCAAGCAACCCGATTGGAACATCCTGGAGCCAGGTGCAGTACAAATGCTATAAATTCAGACACCTGTCACAGGACCTGGGCTTGCTGTGGCTCATCACCGACGACCAGAAGATCCTCAGATGCAAACTGTAAAGCAGAAGAGCGCTCACCAGCTCAACCACGGCAGATCAGTTTCAACCACAGAATGGATCACTGCCCTCTCCTGATCATTTCAACAATGTTGTACCCTCTACTATTGTGCGGTCACCTCTTTTCTATGCTTCACCCTCTGTCTCACTGTTTGCTGTTCGTTAGCCTCTCCCTAATTCTTTCCCAACAAAGCCTGTTTTTCACATAGAAGTTCACTTTTTTTACCCTCTCCTTTTTCCAGCTATTTCCTTTTACCATAGACCCAGATTCACCAAAACGGCAGGGGTAATGCACGTGACATCACACACAGCATTTTACTACTGATAACATTACAGGATTCTACCCTTCTTCCACACTTAACCCGCAATACTCTCGTATTTACTGCTGAGGGGCTAGGGGAACGACAAGTAGTGGAAAGTACAGAAAGCATACCGGGCTCATTTGAGTCTTTTACTTTCTTTACCTGCCGTTGCCTTAATAATCTTTTGAGATCAGAGGCTACAGCGTCAATCGTACCGAAGCGCAAGGGGCATTGGTAGCACACATTACCTGGCGTCCTCTAATAAGTGGACCTTTCCCGCCCTCTGATGTTCCTTTGTTTGGCCTGGTCTTTCTCCCTCTCCCCGCCTTTTATTGTCTCACACACTCTACCTTTCACCCACTCTTGTCCTCTACCACCATCTCTCTCTCACACACACTAGTTTTCTTCAGTTGTCTGTCTCACTCAGGGTCAGTTTTAAAAGCAGACAGTAATGGTTAATCTGCCAGAATCCCTGCCCACCCATCCAACAGTCTGACCACCCTATGTAATGTTCCACATGTGTCGTAAAATCTGCTGGCAGAGGCTTCTCTGGCCCCACCAAAGTATTTAGTCAACTCAGCAGCTAATATAGGGTGAGTCCCATAAATATGGTTGAGAAAAACTGCCAGTAAAAGTAACTACGATGTCCATAACCCACTAGCACCCCACCTAAGCATGTTAGGTAGACCAGACCTGAGCGATGAACCCATACATTGAGGATCAATTAAAGTGCCCGAACTTGGTGGAGGGCATTCTGCCAGCAGCGACCAGCATTGGTTGAATCTCTGTCAGAGATTCTCTCCATAAAGTGGCTTCTCCCATAGCAGATGTATCCACTCTGATGGAAAAACGCTGGTAGCCCAGAATGAAAACTCAAAATGTAGTAGATTTTCCAGTAACGGATTGGCAAAGGAGGGGTAATCATTTGCAATAGCCAAAAGAAGAGCTGCCAGATAAACTTTAAATCAGTCCATCTTTCACCCAAATCACTTGCTAAGATGTCTTTTTCAGACTCTCACGCACTTGAAAAAGTTCTGCCTTTCTCTATTTTTCCTCACTCCCCTACTGTGTTCAACATGCGATTTACATGAATAGTTTCAGTTAATCTAGTCAATTAAAATCTTCATTTAAACATCTGTGGAATGTTCTTTGTCTTTTTAAGCACACATAGGTCACTGGGCTCTCTCATCAGTGAAACAACACATTTGAATTGACCTTCAGTGAACCAAGAGTCATCAAATGTTTCAATGTCTTTGAAGTACTTTCCAGCGTTTGAGACCCCCCTCACTCACTCTGAGAGTCCATTTCAGAATTGTAACCTGGTTGAGGCTTCCACTGTCCTTAACTACAAAGAAGAAGTTACTTACCTTCAGTAACGCTCTTTCTGGTAAAGACTATTTAATTGCAGGTTCCGCATCGTTAGAATATTCCCCAGGCTTCAACTAGATCCAGAAACATTTTCAGCAGTACCTCTGTGTGCTGGTAGGTGGCACCATGTGGCGCATTGCACAGATGCCATTCTGCACCAGAAATGACATGCAGAGCCGATATAGGTGCCATTCCTGCAGGAAGACATCAGCTGCTTTCAAGGCCATCCATGACCCAGACCTGGGGCCCAGCCGGCAATTGACTTTGAGCAGTGTGCAGATTCCTAGATCTGGAGCATCCTATGTCCAATTCACAGAGCTGACAGGATGGGAGAGTCAGTGATGAATCTGTGGCTAGATTGAGTCTGTATCAGAAAGAGCATTACCGAAGGTAAGTAGTGTTGTTCTGATTGAGACTTCTAAGCCAGATTCCTTACCTTTTGACAAGATACCAAAGCAGGACCAATTTGGAGTTGGGTCTGGGAATGGACTCAAACCAAAACATCCTGTAGGACTTAGCTGGCAAAACGCATCAGTAGAGCTTTGTGTGCGACACCCACTTAGCTGCCTGGCGGCTGTCCAAGACAGGAACACAGAGTGCCAAGGCAGTGGTAGCAGCTTTGGCTCTGGTAGAATGAGCACATTGCCCTTTTTAAGGCTTCTTTTTAGCCAACTCCTACAGATCCTAATGTAGTGCACAATCCAGCAGGAGATGGTTCGTTTCTGCATGGCCCTGCCTTTTTTGCCCCACTGAACCCCACAAAGAGCTGATAATCCACCTGGTGTGCTCTGGTTCAATTGACTGTTTTGGAGTCCAAGCAATGGAGTCTCTCCTCCTCTTCAGATGGGTGAGGTGGAGCAACATATGCCAGTAAGGTGATGTTTTGACCGATGTGGAAGGGTGTCACAACTTTCAGCAAGAAGGATGCATCCGTAGAACTAGTTTGTCCAGGAAGATAGTGGTGTACAGCATGTTAACCTGGAGAGCTTGAAGCTCACTCTCTTGCCATCCTGATGTAATGGTGACGAGGCACACTGTCTTGAGTGCAAGAAACTGCAGTGGACAGGTGTGAAGCTGCTCAAAGCTAGTGCGCATCAAATATGTGAGAACCA
Source organism: Calotriton arnoldi (assembly GCA_963921515.1). Taxonomy (NCBI): domain Eukaryota; kingdom Metazoa; phylum Chordata; class Amphibia; order Caudata; family Salamandridae; genus Calotriton; species Calotriton arnoldi. The sequence goes on along the minus strand of CAWUFW010019013.1, from coordinate 25,565 downwards.
AGTTAAGGTCCCACTGTGGAATGATGAAATATAAGAAACAGATGTTGTAGGTCTTTAAAAAAATACATCACAACAGCTGATTTAAATAATGAGGGCTGGTCCAGCAATCGTAAAAAGCTGAAAAAGTACCCTTTAATTGTGGCTAGAGCAAAGCCTTACGGAGTAAGGGACCAAAAAAATGTCAGATGACTTCACCTGGAGGGGGTCAAACTGGTGTGTGCTGCACCAAACCACAAATTTGTCGCAACAAGAGGCGTATACTGTCTTTGTCTAGGGATACCTGGCTTCCAAGATGACATAAACCACCTCCGAAGGAAGGATAAAGGTGTCAACCTCCAAGCATGATCATGGAGATTGCAAAGGCCTGGGTGCAGCGACAGCAAATCCTCCTAGAGGGGCATCCTAATCAGACGACAAATGCTCATACACAGGTGTTCTGGATAGCATACTGTCTGTGCCCAATCAAAAGCCACTAAGATGACTTGGGCCCGGTCAGACCTGATCTTCTTCAGAACTCGGGTCAGAAGAGGTATCTGCAGGAAGGCATCCAAGAGTCCTCAGTTCTACCGTAGACGGAACGTGTCTCCTAGTGAGAGATGCCTTGGATAATTCAACATGCAGGAATACTGACATTGTGCGTTCTCTGTGGTGGCAAAGAGATTGAGCCAAGGTTCTCCCCATAGGAGGATGAGATTGTGCTGCCACCTCCCGGTGCAACTGCCATTTGTGATCCACTAGACGCCGATGACTGAGTTCCTCTGGTCTGGCACTTAAAAATCCTGCCAGGAGGTTCACCACTAGGAAAATTCCTTGGTGGTACAGCTATTTGAAGAGGTGAAGGGCTTCCTCCTTCCTGTTTGTTGCAGTACCACATGGCGATGGTGTTGTCCATGAGCACCTGGACCAGCCTTACCTTGAAGGATGGAAGGAAGGCTTTCAACACCAACCGGATGGGCCTCATCTCCAGAAAGTTGATATGGAGCTGGAACTCCGCTGGAGACCAGAGGCCTCTGATCTCCAACTTTCCCAGTGGCCACCCCAACCCAGATGCGATGCATCGGTCACCACTGTCAGAGGGGAAGGGTGAGGGGTTTGCTGCTGTCTTCGTCACAGTTCAGTAACCACCACTGCGAATGTGGCTGGATATGTCCCCTTGATGCTGGGCCCACTGAGACTTCAGACCCCACTGCAGTGCCCCATGTCCCACCTGGCGTGCTCGGTCAGCAGAATGCAGGAGGCCATGAGCCCCCTCGCTGAAATCCAGGACTGAGGATGAAAGATCAAGATCATAGCCTGAATGTCCTGGACTCTTTCCCAAGGGAAAAGCATGAAACTGAATGTTGTACAGAATGGCTTAAATGAAGGGGAACATCTTAGAAGGGCTCAGGTGTGACTTTGGCACGTTGATAGTAAACCCCAAAGATGACAGGAAGTTCGCCATTGTTTGGAGGTGGTTGTGAGCGCCCCAGCCGTATGCGCTCTAGGGCCTACCCCAGCCCAGCATGCATCCCTATGCTCTCTCTCGTGGCTCCCTGTCTGCCACTGACATATAGGGGGTGTACTTTGTCGTAAACATCACCTAGTTCCCTTAGTGCGCTGCTGGATACGTTGTCCCAAACATTATAGCTCAACATAGGGCTATATATGTTGGAGGAGCCAGCCCTGTCTTGCCAGGATGTGCCTGTTGACCCAATCTCTTACATGGCCTAATGTGCCCTCATGTCGAACAACAACCATCATCTAGAATCATGGCAGATGGTTAATGACACTGTTGTAGAACAAAGGATTGATTTGAGCATGATCCATTGATAGCTTTCTTTAAACTTTCAAACAGAGCATCTGACAAGCATGATTTAATTCAAACAATGACAAATCATCAATTATATGTAACAACAAACAGGAAATCCATTGCCTGGCATAGCACTAGTACTATAGACCCAGGTCACCATATAGCTTTCCACCAGTGGCAACCCAAATGTAAAGAATTTAATAAAGTTCATGATGTATGTGATCCAGAAGTGATTTCAAGACTTGGAAATCTGGTAAAGTCAACCCGAGGGTTAAGCGCCCCTTGACCCACTTCATTGTATAAGCCTTCAAATAACATCAATTTTCTGCCGATCGATTAGTTTGATGCCTAATGATATAAGTGAGAGCAATCATTATCAATGGCTTTAAAACTCAGACATTTTGTTCCAGATGTGGAAGTCCGTCTGAAAATACTCAGACAGGAGTATAAACATCTTGCAAAACATAAAAAAACTGTTTGCATATAAAGGCATGGGAGGCCCTCAAGGACTTGTAGAGATGCAAGAACACCAAACGTTTTGGGGAATTGGTCAGGTGTGGTTCCGACTGGAGACCTAGAAATCTAGAGTCTAACCTCTAACCTGATTCTCGGGAAAACTATTTGTCAACGATGACTATTCTGCCTGTTGCAGAAATTGATCTTAATATGTGAGGCCAGAATGGGCTCCTAATGGATCCTGTTTGCCCAATGTTTTCACATACCCTTCGGACATTGTGACAAGGAATGTTGTGTCTTGCAATGAATTTATGGAAGGGGAGGTTCGAACAATCATCCTCAATCAGAAGTAAAGTAGGCTCCTGGACCACATGAGGCGCCAGCTGATACTACCGACTTGAACATTTTGTTAGGGGACCTATACTAGCGATGGACTACAGTGCAATCTGGCTCCAGGAGAAGGTTCCAGCCTCTTGGAGGACAGCACTTATTGTACCGCTCCATAACAAAGGACTCTGCAAACTACCGCCCAATTTCTTTGCTTGAAGCAATTGGCAAGATTTATGCCAAATTGTAACTTACTTATCTGGAAAGCTGGGTTATAGACAATGAGATTATTACTACTTCAGAAGCAGGCTTTAGAAAAGGTCAAGGCACATTAGATCAAGCACGGAGTCCATATAACATCGGCTTAAAACACACCTGTATGAAGAACCTCAAGATTGTATTTGATATTTATTCAACTAAAAACTACCTTTGACAGTGCTGATTGATATCTGCTATGGCAGAATCTATCTTCACTGGGCTGCCTGGAAAAACTAAATAATTAAACTAGTTTATGAAGGAAATTCGTCATTGGTCAGGTACGGCCTAAGAAGAAAAACAACTGCCAGCTTTGGTATCATTGTTTGGGTCTGGCAGGGTTGCATTCTGGCCACAGCTTTATTTAATACTTTCGACAATGATGTTGATAACTTTATGCATGCCTCAAACCTTGATGCCCCAATTTGTGGTGGGCAATTATTGGCAATCTTGTTATTTGCCGATGGCGCTGTCCTTCTGTCCTGCACGGAAACTTCCATGCATAAACACCTCAGTGGATTCGAGGTTTGCTGAAATACAAAGAAGCTCCAGATCAGCACCTCGAAAACAAAGTACGTGCTTTTGCATAACAGAGCCATGCTCAGGAACACTTTCAAAATCTATGGAACTCCTGACGGAACTCATGGAGCACTGTGCTTCTTTTGGGATAAGACGCGAAATTGACCTGGTCCCCTCATTTGCGAAAAAGCGAAGCTGAACTGAATCAATATTCCGTCTTAAGATTCTCTACTAATGGCAGCCGCAGGTTAAGTGCCCCTGCCCTCGAGGCATACTGAGTACAAGCTGTGGCCACTGAGGTACATGGGGAGAGAGTTGTGGGGCATAGGCCTGATAAGATCTGAGAATTGTGTTTCTGCGATGACTCCTTCACCTTGGCTAGAGACTCCAATAAATGCCCTCAGAATAGAGCTGGGCCTTATTTCCGTTGACCAGTGTGTAGCTCTCTGACCCTTTTTTGCTGGATTAGAATAAGGACCAACCCCGAGCTGAGGAACTATCTGAAAATCATGTGTGTGCTGTAGTCACGTGCAGACTCAACTAAGCATAGGTATATAACTGCCCAGGCTGAACTCTATTGGCTGCTCAGAACTCTGGCCCAAGGATGTCTGCAGAGAGTGGGCAGATGGTGAAAGAGAAGTTCTAGGAGTATGCTATTGTCCATCTGAAAATGAAACTAGTAGCACGCCTTCAAGTTTTGAACCCTATCTAGATTAACTTTATCCAGAAATCTCTTTATTTTAGAATAGGAGCTTTGCCAGTCAAATCGTATCCCAGCACTTGGTCCAAAGGCGGGACTAGCACAGCAGCCTGTAGCTGTGAGTTGGGGGATGATGAATCTGTTGTGCGTTTTAAGTTGCTGTGCTCCTTCACATTTTAGGCCAGAAGACACTATCTGTGCTCTCTCTTCACCAGCCATAAAATCAGACATGGTTAGGATGTTCAGGCCTCACGCATGCATACCGACTCTGACCTCAATTTTAACCAGGTCTCTGATGCACTCCAAAAGAAGTCCAAAGGTAGCTTTGAAATAGGTTTTAAGTAAGAGGTTTATTAAGCTTAGTTACAGGATGGAAAGTAGGATAATAGGTTCAGCAGTTCAGCCCCACCAGGAGCAGCTTCCTTGCTGCTCAGCCCACAAACTCCAACGGTCTCCCTCCACTCCACCAGGCACTCCAGCATTCCACTATCTCATCAGGCATTCTAACATTCCACACACACATCACATTCATATTAGCTGAGCAGCAGGGAACATGTAGCAAAGGGAAAGGATGCGGAGCAACAATACACGTTACAACACATCTCCTTCCCTTAGGGAAAGCAATTAATAAATAATATTACAGCAATGTACACAGGAAGTACACACCTTTGGATATCATCAATACAAAAGGGACATACACAATATACAAATAACAATTGCAAATTTGAAAGAAATCAGGATAGGAGAATATCCATATTACTAAAATACTGAGTACATTGAAAATACACCACAGTAATATCATGCAGGACTGGGAGAATGGATGACACCACTGAGGTGTAACTCTCATCACTCACCCCCTTCTGCACACCATATATAGCACACCTGACAGAATCAGAAGTCTCAGGCGAAACAGCACAAGGTACACGACCCCTCAACGCACCTCTAGGTGAAACAACAGAACAGGGTACACGACCCCTCAATGCACCCCTAGGTAAAACGAAAGTACAGGGTGCACAACCCCTCAACACACCCCTAGGTAAAGCAACAACACAGGGTACACAACCCTTCAACACACCCCTAGGTCAAACAACAGAACAGGGTACATGACCCCTCAACGCACCCCTAGGTAAAACAAAAGTACAGGGTGCACGACCCATCAACACACCCCTAGGTTAAGCAACAACACGGGTTACACGACCCTTCCTCACAACAGAATTCCACAAAGGCAAAGCCACACATACCACATGACTAGGGTAAAAACACTAGACCCACTCCCAAGCATCACACAATACAGATAGGCTAGAAATTAATGATAGCCTCACTACATTTGCATAGTATAGCAACACCACCCTCAAAAGGAACATGGCGGCAAATTAGATAACAATAAAGGAACACAATGGCAGAACCACTAACACATCTGATGCATTTTACCTCTGCCACTGGATTAGTACCTCACCTCATCCACCATCAACAAGAAATCAGACCACATAAAATCAGCATACAACTAAATCACATTTGGCATTAACTGGCATAGTAACACAACCACATGTTATATGGACAACAACAAAAAATAGACACCAAACACAGTGAGCTAAGAAACCACAACACCGGTGAGCGACCTTTCACCCGAATGAAATGTTAATGATGAGTAAAATATGCACAGTTCAATTGTGACAGGTTGGCTCAAGTTGAATAAAATTATCAGTACTTCAGAAGTTGCCAGAACACCTCGTTTGTTGCTGAAAGTTTGCAATATAAAACGCATTCCAGTTCAGATTAAAGAGATCAGGCGGCATGATGCCAGTACATAGCACCGGACCACAAAGGAAGATGGCAATTACATGACAATGCCAGCACGCCAACGTTGAACTTGAATGTGTGCTACCGCACAACCAATGTGTGATCTAACTACATTGGACTCACATGTGCCAACAAACTCAACAGACCAGAGAGATGCTCCGATCCGCGGCCTCCTCAGCTCACGGGTGCACTTACTGCCTGGGCATTTCTAAATGCGCAATGTTAGTGTCCCCTCTCCATCTGACGGCGGTCTGACTCTCGAACTTCAGCTGGCAGTGACAACCTCGGGCTGTGTCAAAACAAAGATGGAGGCATGCCGGAGTGAGCAGCGTCGGGTGGCTCACGGCGAGGGCGTGCTGCCCCAATGTCACAGGACAGCACAACGTTGTAGGACAGCTTGCGCTCCAAACGATAACTACGCAAGGGCATCACGTGGGCTTCATGCTGTTCTCTCCGCACGTGGCTCCACAGCAACAGGAAAGATAGCTTGGAACGTCATAGATACCTCTTTTGAAAGTCGGAGCATGCATATCTACAGCAGGTAACATTTTAAATGGTAATAACTGGCTTGTAAGAGCTCATGCTGTCCCAACACGCTGGCTTCACGGTATGGGAAAATTCATCTTACGCTTAAAAGATGTTTTTCCAAGCATACTCACCATTTCTGAATATACGTGCCACAGTAATCTCCAGCTTACACCTTCGTGCACAGCAGCAGTGGCTCCACAAGAAGCTCTCAAAAGTTTAAATAAAGGGTCCACTGTGTGTCCCTGTTGCTCTAGCAGATTCACGTAACTTCAAAGTAGCAGGACATAAGGCTCCAATCCCATGCAGCAATTCCTAGCAGCCACTGTATGCCGCAAATGACTCCACCAAGGTGCCTCCATGTCGCCTTTGATGTAATCCAAAAGAAGTTCATAGGTAGCCATGAAGTAGGTTTTAAGTAAGAGGTTTATTAAGCTTAGTTACATGATAGAAAGTAGGATAATAGGTTCAGCAGTTCAGCCCCACAAGGAGCAGCTTCCTTGCTGCTCATCCCACACACTCCAACTGTCTCTCTCCACTCCACCAGGCACTCCAGCATTCCACTATCTCATCAGGCATTCTAACATTCCACACACACATCACATTCATACTGGCTGAGCAGCAGGTAACAGGTAGCTAAGGGAAAGGATGCGGAGCAACAATACACGTTACAACAGTCTCCCCCAAAATCTTTGCAGTACGGAAGACCACCAGACGGTTAATAGTTGCTGGTTGCGCTACTGAGGGTGTGTGATTTGTAGCTGTTCACTTTTTACCTCTGCACTTTTGCACTTTAGTAGTCCCTTGAATTGTCATTTATCATACATTATTTAAATTTTCCGCCAATATATGATTATAAGTTTGGAAGGACCTCCTTCAGAGCCAGTATTTGCACTTTCTTACCCAGTTTACAGAAGGGATCGCAGTACTGTACAAGTCTAGATATTGCTTGATTCTTTTCAGTAACAGCACATGCATTTTGTGTTAACATTAGGATATGCTTCTTAATGTTGGATTGTTATAGGTTGGTCTACTAATCTTTTTACCAATTAGATTTGAGCTTCAACACGTATTAAATATTGAGTTTCTTTGTAAGTGCAGCTAGTAGTAGTACGCCAAAATAAGTGTTATTTTGGAAGGACATTTTTTGGTATAAGGAATCAGCACCTGCAGTTTATTATTCAGTTCTAATTAGGAATTACATATATTTAGTTTTGAATGTTGAGTAGACCTAGGAGGGCCCAGAAATTATACCAATTCTTGTTTTTGTCTATGATAATGGAGTTATTTTTAGTATGTCGTTCCATGAATAATTTTAACGTGAATTTTTGATGTATATTGTATGGCTTATATTTGTAAGCTGAAACAAAGCTGATGATGCTTTCAAGGACCCCAGTGTGAAAACCCTGATAAAAATGAATAGATCTAGAATCCTTAGAAGACCTGCACTTGTTATCCATATAATCTGCAGGTGTGGGGAACAAGAGGTGCAACTGAGATGCCATTTGTTCGAGGCAAGTTGTAAATGGAATGTACAGGGCCCGTGATGTTCCTTTAATGTGTTTGTGCCACTGATTACATTGCGAGGATAAATGTGGTTAATAATTAAACTGCTGGGTTGATTTATCCCAGGCCCTAGGTGTTCTATCCTGTTTCTACAAGCCCATTCTTAGTCTTTTTGCAGTCTCTTTCTCCACCTGGCTACAATTTCACCAATAGGCATGTTTTCTTGTCACGTGATTGTTGGCCTTCTGCGCCTGGCCATCTCTGGGTACCCCGATCAACCAGCCATCTTGAGCTTGGAGCGGCATAATTTTGGCTCTACCTTTACACGTCACATATGCATAACATAAACATACACTTAGCACATGTTTCCTGAGTGGCCTAACGACATTAATGCAAAGGGTTTCATTTCACATTATTATTGATGTGCATTTACTATAGAATTAGAGAATTAATATACACTGTGTGCCTTAATTCACCAAACAATATGTTCTGTCCAGATGATTGAATAGACACCATCCTCAGAACATAAGAATGTAGTTACTTTACAAACAACAATGATTCATGTAATGTGTGCACTGAGTTTCATATATTTCATTTAAAAATGTAGTTCTTAGCCATACTTACACGTGCGTATTAAAGATTTTACTGTATGCCACATGTTTACATGTGCTGACAGTTTTAAATTCATTTGTGTTTAAAAGAACACATGCATATTAAATGTGCACCATTGATTAAATATTTTGTGTTGTCCTGACTAGGCCTGTTTTCCATTTTGCTTAAAATACTGTTTTCCCTTTCTGCTTGCATGCCTTTTTCCTTGCAGGTGTGTTCACATAGTTGTTAGTTTGAGAATATATAACAACACTGTACTAGCGATAGACTGAGATCCTGAGAAGAAGTCCTTGACTAGGAACATGGAGAGCCACAACAGTAACTGAAGAGTCCTATTCAGTAATGTTGCAACCTGGACTGTTGGAGCTTACAACGTGAGAACAGACAAGGACAATGGAAACCCTGATGATGCAAATAGAGGGGTGTTACCTGAAAATTCAGGTGCAAATAACTGAAGTCTACACTGACTGAGAAGACCGCCACTTTTCTTTGGACTTTGAGAAGTTTAGACCTCTATGCTTATTCCCTTTCATTCCTGCTGAGTGTGGCTTAGACCAACACCCAAATTCCCCTGAAAAAGACCCTTGACCGAGCTTTTGAGATGCTGACACCTTCCCTTTATTTCCCAAACTTTCCCGTATTCTCCTATTTTTCTGCATTTTCTGCATTTTCCTGAATTCTGAGATCCCTTAGACAATCGAACTTAGGTTGGACTTTAACTTAAACAATTCTAGATTTTACTTATGTATAGAAGACTCTTCTATGAGCACCAAATTTAGTTTTGATATTTTTGTATTGCTATGATTGAATTACTTGTTTGTCTCAAACTGGTACGCATAAACGTCTTCAGGATGTTGGGTTTCCCAGTTATTATTTTGTACCTTTATAGAATGGGCTAAGATTTGTGCACCTTAACTTGACTGCTAACTTGTAATTAACCTTCTTAACTATAGTCACTGATTCTTGGTCCTTACTGTGTGACACTGTTGATTGAAATTGATTGATGTAATATTAACTCCCATCACCTCTCAGGTGGGAAAGGAAAGATTCATCGGGGGAGAAATGGTAAGAGGGTTGGCCCAGAGCACTGCAACAAGCTGATGCATTTCTCCTCAAGGGTGTACAGCAGGTACAGGAGGCGGCCTGTGATCATCACCACTGACTGACTCTGCCTGTTCAGATGACAATCAGGAGTTTAAAATATATATATTTGTGTTTAAAATGCTGACTTGACTTAGTCTAATATGCTAATATATGTAGGGTGGTCAAATATCAACTTTGCAGAACACCTTGCACACGCGAGAGATACTTTCACATGCAGACACACTAAGAGTTGCTGATTAAACCTTTCCACTTTCATTCATTAGCACCCTACTCCAATTTTGAATCTTAGTCTATTTAAATTCTATGGGGCAGATTTACAATAAACGAATGCAGCGCGGTGCAGCAAGACATTTTGCTGCGCTGCGATAGTTTGGAAGCACAGGGATGCAACATATTTACAACAATATGTCGCATCTCTGTGCTTCCCCCTGCTCTGCCGCACAAACTGCTGCCATGCGCCGACGCAGGCACCCTTGCATCATGGTGCAAGGATGCCTGCACCACGGGGATGATTGTTTATGTGCAGGAAGGGTTCCCTTCCTGCACATAAACAATCATTAGAAGTTATTTCCTCGTTCTATGTGTGCTGAAGAATGCAGCACGCATAGAAAGAGGAAAACAACAAGGAAAAATGAATACATTTCTTCTTGTTGCGCCTCCCCTGGGGAGGCGTAGCATTCAGACGCATTTCCATATTTACTATTTCTTGTAAATCTGGAAATGCGTCTGGTTCCATAGGTGTTGCGTGGGAACACCCACAGCAACACCCATGGAACGCCCCTTTCGCGCAAAGTGCTGCGTGTAGAGGGGCCATATTTACAAGGACAGGAAAAGCCAGGCAGGGTGGCTTTTCCTGTCCTTATAAATATGGGGCAGAAAAATGCGTTGCCAGTGCGTCACAAAAAGTGACGCACTGGCAGCGCAAGGGGCTTGTAAATCTGCCCCTATATATATATATCTATCAATCTGTAGCTTTCGGCAGGTGCTGGCGTACTTCCTTATCGCCAGTGGTACTGGGTAGTCAACACCCCTGCTAGTGCGCCAAATATGCTCAAATTTCATCCTGCCTCCTCCAAGAACAGACACATCACTCTGGGTACTGAAATCACAGTTGTAAGATACAATAGTAATTTCAGTACCCAGAGTGCCGTGTCTGTTCTTGGAGGAGATGGCAATTGCCACTGGGTAGTTATAGTTAGGTCAGCCGTTCTATAGAAAAATAGTTTTTTGTGTTGCTAATAACTTTGGCCCCGTTTGATGCATCTCCACAAAACTTTCCAAAAAGGTGCAGCTTTTTGACCAGTTTCTGCATGGAAAGTTTCGAGGTGATCCATCAAGTGGGGACCGGCAAAAAGTGGGGTCCCGACATGCAAAATCCCCATCCATTTTCCATAGACTTCTTTAGGCAGGTCTACAGCAAAAACTGCTGAATGGAATTACACCAAATTTGTCAGGAAGCAAGATCTTGGTCTGCAGATTCTGCCTTTTGTGATTTGGGGCAAATCCGTTGAGTAGTTTTTGAGAAATTAAGGTAAAAAAATTATTGTATATCTGGACAGATGGGACCACGAGAGTCTTGAGAGACTCTTGTGGGCCGCCAATTTAAAAAATAGAACGTTCTGATTGGCCCAGGGTGCTCTAGTCCCCTGTCCTGAAGTAAATAACAATAATAATAAAGTAATACAAGAGGGTAGGGTATGGACCCTGACCCCACTTCCCCCCAGCCCCCATTGGGGGGACCCAAAGGGACTCTCCCTGGGCCAAAAACAAAACAAATTGGCAAAAATTGCCATGATTCTGCGGAATCGGAAAAAAAAAATGGCATCATCAATTATAAGCCTTAGGGAGCCCACCCTCCAGGACTGTATTCAATAAGGGGTGGGGGCCATGTGGGGCCCCGGGGATACCAGATTTGAATTATAAATGGGTTGGAGCCCCTGGGGCATCCACACCTGGGGCCGAAATTATTGTATATGGGGAGAGGGGCCACGCTGCCCCCCTCCTGAGCCATCAAAGGCCCCGGGAGCAAACACCTGGGGCCGAATTTTCTAAAAATGGGGACGGGAGCAGCGCTGTCCCACTCCCAGAGCCACGACAGGTACTGGGGAGCCCACCCCCAGGGCTGACATTTTCAAAACAGGGAGGGGCGCCACGTGGCCCCCATCCCAGAGCCTCTAAAGGCTCCCAGGGAGACCACCACCGGGGATGAAATTACTGAAAATGAGGAGAGAGGTCCCCCTCCCTGAGCCATTAAAGGGGAGCCCACCTCAGAGTCAATTACTTTAATTATGTAGGTGGGCCACGCGGCTCCCCTCCCTGAGCCATTCATGGCCCGGGGGCCCAAATCCCAGGGCTGACTCTCATGCTATGTACCGGGGAGCCCACCCCCTGGGACATAGCGGTTTCCCTGCCCACAGCGTCGCAGGCAGGGAAACTTGTGTTTTCTCCTGTATGATGGGAGGAATTTTGAATCTCCTGCCAAGCCAGAGCAAACAAAGTCTGCTCCCAGCAGGCAGGAGTTTTAAAAATGGTCCCACCAGCTGGGAGCAGACCCTTGATCTGTTTCCCTGCCTGGGGAGGTGGTCACGCAGCCTGCCTTCCATTTAATTTTCATAGTGGCTCTAGGGGATGAGGGTCCCCAGGGTCTAAGAATGCTCGGGGAGGGGGCAAAGTGGCTGGCCTCCCCTTAATATTTTGTAGTACCCTGGGGGGTGGGGTTCCCAGGGCCTAACAAGTCTCGGGGAAGGAGGCCACATGCCCCCTCCTTCCTGTTCATAAAAAAGGCTCTGGGGCATAGGATCCCCAGGGTCTAATAAGGCTCAAGGTGGGGCGGGGGGGCGGCAGTCCCCTTCCCCTTTAATAAAAAAAAAAAACTGCCCTGGAGGATGGAGTCTCCAGGGCTTAATAAGGCTCAGGGAGGGGGGCCACACCCCTCCCCTTTATTAAAAAAAAATAAACGCTCTGGGGTATGGGGTCACCAAGGTCCAATAAGGCTTGGGGGGCCACGCAGCCCACCTCCCCTTTAATGAAAAAACAAAAGTGCCCTGGGGAATGTGGTACCCAGGGCCTAATAAGGCTTGTGGGGGGACATATGACACCCTCCCCTGTCATAAACAAGGCCCTGGGTAATGGGGACCCCAGGGCCTAATAAGGCTTGGGGGGGGGTCATATGACACCCTCCCCTGTCATCAACAAAGGCCCTGGGGGATGGGGACCCCAGGGCCTAATAAGGCTCGGAGAGGGTTCCCACTTGATCCCTCTCCCCTTTAACAAAAAAACAAAAAAAGACCTGAGGGTGGGGGTCCCCAGGGCCTAATAAGGCTCGGGAGGATCGCCACTTGGTTCCTCCCCCCTTTAACAACCAAAAAAAAAAGACCAGTGGGTGGGGGTCACTAGGGCTTAGTAAGACTCGGGGAGGGTTGCCACTTGGGTTCTCTCCCCTTTAACAAAAAACAAAAAAAAGGACCTGGCGCATGAGGTCTCCAAGGCATAATAAGGCTCAGGGAGGGGAGACGTGGACCCCCTCCCCTTTAAAAAACATAAGGTCCTGTGGCCAACCCCCTGCCGTGCAAACCCATGGGCCATGCAAGGCGGGGGTTGACTTTATCTAAGATAACAAAATATTACTTTAAGTTAAAAAAACAAAGAAATTTACTGACAAAATCAAAAGTTGAAGTAACATTATAGAAAGGTGTGATAAAAAGATCTGTTTAAGAAAAAGAAAACCTTAGAAATTCACCCAAAAAAACACAAAGGTTAAAGTAACATCATAGTTAGGTGAATATGTCAGTGACAACATTAACGTTTTGAACACAAAAAAAAGCACAGAAATTCACCAGTTCTAGTTAGCAAAGCTAACTATAACTTGCGTCTCCACCATGCACTGCTAATGACCTCAAGTATTACATCTCACTCATGACATATTCTCTAACATCATTTACAACATTACTGATGACATCATCCAAGATTCTTTTGTACACATTGCTCTATAAGTGGGTACAGCATTAGAGCTATGAAACTTAGTGCAAAATAGCTCAGAATAATACGAAGCACCTTTACAGCTATCATACATACAACCCCCATAGGTAAAGCAAGCTTGTGTTATGTGCAACATTGACACCATACCATACACTTCATGGTTAGCCGAGTTCATGGTGACTATGAACCACAGATGAAAGGGTAGCCTATCCTGCACACAGTATTCAGTCTGTATACAATTGTTCAGGGAAAACCAAGTTCCTTCAAATACTGAAGCCCTGTTACATAACTAATGCCCTACTACGGATAGTCTTTACCTGTATAAAACCTCTGGCAGTCACTAAACCTATATTAATAAAAGAAGCGGATATAAGTAGAAAGTGGGTACTGTCGACACTGTTTACTCTATGGAGAGAGTTTACTCTATACCACGTTATTTGTAGAAAGTGGAACTTTCATGAGAAATACACCACTGAGTATTAAAGAGTATCTACTAAGAACAGAGTACAATATATGCAAAATGTGTCTAAAGAGCGACTATCAACTTAAAATAACCAAGGTCTGGAGGTGCTAAAAATCATACTACCTCCAGACTTCATACTGTAGTGAAAACTTTACAGATAGCCCATCTTCTGAAGCAAAACAAGCACACGTACATAGGTTAATACCTGGTGCACACAGTCTTCTATGTCAAGTAGAAATTGTCATGCTGAGACGATTCTGTCTAATAACTCAAGGCTGCTTACAATACTTAGTATGTAGTACGTAGAATCTTTGCCCTGCTGGAAACGTTTTCTGCAGTGCCAAAAAACCTGTGTGGAACATAATGAACACAAGTCGTCAACTTTCACCTACACAGAGAGTTACTCTTCAATAAAAAGATTTCTAATGTATTCAATACCTCTACACACTTATGGTGCATTAGGAGCACAAGCGTTTTATAAACACTTATACCGATTAGCTGGACACTGGCTGTACAAAATTAGGTAGAAAAGTAATATCGTCGTTCCCCGTCACTATGTAAACTACAAAACAAGCTAACACACTCATCAGGTGATGTAATTAGTGATGTCATTGAGCATTGAGCATGTCATGAGTGATGTCATATGTGAGGTTATAAACAGTGCATGGCGGAACGCAAGTTAGTTAGCTCTGCTGAGTATAACTGGTGAATTTCAATTTTTTTAGTTCAAAAAGTTAATGTTATCACTGACATTCATCTAACCATACAGTTACTTTAACCATATATATATATATATATATATATATATATATATATATATATATATATATATATATATATATATATATATATATATATATATATATATATATATAAATATGTTACCTACTGGCGGTCGCCAGTAGGTAGTTATAGTTAGGACCTTGTTTCTATTCAAAAAGCATTTTTTGTTTTGCCAATATCTTTGGCGCCGTTTGACGAATCCTCGTTTAAGTTTCAAAACAAATGGGGCGCTCCGGTCAGCTCCTGTCTTGAAAGTTTCGGGGTGATTCGTCAAGCAGAGGCCGCGAAAAAAGGGGGGTCCCAAAACGCGTTTTCTCCATGTTAATTTCCATAGGAAACTTTAGACAAAGCTACAGCCCGAACTGCTGAACGGATTTACACCAAATTTGGCAAAAAGGTAGGTCTTGGTCTAGAAAGCGTGCTTTTTTAAAAATGGTGTAAATCTGTTCAGTAGTTGCTGAGAAATTAAAAAAATAAAAATATCGATATCTGAGCACCGAGGAGGGTTCACCGAGCTTCACTCTGATCGGCTGCCAACACTCCAAACAAGGAAGTGTTGGCAGCCATCTTGTGACTCGGTAACCGAGTCACAAGAAAACAGTGGAAAAAAGGTTAAAAAACAAGAAAAGGGGGCAGGGTAGAAACACCCTGACCCCCTAGGCCTGCTCAGGGGGTCCCACAGGGACATAAGGTCCTGTGGCCAACCCCCTGCCGTGCACACCCATTGGCCATGCACGGCGGGGGTTGACTTTATCTATGGTAACAAAATATTACTTTAAGTTAAAAAATAAAAGAAATTTACTGACAAAATCAAAAGTTGAAGTAACATTATAGTTAGGTGTGATAAAAAGATCTGTTAAAAAAAAAAAAGAAAGCCTTAGAAATTCACCCCAAAAAAACAAAGGTTAAAGTAACATCATAGTTAGGTGAATATGTCAGTGACAACATTAACGTTTTGAACAACAACAAAAAAAGCACAGAAATTCACCAGTTCTAGTTAGCAAAGCTAACTATAACTTGCGTCTCCACCATGCACTGCTAATGACCTCAAGTATTACATCTCACTCATGACATATTCTCTGACATCATTTACAACATTACTGATGACATCATCCAAGATTCTTTTGTAGGACATTGCTCTGTAAGTGGGTACAGCATTAGAGCTATGAAACTGCAAAATAGCTCAGAATAATACGAAGCACCTTTACAGCTATCATACATACAACCCCCATAGGTAAAGCAAGCTTGTGTTATGTGCAACATTGACACCATACCATACACTTCATGGGTAGCCGAGTTCATGGTGACTATGAACCACAGATGAAAGGGTAGCCTATCCTGCACACAGTATTCAGTCTGTATACAATTGTTCAGGGAAAACCAAGTTCCTTCAAATACTGAAGCCCTGTTACATAACTAATGCCCTACTACGGATAGTCTTTACCTGTATAAAACCTCTGGCAGTCACTAAACCTATATTGAGGAAAGAAGCGGATATAAGTAGAAAGTGGGTACTGTCGACACTGTTTACTCTATGGAGAGAGTTTACTCTATACCACGTTATTTGCAGAAAGTGGAACTTTCATGAGAAATACACCACTGAGTATTAAAGAGTATCTACTAAGAACAGAGTACAATATATGCAAAATGTGTTTAAATGGTGTAAATCCGTTCAGTAGTTGCTGAGAAATCAAAAAAATAAAAATATCTATATCTGAGCACCGAGGAGGGTTCACCGAGCTTCACTCTGATTGGCTGCCAACACTCCAAACCAGGAAGTGCTGGCAGCCATCTTGTGACTCGGTAACCGAGTCACAAGAAAACAGTGGAAAAAAGGTTACAAAACAAGAAAAGGGGGCAGGGTAGAAACACCCTGACCCCCTAGGCCTGCTCAGGGGGTCCCACAGGGACGCCCAGGGCCCAAAAAAGCATTACAAATAAATAAATAAATCAGCCGAATTCGCGCTGGGTGCGCGAATCCGGCTGAGAAAAAAAAAAACGAAGCGCGGACTACCGTGCTTTGTTTTGTATAAGCCCCTGGGTGGGCCAGGTCCCGGGGGCAATGCGTAGTTAATTAGTAACCCCGGGGCCCGCCACCTCTCCGGGGCTTTATTCATTATGTGCGGGGGCACGCAGCCCCGGGGACCGCCACCTCCCCGGGGCTTCTAAAAAAAATGCGTGGGGGGCACCTGCCCCCCCACGCTGCCCCGAGGACCGCCACCTCCTCGGGGAATTCATCAATATGGGACTGCCAGCTCCCGGGGCTTAAATTACAATAAAAAAGTGTGGGGGGTGGCTCCTGCCCCCCCACACTGCCCCAGGGACCACCACGTCCCCGGGGCACTAATTATTTAAATATGGGGGTCCGTTGCAGACCCCCGGGCCCTGGGGACCACCACCTCCACTGGGCTTTAAAATGCTGGGAGGGGGGCCACGCGGCCGCCCCTCCTGGAGCCCTCGATGGCCCTGGGGACCGCCACCCCCCAGGGCCGGCTCCTGCAATGTCCCAGGGTGCCCACCCTCAGGACATTGCTGTTTGCTATGGCAGGGCAGGAGCACTGTCATAGCAAACTTACGACTTTACGACTTTCGGTATTCACAATAGGCATTTAGTAGTAGTAAAGTTAGGAGTCCTAACTTTACTACTACTAAATGCCTTCTGTGAATACCAAAAGTAGTAAGTTTAGGATTTTATCTCAGATTAGTTCTGTGAATCGGCCCCAATATAAATAAAATTTATCACGTAGGACTACCGTGACATTTTATCCAAGCTGTAATCCCTCTGGCAGATCTTGGAGTTAGCCTTGAGTGCTCTCTTTCGCTACACTCGGAGAGGCAAGTGTTCCGAAGAATTAACTTGGTTATTCAGTTGGAATCAAACAAAGGATACCAGACAGTATGTATGTATTACCCCAGGACTAATAAAGACAATACAATCTGCTTCTGCTTTTGTTTCTTAACTACAAACATTGGGAGCGCTTAGAAACTGGCTTAGTTCAATTGAAGCGTTCAACAAATACAACCTCAACAGGATCCCAATGAAGTGGCAATTGGAGTGGTTGCACAACAGTAAGTGGTCCAGTGGGTAGCCAAGTAAGTATGACACTTGACAGGTATTCACAGCTTTACCACTTTATCAAAAGATGTTTGTAGAAACACTGCATTAAAAATATGTGCAGTGCTCCCAACACAGTATCACTTTTATTTCCCGTGGAAGCAGCTGATAATTTATAATCAATGCCTCACCGCAACAAATTATGCGTTCCTGGGAAACCACCTTTTGACTAAATCACTCACCTGTTTTTTTTTCAAGGATAGGAAGTACCTGGAATCATATTAATTGACGGAATAAGTGTGATAAGAAATCTGGACTGGAACTCAACATATAGTAAATGTTAACATGGGGTAAGCTGTGCCCAGTCTAGCTGTCTACTCACTAAAATGTAGCTAGAGGGAATGTTATACACCCTAAAATGAGCAGTCCTGCGTTGCAATCATGGGTCTCCTATTAGATCAAATTGTTTCATCTTGGGCAAATAACAATCTCACTATATCTTCGTCGACCAATTTGCAATTTTGAGAACTTTGAGACAGATTCAAAACAGTAAATATACTCCAAGGACTTGTGACCACGACAGGCACCTCTGCACAGTTTTCAAATTAATTTCAAGTCTCCCTATACTAATTTACCACTAATCCTCTTTCGGTTCCGGAGTAGCGTGCTACTCGCCGTAAAGCGCTTCGACTCCTTGTGAGGGGTAGGAAGCGCTATATAAATGCAATTACAATTACAATTATATCATACTTTCATGGAGAAACGAGGACTACTTGACAGATAAAAACACCTGCACCACCGCTGTCGCTGATGATGCTATTTCATCTCAGATGAAGTCTTTGCGTTTGATAGAGAGAAGCATCATCAACACACCCTAGAGAAGTTAGAAATAATTGCAAACATTTTTGAAGTGACTAAGGGGTATATTCACAAGAACGTGTGATAACTACCGCAAGAGTAGCGTAACGCAACTTTCAATAACGCAGCCTATCAAGGGAAAATAACCCCGTGTCAAAGTGGAATTCACAACAAGGTGGTACCATGCGATAGTCTGCCGAAACCGCGGACAAAGTCTGCGATACAACCACCACGATGGAGATAAAAACACAAACCACAACACCAAAAAACACGCGATGGGCCAAAGCGCGATGAGGAAATCAGCGACAAGCAGCACCAGGCCTGCAACACACACCTGGCAGGTGTCAAAAACCTCCATAAAAGTAGAAAAAAACACCCACACACAAACTGACCAACACACAAGCACCATGGAGTCAGTCGGAGCAGGCGCAGAGGACGAGCGCAACCCCACAAGCACCCCGGACGACCAGCCTGGGACCTCGGGGACAGGGAAGGGCAAGGACAAGAAGACGAGGAAGACCAAGTTCAGTCCGCAGGCGAACAGGATCATAGTCACGGAGGTGATGGAACACCATCAACAACTCTTCGTCACCTCCAACGTGTCATTGGGCACCAAAACTGGAATATGGCGGGACATCGTCGACAAGGTGAATGCCGTCGGAGAGCACAAGTGGACAATGGACGAGGTCAAGAGGCGATGGAATGACATCAAGCGGAAGACCAAGGAGAAACTCTCCGCCAACCTGAAGGCAGCAACGCAGACCGGAGGTGGGGGCCCAGCGCCACAGCTGGAGCTGGATGACATGGAGGAGCTGGTGTCGACAGTCATCAGTGTGGAGACTGTGGCAGGAGTCGGGGGACCGGACACTGCCCGACAGGACACAACACAACCGCAACAGGGTGAGTGACCACCAGGTACTGGGGGGACGGGGGAGATGGCCACAATGGCACACATGCACAAGCAAGCAGGGCACAGTGCACACCCACAATCGCCCAGACCCACACACTGTCACAATGTACAATGCCATGCTGTCTGAATGTCAACCTGTACCATGCGGCTACATACATGTGGACACATTGTAATACACCATCTCCCCTTCACATCGCAGGGGCATCGTCAACACCTCCTGCAGAGCAGTCACAGTCACTCTTCACTGATGACGAGGAGGAGGACAACACCAGCATCGACACCCAAACCATCTAAGACCTCATTGACCACCTCCGCAACTCACCTCCAGGATCAGGGCAGCCCAGCTACATCCATGAGACCCCACCCACCAGCAAAACCACCCAGCAGGAGGCACCCACAGCCCCGGCACCCTCCCAAGACCCCCAGGAACAACAAATGGCCTTCCAACGCCGTGTGCTGGAGGGCCAGAGGGAGATGGCCGAGCAGGTGCGGGTGGGGTTCGAGCTCATGGCTAACAAACTGGACGCCATCCTTGGGTGTCTATGTCCGCCCCATGGACTCCAGCGAGCCCTGACTGACATCTCTGGAGCCATGACGCAGAGGGAAGAATACCTGTCCGCTCAGAGTGGCCCCAGCGATGCCAGCCGTGAGCTGGCACACATGCGGAGGCTCATGGAGGACATGGTGCGGATGGAGGCGGAAAGGATGGCAGCCTCCGCTGCACATCAGCGAAATGTAGCTGGGATCTACCGTGCCCTGCATGTCCTCATCATAGCATTGCTGCCACAAGGCCTGGCGATGATGAATGCTGCTGCCCCCACACCATCCACATCTCCGCCCCCTGGTGTGTCAGTGCCTCCCAGTGCGGCAGGCGTATCCACTCCGGCACCTGATGTGTCACTGCCACACAGTGCGGCCGACAATCCTCCTCCGGTCCCTGATGTGTCAGTGGCACACAGTGCCGCAGCCGGCACTGCAACACCCACAGGTGGGGCAGGGCACACACCCCCGGATGAGGACGTGGATGGGACTGTGGTCAGGAGGGCCAGGCCCTAGCATCCATTTCCGCCACCTTGCCTGTTTCTGCTTGGTGCCGCACATGGCCTCAAGACCTACCACTGACCCCCGATACACTCCGAGGCACTCACCTTGGACAGCGACATGGACTGCCACATCCTGTTTGATGACCAATGACACGGCGGACAGACTGCGGACTGTACCCTTCCTCTTCCGCAGTACAGCTCATCCCGGGATGGACACTGGCTGGCCCTTCACGGGCCCATATTGTGTGGTGTGCTCGGCATTGCCCTGTACCGCTCCAGCTGCATGACTGCACTGGATGTGCAAATAAACATCCAGTGACGCACTGCTGTGTAATGTCTTACGTCATTCCTGTGTGGATGTGTGGATGAATGAGGGGACATTGTCTTCCCTTGCGTCAATGATGTTCATCCTGTGGGATGCCAGTAAGAGGGTGCGACATTGCATTTTGTGTAGCGGGTTCCGTGAACACTACAGCAGGGACACACGCATCAGTCACTTCCTTGTCCGGACATGGACTGGACCACGCCCAGAGCCCACGAGTCATTGTTGCAAGCCCTGCGCTGGTCGGGCGTACGGCAGGCCAGACCACTCCGCTAACGCCCCGAGGGGGGCCCTCATTGCTACCCATCGCAGCCGTACTCGCTGGTGGTGTGCAGGTCACTGGTCTAGTTGTCAGAATGTCACAGCCACTCCCTGAGGGCAGGTTTTCACACACACCACACCCATCCGGCACAGGCGTCACAGGCCATGTGACTCCGCCAACATAAGGGGCAGACGACGTCACATTCCCCTCTTCCGGTGGTGACTGGATGACGGCCGCTCCACGGTTCTCACTCATGTAGGGCCCATGAGCTGTTGCGTACAGGGTTAGTGGCATCCGAGGCCTTGCGGACGGCACGGGCCTACCACCACGTGGCGCAGACTGGGGTTGCACAGGGTTAGTGGCACACAAGGCCTTGAGTAAGGCACGGGCCTACCACCACGTGGCGCAGACTGGGGTTGCACAGGGTTAGTGGCACCCGGGGTCTTGCGGACGGCACAGGCACCCCGCCACGGGACGGTGACTTTGGGTGCACTGAGTCAGTGGCACCTTGAGCTGCTGAGCGGGTGTGCAGCCTGCGATGATGCCCCGTCCTGGCGGTCCGGACAGCTCAGGTTTTGTGTGCCCTGCTGGACCGCAGTGTAGGCCAGAGCCAGCGGGCAGCGCGGGCCTACCGCCACGTGGCATCGCTTCCGGGGTCCCAGAGTTGGTGGCACCCATTGTGCTGAGCGGGTGTGCAGCCTGCGATGGTGCCGGGTGCACTGGTATGTCCACTGCCATGGAGTAATCAAGACCCAGCACCAAACGTGAGACCTGGTGGCCTGCGGAGCGGGGCTGCATGATGTGGAGGGTGCCATGTCCGCGGGCCCCGTGCTTGTGGCTTGCAGCGGCACGTGGTGGGACCTCCTCTCTACGCGCCGGTGGCGGAAGGTGAGCATTGAGGCCTGGGTGTGCATGGGCGGGCATGCTCCGATGGGCGGCGGGAGAGGTTGGGGTGCCTCTGCCTGGGTGTGCATGGGCGGCAGGTGATGTTGTCTTGTGCAAGTGTGTGTACTGTGCCAGTCATGTATCTGGGCTCTGTTTCAGCTGACGGCTCTGAATCAGATGTGTGACCTGGTGAACTGCCCTACATACCGGCACGTGGTTGGAGACACACCAGTGGCAGCAGGTGAGCAGTGTGGCCTGGGTGCGCAGGGGCGGCGCTCTCTCTCTCTCTCCCTCTCTTCCTCTCTCTCTCTCTCCTTCTCTTCCTCTCTCTCTCTCTCCCTCTCTTCCTCTCTCTCTCCCTCCCTCTCTTCTTCTCTCTCTCCTCTTCTCTCCCTCTCTCCCTCCCTCTCTTCCTCTCTCTCTCCCTCCCTCTCTTCCTCTCTCTCTCCTCTTCCCTCCCTCTCTCCCTCCCTCTCTTCCTCTCTCTCTCCCTCCCTCTCTTCCTCTCTCTCTCCCTCCCTCTTCCTCTCTCTCTCCTTCGCTCTCTCTCTGTCCTCTGATGTGCTCAGGACACACCTTCTCATCATGTTTTTTGTCTTACAGGCTGTGACCTATGTATTGTCCGGAGGGGAGCGGCCATGTGTCTTCATTTCATTTCGTTGTTCATTTTAATAAAGTTTCATTTGTTGCTTCGAAAGTGAATGTGTGCTGGTCATTTCTGTGACGACACCTCCATGTCACCAGTTGTGATTGTGCGGCATCAAGCGGAATGTTTTGCACATGTTTAGGTGTGGCTGATGTGGCATGTCTTTGGTCGCGGGGGGTGCCAGGGAGGGGTGGTCCCGGGGGGTGGTGGCGGTGGGTGTTGTGGCCCTCTTGGGTGTCCGGGCCGCATGATGGGTGGCTCCATGGCATCTGTTGCCCTTCCGATGTAGCCCTGGGCTGTGCTCCCTTTTGGTTTGCAGGCTGCCGTCCGAGTTTACACCAGGTCAGAGCAGGTGTAGATTTCCTGGTGCTAACGCGCCTTATCGCCTGTTTTGTGTTTTTATCGCGGATGTGGCTGGTCGTTGTGAATGCTGAGATGTGCTGTTGTCTCGACTTTTGTCACGGGAACGCCCACTTTGCATCTCATTAGCGATATTTGCGGGGGTCCTCTGTCGCGATGTTTTTTGCAGCTGCTATCGCGGGTAAACTGGTGCTGTGGGCTGTTAACACCGGCTTGTGAATGGGGAGGTAAATTTATCACGACTTTGGCTGCGATAAAGTGCCGTTAATTCGGCAATAGCTCCTTGTGAATATGCCCCTAAGTTTTATTTTCTTTTTCCATGGACAGTAAATTGCAAATGTGTCGGCATTGCAATCCTCAGTGCAGGTGCTCACAATTACTCTTTATTAGCCTGTCTAAAGGTAAGAGATTAACTAATGTGTCATTGTGCGGTTTACCTTGTTTGCTGCAACCAGAAATGTAAATACATGTTGCCCATTAACCCTTGACTGTTGAGCCTCTCAAGCACTAAGACTTTTTCTTTTAATGTTTGGGGCACTTTGCACTTAAACCTTCATAGTTCTTTTTCCACAAAAGCTATTAAGGCCACATTTGCATTTTTCTCCTCCCTCTGTGCTTGGCCATTCTAAAGGTACCCATGGTTCGCAGATTCACCTGGAAGGAACCACAAAATTAGCCAGAATGTACAAAATTGTTTCTTTTTTAGTTTTTTTTTAGTTTGAGCGAAGACAGCGCTTGTGCAGTCGCTTAGCGACCTGTTGTGTATGCTTTGTGGAGTTCCACCTCCACCCATTGCTTTCCTTTGCTTTTCATTTGTCTATGTCAGTGTCCTTTAAAAATCCTTTCTTGCTAGTGGTCAGTCCTGCCTCCTTGTCCCTCCTTTTTTCTCTTCAGTTCCTCCCACGCAGCATTGACTAAGTAGTGTCTCATTAAGTTATGGTTCTTTATCTGTTCTTTCGGGGACTATTTTTTTCTTGGTTTCCTGCTCTGTTACTCTTTGCCTGTGTTCAGCTTTGGTGCCATAGCTGCTAAGATTTTACTACAGCACTCCTCCCTCCCACCTTCTCTTAATGCCACAGTTGTGTTAGTGCTGCCCCTCTGCGTCGTGCCTGTCCGCTCCTTTGCTTGTGTTTTTAAGCCTTTTTGCAATTTTCGATGTTGACTGTCAGTTGGGCTCTTTTTGGAGGATAGTCATTTGGTTTTGGGCTTCCTTTTAAGGGGGGTTGATCTTGTTGAAGTCTTGTTTTTAGGTGTGACTAAGACAATCCTAAACGGGAGCTCAAGTTGCAGTGGGACATTTTCAATAACAGCTATGATAAGATTGTGTATTACTTCAACACACTAGCATTTAAACTTTACTCTACCTAAGACGTTTCTTTATATAAATTGTTGTGGACGTATTTTTACTTGGAATAGAGAAGTACATGCAGCCCTTTTTCCTTTCTAAACTATCCTCCGAAATTGCATTTGTGAGTTGGGGGCGTGGCATCAGTGTGGGTTAAAAAAATGTAGATTGTATATGAAGCCTTTGCAAATTGTGCTGCCACAGTGATATTTGGTGGTCTAGTGTTTGTCGTTCACTTGCAGTTCCTGTTTTTACAACTATTTTTTCCCTACTTTCTTCTTCCGGGTCACTTTTCAAACCAATTCCTGACTACTCTCGTCCTCTTCGGTCCGCTGTTGCTGGCAAGATGATAAGGGTCTATGTGTTTCTGCCAAACCAGTCTTTTTACTATCCACCTCCATCCTCCCTCTGAAATGGTGCCTGCCACACTAAAACCCCACAGCATGTTCTTTAGAGTCATTGCTCTCTTTTAACATCAATATTGTGAGGGCTGTGGGTCAATGACAGCGGCAGTCTGACTTGAAAGTACAATTATGCTCTCCCGGGCTGGAATTGGCGAATCATTGCTTCTCAGTTTACGACAGAACTCTTACCGAAAAGCATGGAGTATTCTTTATGGGCAACCCAATAAAATAAATGAGCGGTTCTTTGTTGTACCTGTCCAACTTTTATTTCTGAGGCTGCATTCTGTGGGTTTGTCAAGCATCGTTTCATGTTTATTAACTTTTGCCACCCCTTTTCGAAGTTGACGTAAAATATCAGCTTTTATTCTCCTTCTATATTTGATTTCTGCACATCACTCCAGATTTCATTTACGTAAGATCGTATTTATTCGTGCTCTTTGTGCAGGACGTAATGCCCAAATAAACTCCTAGCTTTCCATGCTGTCCTCCTCCCCTTCTCACACCTCATAAATATCTTGTTACATTTGCTTTTCAACTGCTCTTCCCTGCTTATATGTTAATTCCATTCCGTTATAAGTACTATATACCTCTGCCAATATCCTATTTCAGTTTGCCTGTAAGCATTCTTCCTGTTCCCGAAAGCAAGATAAGGAATCAA
>CAWUFW010019012.1:0-201322 GCA_963921515.1 Calotriton arnoldi | reverse complement strand
TTTGTTTATTGAGTTCCAACAAGAACAGCAACTATGATAGACATAGTCCAAAGCCCAATACATACGTATCAGCAACATCGGTACAATATAAAAATATCTACCAGCATATTATAAAATTCAATGGAATATATCACATGGCATAGGAGACCTACAAAGAATAAACAGTTTATCCAGTGAGAGGACTGCTGTATCACTCAGGTATGGAATGATCTGAGCGGAGCGTAAGTGTGAACAATCTGGTACAGACATACATATGTGCACAACATGGCAGTATTCAGTGGCTAAGTCGTGAGAGGTGGTGTGTGAGAAGAGCGAGTGTCTCGATCCCCCTCAATCGGGTGTTTAAGGAGGTACATCTTGTGTGGATCCCAGATATCCCTGGGGCGGGAGGTCAGGGGGAGGAGTTCTGAATAAGTAAATGCCTGGTCTTGCCAAAAAATGATGTCTCTAATCCATTCCTTAAATTTAAGGGCTCTACCGTGACCCCATCTGCATGCTACCCACCTCCTGGCCAACAGTAGGCTAAAGGAAACATATTTGCGTTGTGGTGCGGCAATATTTTCTGTGTACCCAAGAATAGCAAGGAGAGGAGAGGGGGACAGTATACAGGATATCATTAGTTCTAGGGTGGCGATCACTTGCAGCCAATAGTCTAAAACGGAGCTGCAGTCCCAGGCAAGGTGTAGAAAATCAGCAGCGTCTGAGCCGCATCTATCGCATTTATTAGTGTCTCGAAGTTTGTATTTATGTAGCCTCACCGGAGTATAGTATAGGCGGTGGAGAAATGTATAATGAATAATGCATAGCCGACTACTGGAGGAGACCTGTGTAGTCTGTTTGCAGCAGTATACCCATTGCTGATCAGTGATATCTTGCCCTAGCTCAAGAGCCCACTTGTCCCTGGAAATGCAGGGGGGGTAAATGACATCAGTAGACACGCTGTGGTAGAGGGTGGATACTAAGTGCGAAGCAGTGTTAGTGTGCAGTATGTGTCGTAACGGCAGTACATCAGGGGGTTCAGTCGGATATGCGGAAGTATATTCCTTGAGGCCCTGCCGCAAGCGAATGTACATGAAGACGTCCATGGGGGAGGGTGGTGACTTAGAAAAAAGCTGTTGTGATCTCCCCAGCAGGTAATGTTATATTTGGTCTTAGTTTTTTTAAAAGCACCTTCTTGCAGAACCGGCATTGATGAATGATAGGTAAGGGGGAGAAGAGGCGAGTATAGCATAGGGGCTTGCAGTCGGGTAGCGATGCATTGCCAGGCCCGCACCGTGCAGTCCACAGATGTCGGGTTACGAGCGCGTGATGTTGGTGTTGTCATTATAACCCCGTCTAGTGGAACAGGATCCGCAAGCCAGTGCTCGGTTGCCACGTGGGGCGTGTACCTGGGGGGGGTGAAACCAATAATGAGCGTAGTGGGCTTGGGCACAAAGATAGTATAATTCAAAATTGGGAACATCAAATCCCCCCTGGGAGTAAGGGCGCACAAGTACGTCCCATTGCAATCTCGAATGTTTACCCCCCCATATTAGTCTTGTTAGTTCTGAGCGTAATGAAGAGAAGAAGTGACGGCCGGGGTCAAAAGGAATATTTAGGAACAAATATAGGAGCTTGGGAAGGATAACCATTTTAATAAGAGAGATGCGGCCCGCCATGGTGAGCGGGAGACCATTCCATCTCGTTATGCAATTGGTGATGTGCGTCATTGTCCTCCCATAGTTGAGCCTCATCAGTTCGTCACGATCGACAGTAACGTGTATCCCCAGATATTTTAGACCCGTACTGTACCATTCAATCGGAAAGTCTGTGTCGAATGGCGCTACAGCAGCTGTAAGTGGGAAGATCTGGGACTTGGCCCAGTTGATATGGATTCCAGAGAGGCCCCTAAAGCGAACAAACTCCCGAAGCAATGGGTTGAGATTCTGCGATGGTTCACAGACATAAAGGGTGATATCATCCGCGTACAGAGAAATAAGAATGGGACGGAGGAAGCAGCGCAGAGCCTTGTCATGATGATGTTGTCTGACCTTGGCAGCCAGAGGCTCCACGGCCAGAGCAAAGAGAAGCGAAGAAAGGGGACAACCCTGTTGCGTGCCCCGAGTAATGGCAAAGGGGGAGGATATGTGGCCGTTGATGAGGACTTTAGCCACTGGAGATGCATACAGGAGTCGTATCCATGCTACAAAACCCTTGGGGAGTCCCATGCATTGGAGAATTGTGAACAAGTAGTCCCATTCCACAGAGTCAAAGGCCTTAGTGGCATCTAAAAAGACCACCACTAGTTCCAGTTGGGGATCAACATTTTGTATGATGGAAAATAGGGTGCGAAGGTTATGGGATGTTGCTCTGCCGGGGATAAAACCAGCCTGGTCTGGCAAAACCAGCTTATCCATCAGAAGGCTGAGCCGGTTAGCTATCATCTTAGCGAGAATCTTCGTGTTGGTATTTATAAGGGACAGAGGCCGGTATGAATCACAACAGTCTGAAGCCTTGCCAGGCTTCAACAACGAGGTAATTAGGGCTTCTCTCATGGAGCTAGGCAGGACCTGCAGTTCCTGCGCCTCCAAATAGACCTCCTTCAGGATAGGGAGTAACTGATCAATATAGGTTTTATAAAAATCTATGGGGAGCCCGTCAGTTCCCAGGGCCTTCCCAGACTTCATTTGCATAATGGCTGCCCGAAGTTCATCATCCTCAAAAGGTGGCGCTAAGAATTCTCTATGGTGATCCCCAATCCATCCCAATGTAATATCCCGAAGATAATGAGAGAGGTCAGGAGGTTCAGTTCTGCGTGTGCTGTACAGATCTGTGTAGAATTCAGTGAATATACGTAATATGTCTGTGCTGTCCCTGTGTCGCACTCCATCACCATCCACTATGTCCAGTACAGAGTTGGAGAAGCGAGGCTGACGAATCTCCAACGCGAGTGCTTTGCCCGGTCTTTCCCCCTCTCCGTACTTGCGAGCGGTAAAATATTTGCTGCGAAAATGGGCTTCCCGCTCTGCCGTATCTTTAAAGTCAGTAAGTTTGTCCCTCAATGTAGCCCCATGAGTCCCTGTTGCACCCTTCCACATGTCTGTTTCCAATTGTTTCAGCTCTATTTCGAGCTTATGCAATTGACGCCGGATGTCCTGGAGGACACCAAAACTTTTTGAAATGCACGAGCCACGCATTGTGACTTTAAAGGCTTCCCACACCGTGCCCACGTGCGTGACTGACCCTTTATTGCGCCTAAAGAATTCAGCTATTTCTTCCCCAAGTTCTGCCCTGAAAGCGGTGTAAAGCAGCGCCTCAGGTGTGAGACGCCAGCATCGCGGAGTGGCAATAGAGTTCGGAGGGGATATCGTCAGGCGGACCGGGGAGTGGTTGGAATGTGTCCGAGCTAAGTGCTCCGCCAAACGTATCCAGGAGGCAACCCCCCGGGAAACTACCCAGTAGTCCAGCCTGGACCAGAACGAGTGCAATGCTGTGTAATAAGTACCTTCCCTCCCAGCGGGATGTACGTGACGCCATGCGTCATTAAGCCCATGATCAGTAAGCAGCCGTTGGAGCGTGTCCTGAGTCCTGGTGTAATGATGAGGAAGCGGGTTAGACCTATCAGTGTCGGGACATAAGGCCGTGTTGAAGTCTCCTCCCCAAATAACATGTGTGGATCCCACTTTAAGAATTTGGCCACAGAGAGTATTGAAAAAATCCGGGTCATCCACGTTTGGTCCGTAACAGCAGACCAGTGTGACTGATTGCGTACCCAGAGTACCCCACAACATACAGGTCCTACCAGACGAGTCCCCATAAGTCCCGCCCAGGAGAAAGGGTGTATTCTTTTTAACGAGGATCAGTGTCCCTCGGGAATAGGTAGAGTAAGATGAGAATACTCGATCCGTGGCCCATTTGCACCCAAACGGCGTGGGGTGGCGGGGTCCATGTGTGTCTCCTGAAGCATGGCGATATGTATCTGGTGCCTGTCAAGGTATGTAAGAATGTGTCTGCGCTTCCACGGATCCCCAAGGCCCCTAACATTCCACGTGAGCAAATTTATGCAGAGCGCTTCAGCAGATAAGGACATAATTATGGAGGAAATATGCTAGTGTGTAATGGCGCATGTGGAGTCATATGTGCAATCGTTTTGACGTGTGTTGACATGTCTATCAGTTGCTGAACTCTAAGAATGATACAAAGAGATATCAAGAACCCCCAAACCACCCCCACCCACAACAGCACCCCAATCGTGCTGGCATTGCAGAACCCACCCAGAGACCCGGAAGTCTCTAACAGTTCAACCCTGGCCCAACGTGACCAAAATAACATCAAGTTGTATGGGGATCTCCCGTATGGGGGGATAGCCGGTGGGCTACAGAAACCTCCCTTCTCCCAGTTCTGCGAGACAGTTACCCCAAAGGCTGGGGGATGGAGGGAGGAAGAGGGGAGGGTGCTCGACACATTCTGGTGCATGAAATATCTAAATTTCAGTTTAATACATTTAGCCCACTACATTGCACTATTGTGCACCAAAGGTGCGAAGTTCACTTATCTGCCGCCAGTGAGTTGCATGCTCTTCTAGCCTCCAGCCATGGTCAGGCAGCTCACTACCATGTACACAAATGAGCTCTGTGCACGGCATGATAAGAAATATTTGTTGAAAGGAAGAATATCAAGCAAAAGTCACGCAACACAGAGATTCCCTGTCGGTTTTGTTCATGACGGAGAACCATCCGCAACAGGAGACTGAGTTCCAGAGTTGCAATCTTCGGAGTTTGTACGAGGTGAGCGACGTTTAACATTCTTGAGAAAGTCTTCAACCTGCTGCGAATTCAGGAAGATGTGCTGTTTGCCTTGATGCGTAACTCGCAGTCGCGCTGGATACAGGAGAGCATGGTCAATTTGCGCCTTCCGGAGATTTTGCTTGACTGTCAAAAATTTGCGGCGTGCCTCTTGTACGGCGAAGGTAAAGTCTGGATAGATGGTGTATTCATACAATAATTTCTTCTTCTCTCGCGTCAGCTGGAGAGCGGTGTCCCGATCTCGATAGTTAAGGAGGCGAGCCACGATGGAGCGTGGAGGTCCACCCGGAGGAGGTCTGGGACCTAAAGAACAGTGCGCCCTTTCTACGATAAGCTGGGGGGAAAAGGCCACTTCCCCAAATGCATCCCACAGAAGTCTCTCGATAAAATCTTACATGCACCCTGTATTGGTACTTTCCGATATGCCTATGACGCGGATATTATTGCGGCGGCTGCGAGCCTCAAGGTCTTCGCTCTTGGCAGCGATTACCTTCAAAAGCTTGTCCATTTGCGTCATTTGCTGCTGCATCTGGGATGTGGCGTCCTCCGTGTCTGAGATGCGGCGTTCCGCCTCCTTGAGCTGTTCATCGTGTTTGTCCACCTTCAGGACCAGGAAGTCTAGGCGACTGTTCATTGTGTCCATTTTACCTGATAGGGCCGTGAGACTGTGCTGCATAGCCAACAGCAGGGTTTTCACTTCATCATCTGGGGTATGCGATTGTGCCTGCGATTGTTCTTCAGCGACCTGCGCAGGTTCCTCCGAGCTCGAGCGTGTGACTGTCTTTTTGGCATCAAAGACTAGCTTGGGTTGCCGACTATCTGGTTTCCCCATCGCAGCGGAGCAAAGCGGGTCTTGTACGCCGTCACTGATCGCAGTCTACACTACTGCGCGCCGAATTATGTATTGATTCGGGTGAGGAGGTTCTCCACGGGGCCCCAGCGACATCAACAAGCAACACTTCAGTAATACGAATGTAAGGGTAGTCGCGACGTCAGCGTGATCAGGGCTTCAGCGGCGAGGAGCCAAGAGACGGCAGGCGCCAAGGTAAGTGGTTGGGCTCAGCAGGAACGCGGGTATCTCCTCACAACTCCGGTCAACGTATATGGATGCACGCAAACCAGCCAGCCGATGAGAGGCAAAAGGTCTCAGCAATTAGTGTACCACAGTGCGCCACCATCAGCCAGTGCCAGTGACCCCAGCTCCTCGAAGGGAAGCAGCAAGTACGATCCACACGATCAGTGCCCCCTCCTCACAGTACCTCCGTCCTCCCGGTCACCCAAGGGATGTTCAGTGTTCCACAGATGTAGTCAATTGAGGAGGCTTGGGGCCGGGATCACAGCGGCGGCGCAGCGCCACACGCCACGCTTCTGTCACAAAATGGCAGCCCCTTACACGGCATCCAAGCGCCCAGCAAACGCCGGAGGGAAGCAATGTACAGCAGGTCTATCCAGAACTGCAGCCCAGACCGTCAGCGAAGGTGCTGTCCCAATTAGGTCCCTCAAAGGCTTTAAGCACAGGGGGGAGCAGCGACGCCACTAGGGCCCCCCGATGCACAGCCGACACCGCAGTGGCGCCTGCCCCACAGCACGATCCGGGGCTCTCCCCTCGACAACCCCTCGTCACCACTCTAGGCTGCAGCCAATGTCCGGGGATTGTAGGCAGGCAAGTCTTGGGGTCCACCTCCAGGCAGGCGATGTTTCACTGCTTCGCGCCGCAGTCGGCAGCCGATGCGGCCCCCAGGCCCAGCGCCACTCGGGAGCCAGGAGACTCACGTAGCTGCAGCGGCCGCTCAGAGCTCCAGGCACACCACCGCCCCTCCTCAGCAGCAGCGAGGATGTCGTCTGAGGACCACCGAAAGTCGCACGGGAGCGGGAGGACACGCTCCGCTTCAAGCGGTGGGCTTTTCCGACAGATTACACCAGGTTTATAAGGATAAATGTAAAATTATGGGGCCGAGCTGCCAGAGCCTCACAGTGGTGCGGCCATCTTGGCTGTGCGCCACCTAGCGCCCCCCTGCAGAGGGCAGATTTATTGCACTGGATGGTAAATTGGAGGGGCAAGGATGTTGTCCTTCTCAATGTTGACCAGCGGGTATTCCTGGCTTCATTAGCCCCCATATCTCCATGGTCCTGCATTACCCACTGATAGTAGGGGGGAACTGTGTAGCAGATTATTTCCCAGGATAGATCACACCCTTCATTGCCCACCACCCGATTCTCAATATAGCTAAATCCTTCCACAATCAAATGCTGGACTGGGGCCTGATTAGCTCCTGGACAGGTTGTAATACAGCATGTAGAGTATATTCCTTCTGCTTCAGAATGCATGATCTACATGGCGACTTAGACAAACTGCTTTGCATAAACTTCAACTACAGTAGAGTTCTTCAGATTGAGTAACTTGCCAAGACCCACTCAGACCATAATCCTTTCCTGCTGAAACTTAGCTGGGACTCCTCTAGGCCTCCTATTCCGTCCAGGAAACGCAGTGTTGAAGTCCTAGAGGACTCAATCTTTGGAGACTCCCTGGGGACGACTATCCATAACAACCTAATATAAAAGGTGGTCACAGCCTCCTCATCACTAAGAGAGAGGGAGGCGCTGAAAGGGGTAGTTTGGGCGTATTGCATAGCCACCACCTCGGGTGTCCAAGCACACTCACATAATGAGATTATGCAACAAGAACGGCTCCTTGGTATTCTATAATGGGCTGGGCCCCATCACCTCTCCACACACCCAGAATTGCTGCAGAATGGGAGAAACTGCTTGGTTTGATTGGACGCCTGAAGAGCTACTACTGCCGCCAGTACATCACCAAGGCCCATAATGAGTGAGACAAGACGGGGCAACTTCTTGTCTGGATTGCTAGTC
This sequence comes from Calotriton arnoldi, assembly GCA_963921515.1. Classification (NCBI taxonomy): domain Eukaryota; kingdom Metazoa; phylum Chordata; class Amphibia; order Caudata; family Salamandridae; genus Calotriton; species Calotriton arnoldi. The sequence continues at coordinate 193,667 of CAWUFW010019012.1, read as the reverse complement.
CCAAAAGGGGACAATACCAGATTCTATCCTTATTGGAAATTAACACTGTGTTTCAGGACTTTCATTCACAAAATTACATGGAGCATTCTGACCTGTCCGCACAAGACCTACACTCCTATGTTATCGTGGCTGGGACTCACCGGCTGGCTTGGGAGGGAGGAGGCTGCCCTGCTAGTGGGGAACATATTAATCCATGAGGTAAGGGGGCCATAAAATCCTTGGCTTGGGGCAAGATCCCAGGTTCCGGTGGCCTGCCCATTGAATTGTACTCAACCTATGCCAATATTTGGTTCCCATACTGACTAAACTCTATACTGATGCCAAAGAACGAGGTACTATGTACGAGATCCTGACTGTTTAACTCCTAAAAGAGGGTAAACATGAGGACCAAGTTGCATCCTATAGACCACTCTCAATCCTAACGTGGATTATAAGATCCTCGTTACTGGTCACTCATCTACTCCCTTGGTTTTATGATTAGATCTACCCTGATCGATCAGGGTTAATACCATCTCTCAGCACAGTTTCCAACATCAGATGGCTTGTCCATTTGTTGAATTCACTCCTCTGGGAAATATCAGTAGGCCTTGGCACTAGCAGGCGACATCGAAAAGGCCTTCGATTCCCTAAAATGGGACTTCCTCTACACAGTCATTGGCTAGCATGGGGCTGGGCACTGGATTCCTTAAATGGACACGGCGGCTCTACAATGACCCTACAGCTCGTATTTAAACTGTCAGGATTATAATGACCCCTGTGCCATTGGCAGGGGCCCCAGGCAGGGTTGCCCACTCTCCTTGGTTTTATTTGCCATATTGATGCAACCACTGGCCTTAACGCTTAGACGTGGTAACTCCTTCCAGGGATCATACATTGATAGCACTCAGTTCTACATTTGTCTTTATGCAGACAACTTGTTATATCTCGAGGGAAGAGATCAGATGTGGAGGGTGCTTGCGCAGCATTTGCACACTTTGGCGAGGTGTCTGGCCTGCAGATGAACTGAGGCAAGTTGAACGCATATTCCTTGCATGCTCAGAACTCAGATACTAAGCTCTGGAACAAGGGGATGGGATCCGCTGGGAGCCAGGCACCTTCAGATATCATGGGGGGTATGGCAGTGGCGGCTCGCAGAGGGAGTGCTGCCGGTGGTGGGGTGGGGCGGGGGAGGGGAGGGGCAGGGTGGGGTGTAGTGGAGTCGGACATACGATGGCCAGGAGTAAAGTAAGTAAATAAATAAATACAACTATTTACCTTCCCTCGCTGCATCGCCAACTCGGCGATGCGGCGAGCGCAAGGTAAATAGTTTTACTTACTTTACTCCTGGCCGTCGTATGTCTGACTCCACTACCCCCCCACCCTGCCCCGCCCCACCGCCCCGCAGCACTCCCTCTGCAAGCTGCCACTGGGGTATGGATATATTGGTCCAAAACCCAATTGCTTAAGGGTAACATTAGGGTGACCATTTCCTTCCTGTGCCAAAGTGTATCCTTCTGGCTCATGCTACTGTTGTCCGTTATGGGCCAGGCAACCCTCACATAAATGGTGGTCCTCCTACACCTTCTTTACTTCTTCACTGTACTTCCCATTCGGGTACCCAAGGCAGTCTTTTGTGAAATAGATGGTATGCTCCTGAACTCAATCTGGTGTATGAAGTGGTGTTGAATTGCTCTGGACAAACTCCAGCTCTCATCCGCAGAGGGAGGGATGGCAGTCCTGGACAATGAGCTGTATTAATTGGCTGCTCAGCTCATATGGTTGGTGAAAGGGAGGGTGACAGGGTGGGGTGCCCCTGATGTATATGCAACTGGGGGTCCCCTCACGGGAAGCCTGGCTCCAAATAATACTTAACCCCCACCATAAACTGCAGAATTGTGCAGATGGACTGATGATTACTGCGATCAAATATGCTTGAGAGAGAGCACTACAGAGAATCCACACTAGAGTCCCCTATGCCCTTGAGCTTTCAATTCTGCATTGCCCATTTTGCAACCCAAGGGGAACTGGGGGGGACTGTGGAAGTGGGTGAGAGGGGGACTAAACATGATTGGGACACTTTGAAAATGTTCTGTTTAGAGAATTACAGCAACTTAAGGATGAATTTGAGCTCCCTTCCCACCATTTCTTACTATACAGGATGGCAAGGGCCATGATTCACAGCATTCGGTAACTCAGATCCCCCATTGCATGATCGCCTACAAGTTATATATATGACCACAGGACAGCACCGGGCGATCTTGGTATTGTATGGTGCATTGCTGCACCAGGCTAAGTCCGATCTACAGGGGCTGCACGATCGGTGGATGGAGGACATGAGCACTCCGATCTCTGACAGAGATTGAGATGCCATCCTGGATGCCAGTCAGGGGAGCTCATGAAATGTCAGAGTCAAATTGATGCATTATTATTTCTTGCACAGAGTCTATATCAATCCCAAAAAAATCAGATTCATGTTCCCTGCAGCACACACTGCCTGTCATAGGTGTGCTTCCAAAGGGATGGAATTCTGTCACATGCTGTGGCATTGCCCCGCACTCCTCCTTTATTGGGACACTGTCACACACTTTATCTCTGAAGCCAATGCTCATCATACCCTAACAACTACAGCTTACTGCCTCTTCCTGAGACCCCGGGCTAAGGCAGTAACGTCCAGATTCATGGACCTGGCATTGGTTTTAGCCGGCCCCCAGTTGGCCATCTCTTGGAAGTCTCAACAGGGGCCTGGACTCTGGGCATGGCAAAGTGAACTTATTAAATAAGTGGAATGTGGAAGGGCGACATTGCAGAGGGAGACAGAGTGGGGCATTAGGGGACCCGAATTTGCTCAGGGCTGGGACACCATACTACACTACTGCCCCATGATGGACAGCTCAGGCAATTGACGGCCTGCTCCTGATGATGAGTGATGAGGGAGATAATAACTGAATATGTGCCACTAGCTATCGCCTACTATAACCCAAAGTGACCTCAAGTACTGCCCCGCAGAGGTACTGGCCCACTCACTGATATATGAGGTGCGCACTGGTGGCTCCCCCCTTTCCCCCATCTTGAATTAGCTCATGAAACTCAGCATGCGCTCTCCGGTAGTTTAGTTGGTTTCATGTTTGCATATAAGAATAGGCTGCACATCTATTGATTTTTTGCTCACATGCCCTTAAACCCTACCACCTGCGGTTATTTTTAGGGGTAGGTGGAGCTCACGGAGTTGCACTATGTGGAATTCCAAGGAGTTGAATAAAAACTTTGTAGAATTCCGCGGAGTTTTGTTCCGCCCTACCCAAAACACAGCACAGCCTCAGAATAAAGAATGGAGGCCATCCGGTGCCACAAAACATGAGCCAGTGGCCTGTCAGAAGAATGGAGGAAGTTTCATGGCACACCCTTAGGAGAGTCACATGTCAGACCGTTGCTTATGGGGACAAACCTGTTGAAGTTTTGGGTGAATTTGATTCCATCCTGAGCTTCAAAGGTAATAGGGTCAAAGGGACAATTTATGTGGCCAGGGATGGGTTGTATCTGTTGGGGTGGTTGGAGCAGAAAACCGTGGGAATATTTCTAGATCCCAAAAGCCCAGAGCAAGTTATGCTGAAGGAAGAATGCATGTCAACATGGCGTGTTGACGAACAAGCCTGTAAAGTTGCTTTTCCAAATGTTTTAGTGGAAAAATTCAGAAGATTAAGATTTTATTTTCCCATCAGATTGTATTGAAGTCAGATGCTCATCCCATGGTACACAAGGCATAAAGAGTACCTATTTCCATGAGGAAGGAGTTGGAAGATGAGCTGGGAACTTTGTGTCAACAAGGTATAATTGAGCCCATTGAAAGCTCTGAATGGCTAGTACCAGTGGTTTTAGTAAGACAGGTCAATAGATCTTTGAGGATGTGTGTTGATTTGTGAGAATTGAATGACAGGATTTGGGTAGACAGACATCCTCTGCCGATGCTAAGATATTTTCAGTGTTAGACATGCATTAGCCTACCACCAAATTGTGGTGCATTGTGATTTTCAATATCTAACTTCCATTGTTACCCGTGGTGGAGCCTCTAGATTTAAGTGAACGCCTTTTGGTTTGGCTTTGGTCTCATCTGTCTTTCAAATGGTGGAGGAAGCCATGTTCAATGGTGTACTAAATGTCAGATGTTTCCAAGATTATATTTTGGTGTTTTGACATGACATGTTTTCCCATGACAAAACTCTGCTATCTGTGTTATCCATTTTGAGGGATATGGGTGTCACTTTGAAAGCCAATAAGAGCAGGCTTGCTGTGGATTATGTGGACAATCTGGGTTATGAATTGCCAGCTCATGGAATAGAACCAAAGAAAGGTTTGGTTGGGGCAATAGTGGAGGTTCCCGCTCCTGTTAATAAGGACCAGTTGCGTTCTTTTTTCGGAATGCTGGAGTTTTATGTGCATTTTATTTCCAAATTTCATGAAAGAACCCATAATCTAAAGGGTCTCAATCAAAATTCAAAATTTGTGTGGAGTGGAGTGGAGAGCTGAGTAAGGAGTTTGACTAAATCAAAAATGAGCTGGCTAATGCAGTTCGTCTCAAACCATTTGATACTCGAGATTCTTGTGTTGTTGTTGGGTTGGGTGCTGTGCTATAACATGTACGTGCAGGAAAGATGAAGTGATTGCTTTTGCATCACATGCCCTACAGGGAGCGGAGGGTTCCTACTCTGTTATTGAGTGGAATTCTTGAGCTTGTTGGTGGATGATGAAAAACTTTAGGAAGTATCTGTGGGGAACTGACTTTACTGTTCGGATGGATCATAAGTCTTTGGTCAATTTTTTTACCACCAAAGGAGCATGTAAAGCGACACCTAGGATTGCCAAATGGCTCTACAGGTTATCAGAGTTTCAATATGTTTGGAATATATACCAGGAGTGAAAAATGTTTTTGCGGTTTGTTTGTCCAGACTGCTGCTTAAAGAAGAGAGTGAAGTTGAAGACGTGGATAATGATGTTTTTTGTATTACAGCTTTCACATCCAAAGGTGAAGAATCATGTATTACCAAGGAGGAATGTAAGTTAGCTCTGTTGGGTGATGAGGTACTGCAGGAAGTTGTGAGCTGGGTAAGTAAGGGCTTACAAATTTGGGGCAAATAAGTCTCTTAACTCTTATATGCATATTTTTACAAAGTTGAATGTGAACGATGATGTTCTGAAAAGAGTAGATTTGTTTGTTGTTGCTCAAGGGATGTGGGGAAAGGTGTTAAAGTTGGCACATGAAGGTCCTATGGACATGAGAGCCATTAAAAGAACAATCAGGGAGGTGTTTTGGTGGCTGGGCTTCGACAAGGACATAGCACAATTTGTGAGGGAGGGTGAGACGTGCTGTTAACGACAAGTCCCACGTATTGGTTCCCAGTCCAGTTGAAACAGTACCTGTACCAGAGAAACCTTGGTTTGAACTGGGTATGAACATCATTGGCCTGACGTATGTTCTTGAAAAGCGGTGCAGGTACGAGATAATGTTGGTGGATTGTGCCACTTGGTGGCCATAAATAGAATTTGTGAAATCTGCCAGTACAGGTGATTGATTTCCTGCTATAACTGTTTTTAAAGGAAGGTGCCCCAAGTGAACTGGTAACAGACAATGGGGTACAGTTTACATCCAAGAAATTTGATAATTTTTTGGTTCATTGTGGTGTTAAGCAGGTGACTACATCCATATATTATCCTAGGAGCAATGGGCTAATGAAAAAGTGTAATAGTGTCATCATGGATAATGTAGAGCTGTCTTTGGCAAGTTGATTGGATTAAAAGAAAAAGCTTACCAATATATTGTGGGCTACTTGGACCACTCCAAATACTTTCATGGAGGTTTCTCCTTTCTCGCTGTTGAAAAGTCATACAGCCAGCGGTCACTACATTGGTTAGTGCTTGGATTGGTGATTTAAAAGTGGCGGAGGAAAGAGGTGTGCAGGTGAAACAGAAATATGAGAGTGCTCAGGAAAAGTATGCACGTGGTATAGGGAACAAAGGAAGATGTCAAGTTGTGTTCAAAGAAGGAGATTGGGTCAGGGTCAACTTACCTGGCATTGTATCAAGGAAAAGTCAAAGTTTCTGATGCCAAGAGAGTGTTACAAATGAAGAATCAAGTGGTGATGCTTGAGTATGGAAAGTGATGGAACAAGGAGAAATTGTCAAAGCAAAAGTGAAACATAGTTTCCAGGGGTAATGAGTCTGCCCGGAAGCCCTTGTTGGCTACACAAGACTCTTTGAATTTAAGAACTTCAGTGGAAAGGAAACTGCCAGTTAAACTGAGTGACTATGTCTAACCTGTGTGCGTGTGTGTAATTTAATTTCTAGTGCAGATTATTCCTGGTGGGTTCCGAGGGCAATAATGTTTTCCATATGTGAGTAGAGAACCAACGGCGGACTCCAGTTGCCGCACTTCCTCTGTGTGATCCCCAAGTCGTAAGTTAGTAATGTAGTGAAAATCGATGTGCACACTCTGCTCCTGCACCCGCCGTTGTGGGATGCCAACTGCCAAGCAGATATACAAAATCGTAAGAACAATGGAGCAGTGCACTCCCAAATGAATATAACGTCAATAATGAAGCTCGATCAGTGTCTTCGTTGTAAAAAAATATAAATCTTTATTTCCAACAATCCATAGGATTTGCGTAATAAAACAGCCATGCTGTTCCGTGAGCTGAGACGCCGTGCGATTTGACTGCAGATACACTTCTTGGGCCCTTATCAAGGAGGCTCACACATCGCCAAGCAGTCTAGAGATCCACAACATCCGACATTATCCAAGGGCGGGGTCCGGACCAGATTTGGCCCGTGGACCCTTTCAATAGATGCACAAAATTTGCTGTATTCACCGTTTACTACACTCGCCCTCACAAAGTTCAATATTTGAATGAAACGCGTTGGCTGTTTTATTACGCAAATCCTATGGATTGTTGGAAATAAAGATTTATATTTTTTAACAACGAAGACACTGATCGAGCTTCATTATTGACGTTATATTCATTTGGGAGTGCACTGCTCCATTGTTCTTATGTTTTCCATATGTGGCAATGATTGGGTGGGAACCCATGGAAGAGAGACTTTCAAATGAGTAGTTTTATGTCATAAGATTATATAGATGGTTACATTTTGGGTATATGTTTTGTTTTCTTTATCTTTTGTAAAGGGGAAGATGTGTTGGGTCTTGTAGTTGTGGTGAGGTAATAAAGGAGACAGAATGTTTGGGAAGAGAAGGGACGGTTAGTGGTTCTGAAAGAGGCATTTGCAAATGGGCCTGCACCCTGCCAGCTGTACGCTGTATCTTGGAAATAAAACCAACCTTGAACATTTCATTAAGTTTGATGCTTGCGTCTTTAAGGATGACCTCGCAGAGGAGCTCTCACTGATGCCAGCCGAGGGTCCAAGACCTGGGGGGCACTGCTTGGGGATCAAGACTCACTCTAGCAGAGGCCAGCAACAGAACTCAGGCAGGTCCAGTTGCAGGTCCAGGCAGGCCCAGTTGCAACAGATCAGCTGGGTAGTTGCATGGAGGCCAATAAAGCCTGTTGGGTTCCTGTTGTTCACACAGGAGGTCTACCAACTGACTCTTGGAGTCACTCTGGGTAGGCTGGGATGAAGACAAGCAGGCGCAATCTTCCTTCTCAGAGAGCAAGGCAGTCCTTCAATCAGCAGGACATCCTTCTTTTGAATCTTCCACAGGTCCAGGAGTGTTCTGATGAGTGCCGCCAAAACTCCAAGTGCAGCCGCACGTGCCATCAATCCAGCGCCGGAACAGTCCCGTTCATGGGCCACTAAGGGGCCCATCAACTGGCCAAAATCCGGGTCCGACAGAGACGTATTGGAGAGGCAAACATCCAAGGACCAAGAGAAAGGACATCGTAAGCAAGACATCACAGGTTGCACGCAAGAGAAATACGCAAAGCGAAAAGAAAGTCTATAGGATACACCGAGTGTCGCTAATGGTAGGATGCCGAAGCTGATGAGCATGCGTTCACGGAGCATCCGGAGTCGACCTTGGTCGAGTAGGCCCCCAGGAAGTGCAGCCATTGCGCAGCAAACAAATTAAAAGTAATATTCAAGCAGCTAAGGCTAGGAGCAAAGGGAACCCGCTAAAGACGCTGGAAAAAATAGAGTGAATAAAAGCCGGAATTACACCAAATATAGTTTGAAAGGAGGTAACAAGGCCAGAGCCCACAACTTTAAAAAAGTGCACAAGACCTTCGGTATTAGAAGCATTGAAAACGCGGTGAATCAGTTCACCGAAATGTTGTGGGAGGTTCGTGTTCAAAAGAGCCTGTATCTCACTGTGGATACTAGCCACCTGGAGGACGAAGGTTTCCCGTGCGGAAGTGAGCATAACCTCCTGGTTCAATAATAGCGCCTTTATTCTGCTCAATTTATTGAAATCCGCCTTCCAAGTTGGTATGGAAGGCCAAATGGAACTATCTATTATGTTGTGCGGGGGTGGAAAAAGCACATTTTTGCAGCACACAACACGGTGGGAAACTGTTACAATGTAGGGGATGCCGGCCTGCATTCCACAGCAGTCCTGATTATTCAGAAGGAGATAGCTACCATTTGCAAGCACAGTGAAAGTAGGTGATATAACAGGAGCCAAAATGCCCTTCAAAACACAAGCAAGATTCGGAGCCGAAACATTACAAGCTCCTTGCAATTTAATGTTTTTACAAATTAGGGAATGACCCACTGTAGAATCGCAAGACTCCCCTGTGAGAAAGACCTCCTTACCGTCCCTAAGGCATCTGTACATGAAAGGCAGGGGCCAAAGTTCATGCAAGAAGGCACTGCCTAAAGGCTGAAAACGGGCAACAGGATAATGTTTCATGCATGAGCTGAACTCAAATAAAGAAAAAGGCAAAGCGATAACCCCGTGGACTAGCCATACTGCAGAATCAGTCTCCGCCACCAAGAATGGTAACGGCTCTATCTTTTCGATATGTAAGAGAGTGTATGTTGCATCTTTCATGGACATGAATTGCTGTTTGTCAGTTAAATTAAATGGCAAGAACAAGGCAGACGTGTTTAAAAAATGCCATGGAACTTTGCCCATTTTCAACGTTTGCAATGTCCATGCAAACTGCATTACTGAACGCAATTGATTCTGACCATGATATAACACAGACACATCATCCTGTACAATATCAACAACAGAGGAAACAATATTTTCTAATGTGTAAATGCGGGAAGACAGGGTATTAATACTATTGTCAACAACAGCAAGCACTTTTTCTAGATTTGCCTGATCGATTTCCCGTAAACGGGGAGCAGCTTCAATTTGCGAAAGCTTCCAGAGTTCATTGTAAGTCTCATATATAAATCTTTTAGGTCTAGGACCTCGAGGCCCTAGAACAAAATCGGACAGATCAATGTTGCCTGATAGGAGGGATAAATGTTGTTTTACAGAATCTAATGAAGAGTGCTGCAACCACTGTTTACACAATTTACCAACAGAATATGTTGTAACAGTACGAGAGTCAGAAAACCTTGGATCTGGCTTATCCTGTTTATAACCAGGAGCAGAGTCATGAAAACGTAGTTGGCAGGCATTCGATGCTATGGGCCAAGCCAACCAGGGTGACTGAACAAACGCAGAGATATTAAACAAATTGTTCTGAAACAAAGCTTGCAAACTTACAAGGGAAACATTGAAACGCAAGCTTTCGTTGGGAGTGGAAGACAATACGGGAATGGAGGGTGCATTCAATTGTTTAGAAGTAGCCAAACCCCAACAAGTCGTTTGATAGATCGTACTATTTAAAAATAAAATCTGGGCCGGGATGAGGCAAGCACGGTGCAAGGCTTCCGTACCGCGTGCCTGCCATGATTTGGTGCCCCAAATAGATTTTAAGTCAATGGTGTCCTACCAGTGCTCATAACCATCCACTGCTAATGCGTTCAAAAAGGAACTCGAATATAGCAATTTGGTGTGGGTCAACATGACCTTCTGAGTGGACGAAGTGTTCAATTTAAAATAATAGGACCCAGGGTTTGATCTATCAAAGTCTGTAAAGTAAGTAAATTTACTTTTAAATGTTTGGGAGCTACCTGGCAAAGGGGTCGGACAATGTTCCCATTGTGTGTAATTAAAAGTACCCCGAAGTGTACTTGGTTTATGGAGAAAATGGTTGCCCCAATGCTGGTAACAATATAAATCAGCATAACTTGCAGAATTTAAGTACAGATCTTCAGCATTAAAAGCAGCATAATATTTCAAATCAGAGAATAACGATTCAACGGCATGCACATCCCAATCGTCAGAACGAACATTACTTTTCACCACATCACCCATGGAAACACGGAGGACATTCGGTACATTAATAATCTCGGTTGGTCCATGAATTTGGAAATTTACAGCATCCCATACGATGCCATCAGCGACTGGGAAAGCGGAAATGTTCACAAATGTGTGGTCACGCTTCATGATGTGAGAGGAAGAATGCAGAGCCAAAGTTCTAGCGACACAGTTCACTGCAGAGCGTTCTGGCAAATAATGGCCATTGATGAGCAAGAAAAAAACTATCACAAAGCCAATGGACATGAACAGAAAAATCAGGAATAGTACCAACCAGATGTATGTCCATGGTGGGACCAAAAAATTGTCTCTGAACCAGGATATAAAAATACTGAAGCTGGACGGGATAAGTGATGAAGTGGAAGCCGAATCAAAGGAAAAATGGGTTGGGCTCAGTGGTGTTGTAGGTAAATGAGCCACCGACTCGTTGGCGGGGAATGCATACTCGGTCTCCTCGTTGCAGGAGGAAGCCGGGAAGTTGAGCAGGCGATCAGGCAAATCGACCATCTCAATGGCACATCAGTGTCTGTGTAAAGTGGTGGGCCACAAACAGGAGTCCTTGAAATGGCTGGACATGATACTGCAGGTGTCACGCTATTCAGGATCGGCCAGATGTTGTAGCTTGACATTGTCCACTGAGATGTATCTGTTGTCTTTACGACCAGGAAGCGGTGGTAAGATGACTGTACGAGTACCCTTCAAGCCAAGGACTGGAACTGGCCACGATAAGAGGGGCCAAATTCTTTTTTGTTCTCCACCTTCTCTCGGACCAGATCTCCAACCTTCGGAAGCCAGCCGGCAACCGGAATCTGCAGCGCAGCGTCAGTGGCTGAAGGCAAGTGTTCGTTTGCAAGTTTATCACGGGTCTCTTGTAAGTCCTGCAACATAGTAGAATGATTATCTACGTCAAAGATTGCGGCATTCGCCGCCATGTCTAGACCATCAAGGTCTGGCACAAACATTTGTATGCCAAAGAGCATTTCGTATGGGGTCCGCCCACCCAGAGATCTTCTAGGGAGATTATTAAGCACGCCATACAAGTGGGCCAGCCAGTTCCTGCCGGTACCTAAGACTCTAGCTGTCAAGGATTGCTTTAAGTCACGGTTCATTCGCTCCACAATCGAATTGCCCTCAGGTCTATATGGAGACGAAAATTGCACCCGCACCCCCAATGACCTCATTGCGTCCTTGTACGCCTTAGAGGCGAACACTGGACCTTGGTCGGAATGGAAGGTGCCACAGGCAAAAATTCCCACAAAGACATGCAAATCCCTTATGACATTTTGAGCGTCAGCACTTCGTTGTGGCCAAACCCAGATGAAACGTGTGCACGAATCTACTGCAACTAAGATGTATTTATTTGCAGTGTCAGAAGAGAATGGACCGCAGTGATCAAGGTAAACACACCCAAAAGGTTTGTTAGAAATGCAGAGCTGTGTTGGTGGTGGTCGTGTAACCGTCGAAGGCTTAATTTGCTGACCAACGTCACAAGAAAGCACATAAGTACGGGTCTGTTTATATAAACCATGCCACCAGTAACGCTGCTGCAAGATGGAAACAGTCGCAGACACGCCAGCATGGGCCGAAGCCAAGCCTTCGTGTGCGGCCGTTATCAAGGAAGGTCTGCGGTCCGCGTTGGGAATCAGCCGATCACCAACATCTGGAATTCTTACATAAGGAACCTGTTCGGGACTTAAGTGATAAGAGTACTTGGAAGGGAAACCCCGTGGGTAATTAGCACCTTCCTTGGTTGCAGCAATAGCTGCCAAAATCTCATTATCTATTCTTGTCATGGATCTTGTAACTGCTGCTACTGAGCACGTGGCTACTGCAGATTTGGCAGCTTCATCTGCCAAACTGTTACTGACAGCGTGTGCGCCCACACGCTGGTGGCCAAGAGTGTGAATCACCTGTGTGAGAGGCAGACGTTGTTTAAGATCTGCCACTCGAACCCAAAGCATTTTATGCTTAATTGTGCTGCCTTTAGCATCTCTATAGTCGTTTTGAGACCAAAAGAATAGGTTGTCATTGAAGGATTGAACACAGTAGTAAGAGTCGCATACAACAAGAGTCGTCACGTCTGGATTCGCGAACTCAAGTGCGAGCACCAAGACACGCAGCTCGGCTAATTGTGCAGTACTGTCTCCTAGTGCCTGTGTGTGCACTACACTCGATTTGAACTCACCGTTCACTATAGTACCTGCAACAATAGCACATGCTGCGGAATAAGCATGCTTAGAACCCGTGGCCGGCTGCACCGAACCATCGGTGTAAATGATACATTTGTACTCCTCAAGCGGTAGCAAAGACAGAGGAGGAGGATGAACAAATTCATACTGTAAGAACTCCTGTGTCTGAAGAGAGGAATCAAAGATAAAAGTGACATCCGGGGACGTCAGAGATGTAGCCCATTGTATCCAACGGGGGTGCAAAGCCTTAGAGTTCGGTACACTTGCCTTCGTCACTGCCTCAAGGGCAGGATATGGTGTTACCACCAAAATGTGTTTTCCCTGTGCCAGTGCACGTTCTTTAAGAATCGCCATTTGCACTGCAGTCAAAACTTTCTCCACAGAGGAAAAGCGCAACTCCGCTGAAGTGTAAAGATGCGACTTGTATGCGATAGGGACTGTGTCACCTTCGTTAAACGTTAAGTACGTGGAACCCACTGCACCTGGCACAATTCTAATCACCAGGTTCGTGTGGTTATCACGAGTCAACAAGAATCTAGATTCAAGTAGATCAGACTGCATAGATTGCAGTATAGAAGAATGCTCAGGAAGCCAGCATGACTTCGAAAAGTTAGGTTGTATCAAGGCATAGAGAGGCTTGATACGCTGGGCATATTCGGGAATGTAAGAACGCCCGAAGTTCAGAAATCCCAGTAATGACTGGAGCTTCTTCAGGGTCGTTGGAGGGCGCAAAAGTGCACACTTCTCCAAGAAATGGGGAGCCAAGCCCCTACCTTCATTGTTGAGCTCATAGCCCAAAAACAAAACAGTAAATTCTGCGATGTGTGATTTGGCAAAATTAAATTTGTATCCTACGGCCGCAAATTCAAGAATAATGTGGTCTATGCGGGAAAGATGCGGCCATAATTCGTCGTTTGTCAGATAGATATCGTCGACGTACGAATACGCATCTGGGTCTATGCTGTCCAACAAAGAGACAACACGGGCGGCGAAGACCCCCGGGCTGTTCTTGTAGCCCATGGGCAAACGCCGAAATTTAAATTATTTTCCACCGGAAGTGAAAGCACTCCATTGGCTGCACTTCGGGGACAAATTATGCGTGTAAAATCCATTGGATAGGTCAAGTGTCGTTTGATATTTTTTGCGAACAAGACTGTCTACTAGCGCAGAACTGTGGGTATTTTGTACCACAAAGGTCCGACAATGAGAGTTCAAATGTCGGTAATCCAAAACTAAACGGTACGACCCATCGGGTTTAGAAACCGCAAAAGGGGATTATTCATTGGTGATACGCATGTTTCAATTACTCCTTGATATTCTAACTGTGTCAGAATGTCTGAGACGGGACCTTTAGCTTCCCGCCGGATGGGATATTGGGGTTGTGGCTGTGGCAGAGACCGCAATGGTATATCATGGGGTGGAGAATCTTCATCCCAGCCCACGTGGTTACGGTATAGCGCCGGAGCCAGGGCCCCAGCCCATTCAGCTGCGAGAGCCTCCGCTTTGTCCTTGGGGACATGACGAGAAAAGCTCGGAAGGATGACCTCCTCCCCTCTATGAGCAGCAAGTACGAATGGGGGCGGCCAATCTGCCTCTGCCAACAAAATGTCGTAAGAAGAGGTCAGATTTTCCCCAAAAATCCCTTTAATAACACGCTCAATGTCACCTTCAATTTGAATGACAATGTTAAATAGTCTGTCAGGGGGTGCCACTCGGGTGTCAGCTGTCTCGACAGTAATGAATGTATCAGTTGCTGTCATCTCCACATGAGGATGCAGTGCCTCCCGCACTATGGTAACTTCCGCGGCGCTGTCTAGCAGCATCACTGCCCACGTCCAATTCAGGAGTCTCGTTCTCACCGTCTGTGGCATACCTCGCTGTTAATGCTGCAACTTTTTTCTTCTGAAATTGTGGGCGAGAACGTGGAAATTCTTCTGGCTTCCCTCGGCTTGGTTGTCGAGGTTGGTCTCGTCCCTGTGGGGCCTCACGACCCCTGCCTCTATCCTGGCGATCTCCTCCACCAGTCTGGGAGGTCAATGGTGCCTGTGAAGAACAAGGAGAAAGCGGGTCAGGGACCTGATATCTATCTGGAGATTTAATACTCGCTCTGTCGCGCAAATCATAAGTGCGTTCAGAAGAAACGGAAACCGGGGATGCAGCACGTGACCCTGGTTTTAATTGTTGCTTACCCTGTTTCTTCAACTTCCAATTCTTTTTAGTAAAGAACGGTTTTTCATCTTTCTCAAACTGAGTTTTTGGTTGTGGATGTGATTGAGCTTGCGTTTTAGCAAAAGGCTTAACCCCCAAACTATTGCGGCCAATGGTTTATAAGCCTGTGCAATAATTTTCGGTAATTAGCGTGGCTTGTCCGGCTCCGGGACCAAAGCCAAAGCATTAGCGACTTGAAAGTTGACTGCATCACCCTTGACGTTCGCAAGGATTAGATCAGCCACTACATCGAACACTCCCACCAGTCTCATCCCCAATTCCACAGCCGCTTCAGGGCCATGTT
Source organism: Calotriton arnoldi (assembly GCA_963921515.1). Lineage (NCBI taxonomy): Eukaryota > Metazoa > Chordata > Amphibia > Caudata > Salamandridae > Calotriton > Calotriton arnoldi. Next base: position 178,666 of record CAWUFW010019012.1, on the reverse strand, counting down.
CATCCTGCACTCGTTTAATTACAGAGGGGAGAACCGTCATGGAAGGAGTGCCGAAACACTTCGCATACACTGCTGCGAATACCTTACCCCAGTTGTTGCATTCTGCCAACTCGGGAATTAAGTCTTTCGGCAAACTAATCGTCAAAATCCTGTGTTTTTCCACAGGAGAAGTATTTGGAAAAACGGCCTCCAGCTGGTCAAATTTTTCTGCAAGCCAATAAGGCAAATCATCCTTATTTTGTGGCGCTTGCCCATCACCGAATTAACCATGACGGGACTTATGGTTACACCGCCCGGTCCAGCTGGATGCGCCGCAACTCCAGGAGGGGCCCCCTGGACGTTGCCTGTAACATATTGTACCAAAGCTCTGTGCACGCGGATTAAAGACGTATGCAATGCGCGCAGTTCATCAACCGCAAGCGTCAAATAACGCAGATGTGGTGTATACCCGGCCAAGACTGGCCAAGTGGCCCCGTCTATTGATAAGGGGCCTAAACGAACCGGGGTGACCGGATGTGGGAGGGCGCCATTAAACCAAATACGGTGTTGCCATGCCGTAAGTGGTACTTCAAGAGCCTGATAAGGCCGATAAGCATTGGGTAAGGCAGTGGGAGCGTAAACATGAAACAAATTGTCAGCTCCTTCCACCGCCGGAAAAGTGACCCAAGAGTAAAACACCTCAAAGTGGTGAGCCGGATCAGCCTGCACCACAAAGATGAGAGCGACACCCGCGTCAGGCACTCCATAAGCCAGTAAATGAGCCCGGAGCGCAGCGCGGCTATGTGCCGGGATATTTACATTCGTGGCCATTAAGACCAGGAATGCTCAACAACCTAATGTGAGGCAGCGCAATATAGGGTTAACATAAGAGAAAACACCTTTTAATAACTTCAAGCTTGAAAGAACGTATAAAAACATCAATATAGGAGGTATCACCCTCACATACGTTTCCGGAAGCATAAGCGAAGGTTATTGTGGACAAGCACAAGCACTACTCAAGCGTCTCGCAGATAAGAAGCCCACTACGTTGGTAGTGCCATGTTGCGGGGATTCTGCTCATATACAGAGCTATGCACAGGATAATAGGACCTCGGTGAATAGTGGTGAACCAACCATGCACCTTAGTACCCACAATCCCAATCCGACTAGCTTTAGCGTCTCATTCGTTCTCCGTACTACAGCGAAGCTACCAATGATTAGACTACCCAGAACACGGTCTCTCTCTCAGGACTCGCGGGAGCAAGAACACTCTTTCATAACTCACTCATACTTGTCCACAACGTGCGTAATAAGAGACACAGTATAGTTTAAAATGTTTATTTCAACTATCGTGCTCTAAGATAAAGTACACGTGCCAGTACTATCAGCATAATGCATAACGATAAAATAATAAGCATGGTTACAATTCCATAGAATACAAACGGGGACATCATTTTATAAAGACAGTGGAAATAGGGCTGAATTGCCTTACCACCCTCTCCGTGCTAGTAACTAGTTTATTATAAAAATAGAAGACCTCTGGGCTTTATCAGGCGGACCCCCATACCTCAATATCTAGATGCAAGGTTTACATCATCAGACAAGCACAGCTCTTCTCCCTGGAAAGGTTTTTCTCCAAGTGCCATCAACAGGGAGATCACAATATTAAAAGCACACAAATTTCTCCAGTGCAGCTGTATGTCGTGTTATGTCTAAGTGCGAGGGGCTGACCAGATCAGCAATAACAAGGGACGTTGTTTTTCGACCTTGTACATGGTGTGTAGACGAAACCCACAGGGAACATGAGAAAAGATGAAAGGCAAAAAGGCAGACAGTTCTAATATAGCCGGGCACAAGCAGAGTCTGGAAAAACAAAGTCACAGAGTAACGTGTGCAAAAAAGGCATCATGGCAGCCAGGCCTAAGCTAACTTAGCAATGTAGACAATGAGGCCACAAACCACACTACAGGATGTCCAATATTTATACCTGGCACCAGCTTTTATAGAGGGCACTCCGTGTGTACCCCTACAGCTGGGTCAGGAAAGTTCTTCCCCTTCCCTTGGTCAAAGCTCCAAACTGTCTGGGATTGACTAAATGCAGGGAGGCGCTGGTGTCATGTTCCTTTGTGTGTGCTATAGGCAAGGCCATTTGAAGTGAGGCTGGGTACAGCTCCTCCCTAGTCTGTCAGGATGGCTACTCCTGTCCACACCTACGTCAACTTTGTGCACTGTCTGAGAGTAATACAGAGTGCCATTCATAGTCATGTGACACAGGACACTGGCAGATGGAAAAGCTGATTGGGTCAAGAAAATGGTAGCTTTATAAAAGAGGCCTTTTCAAAATTGTAACATAAATTCCGACTTCAGAGGATTTTAAATTAAATTAATTTGAATGTAAACAGTATACCTCTATCAGCTCCCAATCCAAAGTAAGCATATATTAAACAAAACAAGGTAGCCCAGGGTTAGTCAATGGGACTGATAGGCTTTACATCAGTGAGAAAATGACTTTTTCACTGAAAGGACATGTAAAACTTAAACCCAAATGCCCTATATTTTAAACACAATGTGCCCTGCCCTATGAGCCTATAGGACCTACAGTGGGGGTGACATATAAGTATTAAAGAGGAAGGTTTAGACCTAAAAAAAAGGTTTCTTTTGCCAGGTCAAAGGGGTGTTTTAAACTGCACTACAAACTGCAGTGACAGGCCTGAGACATGTGCTACTTTAGTGGGTGGCACAATGAGTGCTGCAGGCCCACAGGTAGCATTTAATTTTCAGGCCCTGGGCACATGTAGTACCAGTTACTCAGGACTTACAAGTAAATTAAATTTGCCCATTAGGTGTAGGCCAATTTCACCATTTATCCAGAAGAGAGCACAAGCACTGTAGCACTGGTTAGAAATGGTAAAGTGCACAGAGTCCTAAAGCCAGCAAAAACGAATTCAGCAAACAGGAGGGGTGAAGGCAAAACATTTGGGAGGATACCACACCAAGGCTGTCAGGTCTAACAGTGTTGTAAAAATATTTTCAACATTTCACAGACAAAAACCATTTTTTATGAAATGTTTTTCAAAAACAACACTCCAGGATGATATGTATCCAAATTATTTGTCTGGCAAGTATGTTAATTAAATGTATAATGCAATAATATTTATTCTAAATGTTTTTTGTTGAATTTATAACACTTCCTGTATAATTTGTGTGAAGCTGAGGTGATTTATATAGACATGCTTCACATATTCCATGCACTGCGGCACATCTACTTTTGAGTGGCTCTGAATCGTGGAAATCACTCAAAATGTAGTAAAACTTTATTTTACAGTGAAAAAATGACCAAAGGGTGTGGTCAACATTTTTTTTTTTTTTTTTTTTTTTGTATCCTCATTTCACCAAATATGCGTCTGCAATTCTTATAGAGCCGCCCATCTGATCTATGCGCCCCGCGGCCACTGCATTCGCTTTGGTCTGTTAACCAATCCAGGCCTGCACCATTGTTGGTGACTTGGTGTAATCATTGGACAATGAGGGGTTATTCGAATCCCAAACCTCTACACCACAATATAAAGGCCTGCCAGCTATCAAGGCAATTCTCTTTTCCTCCTCCCTGGTCCAGACGGGCCACTTTAGAAGCTGCTTTAACCCAATCTTCCAACTTCGGGGGCAGAGGGTCTCTCCATTTCATACATATTTCCCTCCGTGCTATCAAAGCAAGATACAGCAGTAGACCTCTATGTGAATGCTTCATCTTCTTACTTATCGTACCATCTTCCCCAAAAAGAACAAGTGCCACATTCAAAATGATTTCTCTGCCAAAAATACCACAGAAGGCTTTCTCAATTCCACTCCAACAGGCTCTCAGCCTGGGGCAATCATAAAAAACGTGAAGGTCATTAGCTTTTATGAGATCGCATCTTGGACATTTGGGGGTGGGAGATGGAACAAACTTGGCTATCTTAGCCGGAGTCCAATACAGCCGATTGATAACAAAGAAGTGATTCTTCTGAAGGTTAGCCGGCTTTACATACTTATATAGAAGCTTCAAGGACAGTTCATAGGTTGCTTCAATATCACACTCCAAAAAAACCTCATTCCATACTGAGTATTGTGGAGGATACTCCTTCTCAACTGCCTCCAAGGACTTCTTATACCATTTAGCAATTTCCTTACTCTTAAGATTTACATCTTGAAGGGATTGCTCCAATTCCCAGTCACCACAGATTTCATTCTTCTCAGCTGTAAACCAAGATACTAATTGCATATATTTAAATCTAGAGAAGTCACTTCCGATGCTAGCTCTTAGAGCCTCCCATGGATGGACCCCCTCTGATGTTATCAGGTCTGACCATATTGTGATGCCCGCCTTTCTAATTGGAATAGTTAGGCTATCTTTAAGGCATATCGGGGTCCCAGGAGATTCCCAGATTGGGGCGAAATCAGAGTAGTAACCTACCCCCCAACTACTTCTAACCTTATACCACAGGCTAAGGGCAGACTTTAATACTTTTAAACGTACTTTTTTGAAGTACCTTGGTGCCCCAAATGTATACAGGAAACCGTCCCCACCGTCCTGCCTTATCATTTCAGCCAGAAGTCTTCCCCAAGTTGAATCATCAGGCTTCATGAGCAACATCCGGATGTTCTTAAATTGAAAGGCTACACAGTACCAATTGATATCAGGGAGAGCCAGTCCACCATTGATAGGCCTGCGTCTAAGCTTCTTCCAGGCCAGCCTGGCACCTTCATAGGCCCAAACAAAGCTTACTATCTTACTCTGGATTTTACTAATGCCCTACTTTGGGAAATTGAGGAGGATGGCATTAAACAAGTAAGTTAATTTGGGGAGAATAACCATTTTAACTAGGTTTACCCTTCCATAGATTGTTAAAGGAAGGTTTTTCCACCTTGCTAATAAGCGATCGATTTCTTTTATAACCCTATTTAGGTTGATCTGTGGAATCTTCTCGATGTCTTTAACAATTCTAATATCCAAATATTTAAAATCTTGACTTGTTCCCCCCCCCAATAACCGATGTTCCAACACATCACCTCGGTTTTGGAGGTGTTGGCTAGATACCCCGACAGAGATTCGAACTCTTCTAGCAAGGTTTCAACCCTTGGAACTGCCACTGCGGGTTTATCAGCATATAACAGCATGTCATCAGCATACAAAGCAACCTTGCTGCTATAGTGATGGGATTTAAAGGGAGTTATTAAGACATCTGCTCTTATTGCCTGTGCCAAGGGCTCTATATAAATATTGAACAGCAGAGGCAAAAGGGGACAACCCTGTCTCGGTCCTCTGAGTATGTTAAAACTAGATGTTAAAATCCCGTTCAATTGTATTTTAGCAGAGGCCCCCTGATAAAAAATTTCCAAAGTCTGGATAAAAATAGATCAAAAACCCATTATTTTTAACACTTCCCAAAGATATACCCAGCATACTCTGTCGAATGCCTTGGCCGCATCTAGTGCCACCACGGCCAAGGGTTCAGATCGAGTGATTGCCAAATCTATGTTACCTATGAGTTGCTATATTTGTTCTTGAATATACCTTTTAGGGATAAATCCTTTCTGATCAGAATTAATCAGCTGTGGAACGATTTTGGCTAGCCTCCCTGCTAGAACGCTCGTAAAGATCTTATAGTCAGCTTTCAGCATGGAGATCTGTCTGTAGGAATCAGCCCTTAAAGGGTCCTTGGTGGGCTTCATAATGAGCACTATCGTTGCCTCCTTCCAGGACCTAGGTACCTGGCCCCGTAATCGATAGATCGAATTACACAGAGTGCCCATGATCGGAGCCAGCTCCTCCTCCAGGAGTTTATATACCTCACTAGGAAGCGTGTCTGTACCTGCTGCTTTATTAGTTTTGCATCTCCCAATTTGCGCTCTGATCTCGTCCTCTGTTATTGGGGCATCTAGTTTTTTACAGCTTTCAGCTGTTAGAGTAGGCAAGGATTTCTCCCTCAACCAGATTTTAAGGGTCTCAATATTAGGTGAGATCTCCTCCTTATAGAGCTCAGAGAATAAAGAGAGTAGAACAAGCTTGCATATCCTCCGATCTACTAGATGTCTCCCCATTTTCATTTATAATTAGTTCGTTTATATGGTTCTTTGCTCCGATCTGTTCTGGCCTTCCAGGCCAGAAGTGCTCCTGCCTTCTCTCCGTACTCGAAATTCTGCATGGACTTTATCAGCCACTGTGCTTTACATTTCTGATCAAGCCTGATCCTGTAAACCTGGCGGGCATTTTCAAGCTTTCTCTGAGCTTGTTGTATTCTTTCAGGGGCCCCCTGATTGAGCCGGAGCAGGTCTACTTCTAATTGGGAGATTTTATCCTCCAGCGTTCTTAATTCTTGTGATTCTTCTCTATTTTTGGTACAAATAAGACTATGCAGAAAGCCCCTCAGATATGCCTTAAAGGCATCCCAAACATAGTCTATTGACGTAGATCCAATATTTATAGTAAAATAGTCGAGGGATACTCGTTTGAGCCCTGTAGCTATCTCTGGATCCGCTAACATAGATCTTTTAAGTGTCCATCTAGGTCTTAATTTATACCTACTCCCCGCTAAAGAAAAAGCAACAGGGGAGTGATCGAATATATGACTTGCTGAATAGTAACTGACATTGTATCGTCTATAATAGACCTATCGGCCAGAACATAATCGATTCTTGAGAAATGTCCATGTTTCTTGCTATGAAAAGTAAAACCCTGTATGTTGCCCTTCTTAGCTCTCCAAATATCAGAGAGCTCCAAGTCATGCATCATGTTATTTAAGGCCTGACGGACCCGGGGCGCCCCTACATAATGACTCTGATTCGATCTATCCAACAGGGGGTCATGCAACACATTAAAATCTCCCTCGATTATTATAGGGGAAACTACTTCCATCAAGTTCCATTGTAGCTTGCATAAGTGCGTAGGGTCATCGATGTTCGGACCGTAGAAGGATACACATGCTAACTCTGATCCTCCAAAGTCTAGTTTAGCTATAATCCATCTCCCAGTTTGATCTGTTTTGAATGATTTAATTATACATCCCGGACCTGTTTTATCAAGATAGCAACCCCCTTACAATGGGATGTCTTTTCTGATGTACAGAAATATTTTATCCAAGGGTACTGTGAAAATACGATACGACTCTCTGAGGAACTCAAATGGGTCTCCTGAATTAAGCAGATCTGGGCTGGGCTTTGCTCTAGATATTTCATTGCTAACCTCTGCCTACGAAGACATCTTAAACCATTAATGTTCCACGAAAGGAGATTTAGATCTCTAACTCCCATCAGAAAGGATCATCCATTGATGAGGCCAACTAGGCATTTCTACAACTAACAAAAAATAAAACCCAGGACGGGCTAACTGATATTGAAAATGTAATAGAGGATTCTTTTTTTAAATTGTTGTCGCACTGCTCCCCACCCCGTGGTCCACCCCCACTTCCCCCCCTTCCCACCCACGTGCCCCTCCAACCCTCCGGGGAATACTCCCTACTATATTGGGCTAAAAAGCCTAAAGGGCTTCAGTCCCTCGGGCAAAAAATAATTTGTTTCTTCACATTTTCCTTTCCCTGGTCTCTCTAAGCCTCCCTCACTTCCGCAACTCCCTACACCTATACCCCTGCTCCCTTCTTAATTTTATCTATAAGATCATCTACCTCCTCTACTGAGAGGTGGACATACATATGGTTGTTCCACATAGTACGCAATGATGCTGGGAACTTCAACTGTGCCCTAGCCCCCAGTTTGTTCAGTTCATCCATCCGTTTTGCCCATCTCCCATTGTTTCTGTGCGGTGGTGTGGCACACATCCGATCTAATAGCAAATGAGAAAGAGTCGAATGTTAAAGTGCCTTCCTTGAGTGCTGCCGATAGGATTGTCTCTTTTAAGGTATAAGTAAGAAAATTAATCAGAATTTTCCTGGGCTTCTGTTTTGCGGGGTTTCTTTTATTAGGATCTCGGTGCACCCACTGTATCTCTTGGGATAAATCTACATTAGGAGAGTTTTTTAAGACTGTATTTTTCAGTAATGATATCACGAACACCCTGATATCAGAGCCTTCAAGAGCTTCGGGGACATTGATCAGTTTCAAATTGTTTCTCCTAGAATGATTCTCGAGACGCTCTAGATCTTCCTTCATTTCTCTATTTTGACTCACTAATTTAGCCATTTCTACTAAGGATATATTAAGTGCCTCTTTGATTTTCGGAATCTCCTGTTCCAAAGTATCCGTTCTTAAAGATACTTCTTCCAACTTCTGGGCTAACACTGCACAGGAGGCCTGGATTGCTACCTGGTTGGTTTCGGAGACTGTAAATCTATTCCCCATCTCTTCCTTAAGTGCTAGGAGAATATCCGCCAGAGATCCTGGGCTTGTCGTAGGAGAGTGTTGGAGAGATAGTGCTTGTTGTGTTAATTCTAAGTGGAGGCCTAGCTGGACATCTTGCGCCTCCAACACACTAAAACGATTTGAGATGGAGACTGCAGGGTGTACAGGAATTTGGGGATAGCTGGAGTCCTCAGACAATGTCTCTGCCAATTGATTAGGGACCATTGATGCAAAAAGTGAGTGTGGAACTTCCAATGGCATAATCGGCATAGTCTGAGGTTGACTCGATTCCATCTTGCTGACAGTAGAGGGGCAGGAGCCTTCTTTAATAGGGGCTGAGGTTTGAGCAGGAGTAGCGAGAACTTTGTAGTAAGACTTTAAAGAGGGTGTAATCTTCACTATAGGTGCCAATACTTTCTTCCCTCTACCTCTTCCTCTCGATCTAGGGCTTTTGGTGCCTATCGGAGGCTCAATTTTTACTCCCTTTTCCTTCGCGTTATCTTTCTCCCCCCCTTTCTTCTTTTTTTGTATCTCAAGAGCGTTTACACTGGTTACGGAGGGGGGGTCTTGGTTGGTCAGCCCGGTGTAGGGTAAAAGCTGTATGGCCCTTGTACGGAGAGTATATCTGCACACTTTCATTGAGGGATTTTCTTTAGGAGGTTTAATAATTGGAATGTGTGGAGGTGTTTTGTGGCATGGTGTGGTTGAATTATGAGTTTGGTGGAGTTTAGAATGTTTTTCTATAGTGTCTGTGGGTTGCATTGTTTATATTGTCAAGAAAATTGCATATTTTGTCACTTGGTATTTGTTTTGTTGTTGATAGTGAAATTGTGAAGTCATAGTTTTGGTTTATTTGTTTTCTATTTGATTATGGGCTATACAGCTTATTTGGGGTGTTTATAGGACAGTTTTGGAAGAACACAATTTCTCATGTTCAAATGCTTCCACAGAAAAAGGAGACCATTCTTTCATTACTTTTCGAATTTAAAAATGAAAACACATATAATTGCTTATATCGTCAGAATTTGTGCAAAATATTATACTGCTTCATAATTCTGCAGCATAGCATATTTAGAAAACTATTCTCTGAGATGCAGCCTGACTTACTTTGCAAGACTTTGCAGCAAGACTGCATTCCAGACATGGAACATGGTTTTTCCAATGCAAAAAGCATGGGCTTTGTTTAAAATCCCTATTTTCTAATACGCATATCCAGAGATTTCCACACTAAAATGAATCCACCTCGAGGCTGCCATAATGTGAGAGAAATGTTTATATTTGTCCATATCTGTGTTGCATTGTACAGCACACATACAAACTTTGAACATTATCACATAGATAGAATTGTATTGGATGTGTCAACTTCCACTGTGATGGCTAGGATAAACAAAATACTTGCACCCTTGTAATATGCTGCAAGTGGTTATGCATAGGTGCATGGCAGTCAGGGGTTCACCAGCACTGCTGGAGAACAAAGCAACACTATAACGTTTTATACAAGGCTATAGTTTTCACTTTTCCTTTGATGCAACACATTGCTGAATATCCGTGTACTGCATTATGTTGCAAAATATTGTATTAAATGTGGCCTATTGCTTGTTTTAGATATTTGGATGGCAAAGCATTACATTTGTTAAATTCTATTATACTAAGATTGTGTTATGAAAGAATATTGACTTGTAGATACCATGAATCCAGATGAAAGGTGCCAGTGTACTATAAGAGAAGCAAGAGATAAATGTCTTCAGTCTGTGGCACTTGGATTTAGATAAATATCTAAAATATATGAGCGTGCAAGAGCAGAGCCAGCTCTTACTCATCAGGAGCTGATCAAGCACCACCAACACCACCACTCCCAACACCTGCAACAGCAGCTCTGCCACAAGTCCAAAGACAACATCGTCCAAGGCACTAAGGACTAGGGAGGACGTACAAACTTGTCACTAGAACTCACAAAGAGATGCAAATATTGAACGCGATATTAGACACATGAACTGACAGTTACGGTACATCACTATAATTTTACATGGGTGAGAGAAAGCATTGCATACAATGGGCGAGCACTAGTAATTGATTTTATTTGTCGCAATATTTTATAATTTCTTTTGTTTTCTATTGCGTGATTAAAATTTATAGTATGTAATTATTTGACATTAAATATAGGAACATTAGTTGTAGATAGTGTGAATGTTTTGTAGTTGTGATGTTTATTAGGTTAGTGTAATTAAAGGGGGAGCTAATGTTATAGTGTGTGCTTTTTGATTTGTTTCTTAAAAATTGTTTAGGTTAGGATTATATGTATAGATAGATCATGTGTTTTGGAATATTTATTCATATTTTAGAAATATTTATGGGTTAGATTTATTTAAGTTTTATGAGTTATTTCTTAGGATTTATACTATAGTTAGATTATTTTAGAGTATAGTATAGATCAATTAGATAATTATCAGTTAATAAAGGATCTTAAGTATAGTAATTTTTTATATTGTTATTAAAGAATAGTTTGTTTTAAAACATTGTATATCATGTTCATTTAATCTTGCAAAAATACCAACTAGATAAATTATAAACGTTGTTTTATATTTCTGAGATATATGGATCCTGTATCGGGGCATCATAATTTTAGTTTCCTCATATTTGAAAGTGTGTTTTTCACGCATATTTCTTCTTGAAGTTGCTTTATAATTTGTAACACTTAGTACAGGGTTTGTGTTAAAAAAAACATAGGATGTTAATAGTGTACTTTTTTGTTTTATGCACACCCTTCATTTAACAAAAATAGCAGTGATGACGATGAGATATGTGCAAATGTGTAGTTATTTACAAGTGTGTGATCCTTATTTGTTATATGTGTTTTTCTAAGTGACTACCTCTGCCTTTTTATATAAACACATATATATTCAAACGTAGAGACAGGATATTCCCCTTAATTGTTATACCCCATTGAAGCTGGTATAATTTTTTTAAAGATTTATATTGACCAAGCTGCCACCATTTTAGCTTGTATGTTGCATTGTACAGCAGACAATATAGTATTTTCAATGTTACAGTCTTAGTTATGTCCTTTAAGGCTACTGTCACATTAAGGATGAACTTCAGAATATGCAGAAACCCTTGCAAGAGTGTTCAACAGTATGTTCATTATCTGATGCCATCCTAAAGTGTGACAGCACTGTGACAAAGTCAAACAACAAAATATCTTAGATATATGGTGCTATTTTTGTTTGGAATGTCACTGCAATGGTTCGCTGTTATCTATGTTCGAAATTTGATAAAACAGGTTATATGATTAATACCATAAGAACATTTCAGGTAAGACATTTTTTATTCTATTGAGTGGAACACATGCAAGACACATCCTCACAAGATGTATCATTATGAATTCAATGCATTGACATCAAATTATTACAAAATAAATATATATATATACTTTGTAACTTAACACTATTTAGACATATAAATGAGATTTTAATCAAGATGAAACAAATCAACTAAATCATTCCTTATAACTCCTGCTGATCTACTTCAATGTGCGAATAGTTTGGCTTGAAATGTCATCATTTACATTGATCAGAATGGAAGGTCAGACGGCGATATTATGCAGCGTAGCACAAATGATGACCTTTTTCCACACCATTTCGCATGTGTAGAGGAGTTGTCCTCTAGATTAGTCCAAACACCTGAAGCAAGTTATGTTGATCCCAAACATTTTTTCAATCATATTTCTTGTTTTCAAGTGCCAAATTACATTGATTTTCAGTTTTTTTTATTGGATTCAGTATGGGGTTTATCAACCAAAGCTGGAGAGCACAAACTTGGTCTCCTAAACACAAATAGCATGACTTAATTTTATAATAATAAATAAAGTATTATTGAGCAATTTTTTAATGTGTACTAAGGCCCTGATTACAGGTTTTGTAGACAGGAAACTAAATTGTAAAGTATACAGGGTACTTGGTCTTATAATGCTACAATCTAGCCATCCTACTTAGAATAGGGTGTGGATTCAGCTTCCCATCAAATCAACAAATATTCTAGTTTAAAACTATCAAAAAAATATAGAGAACAAATACCAAGAATAAAATATTAGGAACAACATAAGTGTATCAATACAACTTTAAACAACAACAAAAATATTAAAATGGAAAAAGCTAAACTAAATTTAACATTAAATTGTACTATGCAAAAATAATTGTTAAGTTGTATTGAAAATAAATAACATTACTAACTAATAGTGAATTTCCATAGTAACCACTATGAATCCGATGATTAATTGTTGAGTTCCTAAATATATAAGAGTCATGGGTACTTTCAGGATATTTTGCAACCACATTAATGAAACAGTAATTATTATCCACGGTGGCTTGCATATTGACCAAATAAGATTGTTAGAGGATTCTGTGCATGTGGACGGTTGTTACAGGTAGTACTAATTGTACATGAGTATACATTTTACATTTCTCAGCATATGTAGAAAATGAGCAATTTGATAAAAGCCTCATTTGACCTGCATTCGTTCTAGAGCTGTTTCAGGGAAATGCAGATATCATGGATTAGTGCCAACAAGGGCATCCAGTGCATTGTGCAACAAAGAAGACAAGGCACTCCTCACTCACCATGAACCGCCAGATCAACGCCGTCTCATCATCCTGCTTCAACACGCTACGCCTGCTCTGAAAGATCTTCAAGTGGAACCCCACGAGTCCAGAAAGACGGTCACCCATGCACTCATCAGCAGCAGAACATTCAGAACGCCTCCGCCAGTTTCATCCTCAACATCCCTCGCCGCAGCCACATCACCGGCCACCTGAGAGACCTCCACTGGGTCCCAATCAACAAAAGAATCACCTTCAAGCTCCTCACACATGCCTACAAAGCAATACACAACGCTGGACCTGCGCACCTTAACCACCGCCTCGCATTCCACGCATCCATCAGAGACCTCCGCTCCACCCAACTGGCCCTGGCCACCATCCCACGTATCCGCAAGACCACGGCCGGAGGAAGTTCCTTCTCCTACCTCGCAGAAAAGACCTGGAACACCCTGCCTCTCCAACTCAGGCAATGACCGTCACTGCCTCAATTCAAGAAGGACCTCAAGACCTGGCTCTTCGACTGAACCACAGTGCCTTCGACGGATCAGCAGTTCCCCCTTAGCACCTTGAGACCCTTACGGGTGAGTAGTCATGCTCTACAAGACACATTGATTGATATGATTGATTGATTGATTGATTGAGAAATGACAGGCACCATGGCACAAGTACTTTGGAAAGATCCAGAGCAAATCAAATGTAGTACTGCCAAGAGCTTCACTTGTGGTGATATGGCATGTGAATGTGCATTGTTAGACACTAAAGTAGGCCACTTTTATCCAATAGAGTCATAATGCTCTGAAAATTAAATCTATAAAATTGGATGACATCCTTCTCCCTTTGTTCAATCAGTGTAACCATCTGACAAAAGATCCTTGTTAGAAATGGGGGTCTCTAGTTGGCAATGGCTGGCCTCTGTCCAAGTAGGGACCCTTCTTCCTAAGTCAGAGGGAGAGGGCTACACCCTTTGATAACCCCTGCTCCACCCTGTGGTAACGTAGCACGAGCAGCTAGGCTTATCTCAGAGGCAGTGTGTGAAGCATTTATGACCATACACAGTAACACAGTGAGGAACACTACAAAGGGACACCACACAAGTAGTTATCAAAAATAAGTATCTTTATATATAGACTTAACACAAGACCAATAACGATAAAAAGCCACAATACTGAAAAATAGGATTACTCTTGAAATGCTGCAAAAATAGTTCAAAGTGTGCCAAGAGGAGTTCAGTTCAAAGCAGTGGTCTCTGCAACCCTTTTACCTACAAAGTACCTGGACTTCGTAGCAAAATCAACAAATTGACGCAAAAAAGCTGTAGCGATGAATTTCTGCACGCGAGGCCGGCGATGCGTTAAATCCTTGCCGCGAGGGAGGCTGATGCGCCGATCTGCTGATGCGTGTGGAGACGATGCGACAAACTTCTGCACGCTAGGCCGTTGATGCGATGACTCCCTGCCGCAAGGGAGGAGACGAGGCGACGATCCTGTTGCGTGTGCGATCGGGTTGCGATGCGAAGAAATGGCGCTCCGCGAGGGAGCGACGATCCTGATGCGATGCGATGAAAATGGCGGACGCTCGGCGTCCGCGCTGCGATGTCGTGAGCGATGATCTCGGTGCGATGACTCGATCTTTGGTTGCGAGCACTCGGCGGCAGCAGCTCGATGATTTTTCGGGCGCTTTCGGCTGCGGCGGCACGCAAACGTGCGTTAGCGACGATTTCAGCACTCTCTTCTCTGCAGTAGAACTAGAGGCCCTGGAACTCACAGGAGCCTCACCTGCAGATAGAAATCCTCGCTGGGAGGAATCAGGAGGCTGGTGGTGAAGTCTGATGTGCCTGAGACTTCAACAGGAGGCTAGCTCTCTCCTAGCCCTTGGGTGATTGCTTTAGCAAGATTAATAAAAGTTCTCTCAAAGTCCTTTTCGCTCTTCTTCCAAGTCCAATGGTAACCACTGCAGGCCAATCCAAGAAACAGCACACAAGCACAAGGATAGTCACCTCCTGCAGATTCCTTCAGTTACACGGACAGAGGTTCGTCTTGATATCCAGGAGCAACACACTTTGTAGGGGTTTCAGCACAGATATTTATACCCCAAAAGTCTTTGTTCTCAAAAGCTACAAGTCACTGAGCCTAGCCAGAACCAGTTCTGTTCAGTCCTGAAGCACTTTGTTTACCAGGCTGCATCCTTCCTTTCAGGAAGAGGGGTCTGCTATCAGACGCACAGTGGGAGGTGGAGCCATCATTCACCTTGCCAGGCACAGCCCTATTCAAGTCAAGGAGCCACCCCTCCCCATACTCCAAACACAGATCTCTCTATTCAACCCAGGTCTGGCTCAGCCTGCCCTGTCCCTCCAAAACCAGACAGCCAATACACATAACAGCAGAGCACACTGGAAGGCTTAGGCAAGAAAATACCTACTTTCTAAAAGTGGTATTTTCAAACACAGAATATAAAAATAAACTTCACTAAAAGATGTATTTTAATATTCTGAGCTCAGGCATACTAAATTCGTTTTTCTACCATGTTCCTGGGGTCAGTTAGGACTATAGCATGTAATAGTCAAACTGCCCATTCTAGCCTATGGGGAACAGGTAGCCTTACAGTAGTGAAAAACGAAATTGGGTGTAATTCACTACCAGGACATGCTACACACACCAAGGCATGTCCTACCTTACACATACAATGCACCCTACAATAGGGGTGACTGACATGATGCCAAGGGAAGGTTCAGTGGCTGGGAAGTGGGTGCACTTCACAGCCAAGATGGCAGTTCTGGACTGCACACAGACTCTGCAGTGGCAGGTCTGAGACACACTTTACAAGCTGCTTCTGTGGGTGGCGCAAATCAGCGCTGCATGCCCACCAGCAGCATTTGGTTTACCAGCCCTGGGCACACACAGGCCACTCTACTAGGGACTAAAAGATAAACCAAATAAGCCAATCATGGATGTACCAATTCACATAGTCATATTTACAAAGGGAGAGCATATGCACTTTAGCACTGATCAGCAGTGATAAAGTGCCCAGAGTCATAAAACCAACAAAAGCAGGTCAGAAAAATACAGGAGGAAGGCAAAAAGTTTAGGGGTGACCCTGCAAAAGGGCCATTTCCAACACAACCCCTTTCCAGCCAAAGCGCAGGGTAGACCAATCACTACCTTGATAGGATTCCCTGCTTTGGGCGATAGAACACGGAACTGGCCCGCAACTGCAGGGGCATATTCCAGTTCTACGCCAATCTGAACCCTGGTGGATCCCTCTGTCCACACTCTCAGGGCCCACTAAGACAACCCATGGGGAACTCTTCCCCTCACCTGTGGACACCACCCGGGCAGCACCTAACCTTAACTGGCCCCCAGGTGTGTCCCAACAGATAGACAACAAGCCACAGTAGCCACTGACAATAGTCAGTGATGAGACCCAGGCCTTATACCTCTCAGCGTTCTCAAACCTTTGTGGCATCAGAGAGTGGGGGGCAGTAACCCCAGGTGCTTGGCACCTTTTGTCCACTCTCCCTCCTGTCAGGTCAGGCAAGGCACCCTGACACTGACCCACCAGCCCTGGGCTTGTACCCAGCGGCTGGGCCAGAGACTGGGGTGGGCTCTCCCACACCCGGTCCTCCTCTTTGGGGCTCGGTACTCCTCCCACCTGGAGCGGTACCCTCTTCCAGAATTGTCAGGGCACCTGTGGCAGGTGTCCTGGCACAACTTGCCCACAAGTTCAGGGGTTCTATCCCTGCAACTGGTATCCCAGCATAGGGTCTGTACCCAGCGGCTGGGCCAGAGACTGGGGTGGGCTCTCCCACACCCGGTCCTCCTCTTTGGGGCTCGGTACCCTCCCACCTGGAGCGGTACCCCTGTCCAGAATTGTCAGGGCACCTGTGTCAGGTGTCCTGCACAACTTGCCCACCAGTTCAGGGGTTCTATCCTGCAACTGGTATCCCAGCATAGGGTCTGTACCCTTAGACTGGGCAGAGGTCAGGGGTGAGGCTGCCTCTCCCCGCCCCTTTACTGGGGCCCTGCACCCTCCCACCTGGAGAGGTGCCCCCATAACACAAACCCGGTAGGGGCACTGTTAGCAGTTGCCCCTTCCCTCCAGGCCAGGGGACACCCTGAACCTGGCCCCCTAACCCAGGGTCTGTACCCTTAGGTTGGACCTGTGCCTGGCAACCCAGGACTTCTGGGGAGTACACCAATTCCCCCAAGGAAAGTACATTCCTCTAGAGTTGTTCAACAGTCTGCCTGGCACACCAGGACTTCCTGGGAAGGCACACAGGCCCCTCTAAGGGAAACACACCCCTCCACCAGTTCAGGGCCTGGACCCTGCAACTGATCTACCAACCTGAAAAAACCCTCAGGTTGCACCGGGGGTCAGAGGCGAGGACTCCCTCCCTCTGCACCCCCTTCAGCATACTGCACACTCCCACCTGGAGTGGTGCTCCTAGAAAAAAAAAATGGTCGGGACACTGCTTACAGTTGTCCCTCCCTCCAGGTCAGACAACACCTGGACCTGACTTACCAACCCAGGGACCAACCTCTGCGGCTGAACAACTGCCTGGCCAACCAGGACTTCCTGGGGAGTACAACTACCCTCCCGAGGGTAACGCAGAACCCCAGTGTTGCGTGACAGTCTGCCTGGTGCAGATCTCCTGACCCCTGTCCACCTGACAGTGCGCAAAGATCCCCCAGGACAGAAGTGGTGTCCCCATGGTCACTCCTATGGGGCTCAGCCCTCCTGACTGGCCCCTGACCCACTGGTTCTCCCACTGGGGACTCCTTCCCCCTTTCACCCCTCAGGCTGGACTTTTGTACCCTCCCCTAGAGTGGCACTGCCAGACACAAGAACCGATGGAGGCCTGACTACAGGCACTCCCAGCTCACCTAACACGGGGAGACCCCCACAACGGACGGTCCATCCGGACAGACTAGGCTCCCAACCTGGTGTTCCCTCATGGAACCATCCAGTCCTGGAGACTGAGGTTGGGGCACTTCGGGACCTATCCCAGTCTCACTCCTGCTCCCACGAGACAGGATGTGAGGCCCTACAACCTCCTCACAACCATGGGGACCGAGCTGTATCACTCCGAACCTCTCCCACCACTCTGGGTTGGAAGACATCTGAACCACTCCTCTTAGGGTCATTCCCCACTGCTCTCTACAGAGCCTCTGGTACTCACCCAGAGGTCTGCCTCCTGTGCAAGGTCCCTAGGATCAGAGAACTCGCACTCTAACAGGTGTTGGTTTAGTTCTGGAAAATAGGAACTCACAATATGCTCTCCCACAATTGGATTACACAGTTCCACGCAGGTGCTAACCTTCACCTCACAATCCAGTGCCTCACACACGTACTCCCCACCACTCTCTCCTGAAATGGGCGAGACATTAACTGACTGTCTCTATTCACTCAACCCACACTCTTCTGGGCGGTCCTCACACTCATACGCCAGGACTTCAACCACGGGGGAACCCCTCTCCCTGCACCTCTCATCCAGAGTCGGTAGAGTATCCCTCCCTTCACTAGGACTATGGGCCCCCGTGCTAGTTCCCCAATCCACCTCAGGGACACTGCACATCAATGGGGCTACCTTATATCCTTGAATCCCCTGGTAGATCAACCCTCCTTCAAGTCAGGTACCACATCTCTGGGTGGGTGTACTACACTGTCATCACTATATACCTCCAATTTTGCTGCCACCACTGGACCCCACCCTCACTGGTGAATCCAGACAATTAAAACTGCGCTCAGGGGATAATCTACCCTCCCGAGCTAACTTCTCCTTTCCTGCTATCTGCGCTAGGTGTGCCTCCAGCTGGGCAATCTCTATTTGGAGCTCTCTAATTCCAGCTGGTGCTCCCTCTCCCTCTGTCTGTCCAACTCCTCCGGGGACCATGAGGGAATCGGGCACTACCATAGGCACTGCCCTGAGACTCCAGCAAGGAACTCCCTACCTATGGGACCCTCCCGCCTGTCCACCAACTCCTCTGGGGACCATGAGGAGAATCGGGCAATTACTCATGGGCACTAGACTCAGCAAGGAACTCCCTACCTATGGGACCCTCCCGCCTGTCCACCAACTCCTCTGGGGACCATGAGGGGAATCGGGCACTACCATAGGCACTAGACTCAGCAAGGAACTCCCTACCTATGGGATATTCCATAACACTTTCTTCCTCCTTTTCAGACTCTCCAGAGCCACCCTCAGACCAACTACCCTCTTGGTAGGTGTACTGGGACTCCAAGAATCTCCATCTGTCTTGTTGCCAAAGGTCTCAGGGATGTCTGCAGGGATAGCTGAGTCTCCTTCCCACTCACTGCTAAGCCCCTCTCCTCACAGAACCCCTTAGCTCCTCTAGACTGTAGGTCAACAGATCATCTATATAAAAGGTAGGTCTCATTTCAGCAAGACCCATTGTAGCAATAACTGACAATATCAATCAAAAATAGAATCAAAAAACCTCAAAACGTATGTGGTTGCGTTATGGTCTGCACTCACTAGTAGT
The DNA here is from genome assembly GCA_963921515.1 of Calotriton arnoldi. Classification (NCBI taxonomy): domain Eukaryota; kingdom Metazoa; phylum Chordata; class Amphibia; order Caudata; family Salamandridae; genus Calotriton; species Calotriton arnoldi. The sequence continues at coordinate 159,258 of CAWUFW010019012.1, read as the reverse complement.
GTGCACTATAATTACTGTATGCGATCATAAATGCAAGTCCAGATCCTCACCGCTGACCACCAATGTTAGAAATGGGGGTCTCTAGTTGGCAATGGCTGGCCACTGTCCCAGTAGGGACCCCTTCTTCCTAAGTCAGAGGGAGAGGGCTACACCCTTTGATAACCCCTGCTCCACCCTGTGGTAACGTAGCACGAGCAGCTAGGCTTATCTCAGAGGCAGTGTGTGAAGCATTTATGACCATACACAGTAACACAGTGAGGAACACTACAAAGGGACACCACACAAGTAGTTATCAAAAAATAAGTATCTTTATATATAGACTTAACACAAGACCAATAACGATAAAAAGCCACAATACTGAAAACTAGGATTACTCTTGAAATGCTGCAAAAATAGTTCAAAGTGTGCCAAGAGGAGTTCAGTTCAAAGCAGTGGTCTCTGCGACCCTTTTACCTACAAAGTACCTGGATTTCGTAGCAAAATCAACAAATTGTCGCAAAGAAGCTGTAGCGATGAATTTCTGCACGCGAGGCCGGCGATGCATTAAATCCTTGCCGCGAGGGAGGATGATGCGCCAATCTGCTGATGCGTGTGGAGACGATGCGACAAACTTCTGCACGCTAGGCCGTTGATGCGATGACTCCCTGCCGCAAGGGAGGAGACGAGGCGACGATCCTGTTGCGTGTGCGATCGGGTTGCGATGCGAAGAAATGGCGCTCCGCGAGGGAGCGACGATCCTGATGCGATGCGATGAAAATGGCTGACGCTCGGCGTCCACGCTGCGATGTCGTGAGCGATGATCTCGGTGCGATGACTCGATCTTTGGTTGCGAGCACTCGGCGGCAGCAGTGCGATGATTTTTCAGGCGCTTTCGGCTGCGGCGGCTCGCAAACGTGCGTTAGCGATGATTTCAGCTCTCTCTTCTCTGTAGTAGAACTAGAAACTCACAGGAGCCTCACCTGCAGATAGAAATCCTCGCTGGGAGGAATCAGGAGGCTGGTGGTGAAGTCTGATGTGCCTGAGACTTCAACAGGAGGCTAGCTCTCTCCTAGCCCTTGGGTGATTGCTTTAGCAAGATTAATAAAGTTCTCTCAAAGTCCTTTTCCCTCTTCTTCCAAGTCCAATGGTAACCACTGCAGGCCAATCCAAGAAACAGCACACAAGCACAGGATAGTCACCTCCTGCAGATTCCTTCAGTTACACGGACAGAGGTTCGTCTTGATATCCAGGAGCAACACACTTTGTAGGGGTTTCAGCACAGATATTTATACCCCAAAAGTCTTTGTTCTCAAAAGCTACAAGTCACTGAGCCTAGCCAGAACCAGTTCTTGTTCAGTCCTGGAGCACTTTGTTTACCAGGCTGCATCCTTCCTTTCAGGAAGAGGGGGTCTGCTATCAGACGCACAGTGGGAGGTGGAGCCATCATTCACCTTGCCAGGCACAGCCCTATTCAAGTCAAGGAGCTTCCCCTCCCCATACTCCAAACACAGATCTCTCTATTCAAACCAGGTCTGGCTCAGCCTGCCCTGTCCCCTCCAAACCAGACAGCCAATACACATAACAGCAGAGCACACTGGAAGGCTTAGGCAAGAAAATACCTACTTTCTAAAAGTGGTATTTTCAAACACAGAATATAAAAATAAACTTCACAAAAAGATGTATTTTAATATTCTGAGCTCAGGCATACTTAATTCGTTTTTCTACCATGTTCCTGGGGTCAGTTAGGACTATAGCATGTAATAGTCAAACTGCCCATTCTAGCCTATGGGGAACAGGTAGCCTTACAGTAGTGAAAAACGAAATTGGGTGTGATTCACTACCAGGACATGCTACACACACCAAGGCATGTCCTACCTTACACATACAATGCACCCTACCATAGGGGTGACTTACATGATGCCGAGGGAAGGTTCAGGGGCTGGGAAGTGGGTGCACTTCACAGCCAAGATGGCAGTTCTGGACTGCACACAGACTCTGCAGTGGCAGGTCTGAGACACACTTTACAAGCTGCTTCTGTGGGTGGCGCAAATCAGCGCTGCATGCCCACCAGCAGCATTTGGTTTACCAGCCCTGGGCACACACAGGCCACTCTACTAGGGACTAACAGATAAACCAAATAAGCCAATCATGGATGTACCAATTCACATAGTCATATTTACAAAGGAGAGCATATGCACTTTAGCACTGATCAGCAGTGATAAAGTGCCCGGAGTCATAAAACCAACAAAAGCAGGTTAGAAAAAATACAGGAGGAAGGCAAAAAGTTTAGGGGTGACCCTGCAAAAAGGGCCATTTCCAACAATCCTCTCCTTCATTTCTCTTCTATGCAGACACTGCTTCTGGTTCAAAATTAGAGTTTTCATGATTAAAGAGGAATATGTGAAGAACTATATAATGCTGCTATATATAGTAGTATCTTTGCCCTGGTTTGTGCCTAATTAGACCATGCATAAGGTTTTCATGCAATTTGACCTTTGTATTACAGTGTGTGGGTCTGTGTGAATAGTTAATCTTACTGCATTGTTTTTGCGATGGATGTGTGTGTAACACCCAATCAATCAATCGGTATTTCTAGATCATGGCTTATCACCCGTGAGGGTATCCAGGTGCTTTAGTTAATCAGTGTCACGCTGTGTCGAAAGATCTTCCACTTCCTTTTAATTCTTTGTAATTTTCATGGTCACCGACATTGCTTGTGGTGCAGAATTAGCAATTCCATGGCCGAAGATGAATGCGTGATGAACTGTATAATATTGCTATATATAGAGGTGTGTTTGCCTTGGTTTCTACAATGATGTGTACCATGTGCAATGTTTTCATACAATATGATCTTTGTGTTACACTACGTGGGTCTGTGTGAAATCAGTAAATCTCATTGAGTTGGGTTTGCTATGGATTTGCACAGCAACACTCACCTTGCATACATTATAAACATTTTGATGTAATTGTATGCAATACGGACCTTGCACCATGAAAAGGTGTGCAAACTGGCTCAAATATGCCAAAATGCGTCTTTGTAAATAGCATGCACACGATTACGTAGAGTTGTGTGATGCAAAACCTTGGTAAATTTGGCACTTTGCATCTACCGTGCTCTTGACACTGATCTCAATTTTGGTAATTCAGCTGCAAAGTGAGTTGTTCATCCCATTTGGTTGTTAACAAATGAAGACCTTTGAAACACCTTTATCATAAACTCCACGTTGGTTTCTAAAAGAGCATTTTTTTGGATGTCCACAACTGTTCCGAAAATGTAGTAATATTAGCATATTAATAAAGTATACATACATAGAAAAGTAAAATTGAAAACGAAATATTTTAACATTTTCTTTAAATGTGAAGGAAATTGAAACTGGAGGCTAAACCTTAAGTTGGTATCCTTTTCTTGACTTGTGGGAGCATCATAAGTACAGCAAACAGAGGGCTGGATTTAGAGTTTAGCGGACGGGTTAGTCCATCACAAACGTAACGTATATCCCGTCCGCTAAATTACAAATGCATTATATCCAGTGGCACTTGGAATACGACGAATAGGAAATCTGTCACGTTTGTGTCAGAATAACCTGTCCACCGAACTCTAAATCAGACTCAGATTCTAGTCTGGAAGACTGGTGTCCTCAATTAGGAAACTGGTATGCACTGACAAAAAGAGAGCATGCATTGGGAGCAAAAACGGCTAAATGATATGTTAGACCATATCATATTGGTTCATCTTTTAGAAATAAAATTACATTTTCAAAAGCTTTAACCTTACCATTTATACTTCGATTTTTGCATATTATGTTTGTAAATTAAATACAATATTTCATTATTTGAGTATTTATTTGTTTGGTGTGTACTTGTTCCTGTGTTTAGATTCAGATCATCGAATTGCTTAGGCAGGAGTCCCAGGCTACCAGTAGGGTTTCAGTGGGGGTCCACTGAAGTGAAAAACTTAAGAACAGCTGGTCTAAAAGCTGCTCTTAAAGTAGACATACATTGCTTCAAATAACCACTGGAGGTGAGTCATTCCAAACAGTTTTATGATCAACTAACTAGTGTACTGAAATATATGTATTGCCTTTGTTGTAGTCTAAGCTACCCATAATCGCCTACCAACAGCAGGTCTAGCACTGAGAGATTAAGCGAGACTGTGAAAACTTAGGAAACAAATATATTGAACCTTGGACTTTTGGGGGTATTCCTTGAATGAGAACAATATAAGCAAAATAGATACTTCCATTTGTTCCTGAAGCCGAAGTCTCGTTTTATATTTATTTGACCCAGAGGATCTTTAAACAAGCATTTGCAATGCAATAGGTCTCTCATTTGTGAGAGTTTGAGCTTTTGGCATTGTAAATGACAATGCCTTTTATGTATGTGTTTTGAAAACCTGCACACTTTGTACTTATAGTCCTTGGTTAAGAGAAGCAAGGCTGGCAGTAAAAGAGGTGCAGTTACTGCCAGCCTTGCTTCTCGTAAGCAACTACTATAAGTACAGAGTGCGTGTTTACGCACCGCATGCAGGTTTTCAAAACACATAAATAAAAGGCATTGTCATTTACAATGCCAATAGCTCAAACTCTCGCAAATGCGAGAACTATTGCATTGCAAATGCTTGTTGAGCTCTGTGGCGGCAGCAGCCATAGGAAGGCAGGGACAGTGACGCCAGGCCGTGCGTTTCAAAAGCTAAAGTCTGCAGTCAGGTATTGTTACATGAACTATCACTGATTACCTTTGTAGGAAAAGGTTTTGGTGTTGGTTGCCCTCTTTGACAAGCCCTAGAGTAGAAATATGCACTGCAAAAATTCTTGCTAGAATATTGTGTTTTAATAAAAACATTAACTAAGGCATACATTATTCATTCATCCATATGTATAAATATATAGAGCCATAGAGATACATAGAGGACCTCCCTCTTCAGCCATTGATCTGTCTGAGTGTCACTTACACACTGCTTCCTTCTACAACACCATTCTGCATGAGGTAATGGTTCAGACCACATCAGTCATTGGTTCATTTGCCCTGTGAATGACAGCATTTTCATATGACGTGCACATACACCTGAAAATGAATGTGTTTCAATGTCAGGGCTAGTTGGCCAGTCCTTTAGTTTTCAATTTTCTTGTTTTATATTTAACCTTTTCATACCTTTGCTTCTCCTCTTTTTATTTTAATTTGTGTTGGTGCTACAGCTCCCCAGGCAGTGCTAAAGGGTTGCTTCCTTGACACTCATTTCATTTGCATTGCACCGCTTCCAGCGTGGCCACTTCCGCTTAACAAGGTGCTATTATGGAATGCTATTGTCCATAGTGTATCTTTGTTTTACCATTTCAAGATTCCCATCTCTTTGGTTATATGTTCAATAGTAGTCCAAGAAAGACACCCACTGCTATGTATAATACTGCAAGCATGTGCCTGCCATGTTTAGGTAGCAGCATGTTTTCTATTTGTATTATTTTGGTGTTGGGCGTGTGTGTGTGTGTTTTATTGTGGTTGTGCCAGAGGGTGAATGAAAGAATATGTCAGTGGATGGATGAATGGATGCAAGAGTGCAAAAATGAGTGTTAGAGAGCATGTATTATGACTCATTAAGTACCTAAATCGAACTAGACAAAAGGCACTTCCATGCATTTTCCCCTTTTTATTTCATGCTAAATATTTTCCAGTAAATGTATTTTGTTTCTTTGAGCATGATATGAAAGCAGGTAATACTGGTACTACTCTTTCCCACAACACTTGCACCTTTATTATCCAGCTATAAAATATACTGATTAAATTAGGAAATTAGTTTACAAGAGTTTGCGAATAGACAACTTATACATATAAGACTGTATGCATTGTATTTCATAGGCCATCTCTCTTCCCTCTAGGAATGACCATTTTTGTATACACCACTTAAAAATGTAAAAGCAATACATACTCATCACAAGTTATAGACAGACATAGCACACGTCTGCATGTGTAATGTAGATATTTCTGCCTTCGTGAAGCCAATAATTTACGCATGGCTGAGTATTTTTTTTGTCACGCCTAAATCTCACTTGCGCATGGAAAAAGTGTAATTAGCCATTGCATCTGAAGGCAGATCCAGGTGAACAGTCTGCTATTGCTTTAGTCTGATTCTTGCTCACGGACCCGGAGTGGTCTCCAGCTTCCTTGCTGTCTCAGAACTATTGTACGGTTATGTCATAACCTCCATGGGACGAGATAACATGCATGGCGAAACAGACTTGCGAGAATACTCTTAAAGGAAGGTGTGTCCTGAACTAGCCTGGACAGGTGACACCCTTACCTTTGCCTGTCTTTTGCTAACCCTGCATGTACTATTTGTGTCTTCCAGGCATTTGCAATAGTCTGCTACCTCGATAAGAAAGAGTTTCTGGCTAAATAAAAAAGCTAATTTATACCTCGAACAGAAAGGTTAACAATAAAAAAGGAAGAAAGGTTTGTTTTGTAATAAGCCACCTTCTTGAGTATGGACAATCAGGGGCTCAGATTCACTGAGTGTCGATCTTTCAAGCCCTTCTCCAATCGCGTGGCTTTCGCCCTCCCTCTCGCGACCATTCCCAGGGGATAGGGGAGGCAGGTTGATATCACTTTACAGGAGGAGGGGAAGCAGTTGAAACAGAAGGCAGGCAGACAAATTACTGGAAGGAGAAGGTAAATTAGACCCCTTGAAAGGCAGACCTGCTCGGAAGGCCACCTCAATCAGTATTTGTTGTCAGTGGCGGCTCCTCCACTAAGGCGGAGGAGTGTCACCCCACTGCTTTTTTGCAGTGACAGACAGAGAAAATAAAATGATAATAACACACGTTATTATCATTTTATTTTCTCCTACTTCCGCCCACAGCTTTGTGTGAGGGGGCGGGGCAGGGGAGGAGTGGTAGCACCCCCTAAAGTGCGCAATGACTGCTTGGAAGGCCCTCTCAGGCCGCCCAAAACAGTCTTGTGCACTTCGCATGTTCTCCATGCAGGCTGCATTACAACCTACGTGGAGAACATGCCCAGGCCTCCAGCCAGTGTCTGAGCACCGAAAAACGGCACTCATACCAATCACAGCGCTGCTAAAGCAGCATAGTCATTGGCTGACTGAGAGCCTGAGTGTGCTTCTTGTGGCAAAAAGGTACGTTTTTCATTTTGAATTTAATTTTTTCATAGCGCTTCCCCTGCGTCCTTCCCCTCCCGCATACTCCCCCTACCTCATGCATCCTCCCCCTCCCGCCCCCCCCACCTCTGATTGGTGCTGGCCGCACCTGTTAGTTGTTCTGTTCTGCAACATTGGCAAGGCAACCCCCACAGACGTCGACATCGCACTGAGAAGGACACAAAATAACCTCTACTCCATGAGTATAGCTCTTCTGCCCAAGGGAATAGTAGGGAACAAGACAAGGATTTGGAAACAAAATTAATAAAAAGCACTATCTACCCATAGCTCTGGTTATTTCCAGTGAATAGCTTTTGTGTAGCGAGTATGAAAATGCATTTGCAAGGTGTAGTGCGAACTTCATAAATATAGCTGTCAAGTGGTCCGTGCCTGTTTCCAACACCTTTATTCAGTCCTGAATAACTCACAATACCGTGCATGCTGTGATTTTTAGGACTGTCCTTACTCCTCATAATGGGTCAGAACCAACCCTTCACAGAAGTTAAGTCTGGGATAAAGGCACGACAGCCTCCTGTAGTAAAAATAAAAGACAAATATAAACAAGCATTTGCAATGCAATGGGACACGTATTACTGAACGTTTGACCTATTGGCGTTGCTAATAAAAATGCAACGCCATTAGCTCAAACCTTCAGAAATGGGAGAGCTATTGCATTCCAAATGGATCGCAGCACCCGAGTTTTAGCTTTAAACATCTGAAGCTAAAGCACGGATGCCGCAATTGCCTCAAAAGTAAAGAAATTGAAAATGTGCATTTTTTTCTATTTCTTTACTTTTGCAGCAATCGCGGGACCCTCGCTTCAACTTAAGCTGTTTAAAGCTAAAGCACGGGTGCATGATTGAAACTAAAGTAAACATTTGTTCCAATGGTGGCGGGTGCCGCCATAGTAACGAAAGTAAGTAAATAGGGAAAAAAAAGGCATGCGGACGCTTCGGCAATCGCAATGTACAACAAATAAAAGAAAGGCATGGCCGCCATTGAGGCGTGCTGCACTGGTTATGTTTTTTTTGTTTAAGTTGCGCAAGAGCCAGTAGGAGAAAGGCAAATAAAAGAAATTTGCGGCTGCCATTGAGGCATGCCGTGCTGGTTAAATTAATTTAAAAAAAGTTTTAAATGTTGCGCGTGAGCCTGTCCTGCCTGCAACAGCAGGCAGGAAAAAGGCATTTACGAAAATAGTGCTCCCATGCTATAATTCAGAGGTACCGAGTAGCAATGAAGAGAAAAGGCAGTACTAAGGATGGACTACTAAGACTATTGACCAATGAATAGCCACCATTTACAAAGGACAGTGACAGGAGACAATTAAAAAGGTGGGCGGAAAGTGGGTGGAGCTTCATGCCCATAAGCTAAATACAGCATGTCTCGAAGAGACAGCGCAAGCGCTGCCTAGGCAAGACCTAAAACGTGATGTGCAAGGTAGGCAACATAAAGCACCTTCACTCAGTAGAGAGCAAGTTTCATCTGAACTTCTTGGACAAGTGTTGGGAAATGATTAGGATAGTTACATTTGAAAATATGGGGCGTATGCCTGCGATTTCTTACCTTCCCTCGCCTTTGTCAATTTCCATACCCAATATTTTCAGTAGCAAAGTCCGGAATACGTATTAAAGTTTAGATGCCGAGATCACCCAGTCTTAGATGAAGAACAAATCACAAGCATGATGATTTCTAGTAGATAATCCAACACTCACACTTTATAGTAAATGTACTAATTTTGGCTATTCACCTTTTCCAGAGTGTAAGGTTCATAAAAAGTGTAGACTTACATGACTCCAACACTTTACCAAATTTACAAGTGAAAGTTACTACTAGTAACTTTTCACATGTAGGCGGAGGATTCCACCACGGGAGTGAGGTTCATCCTATAATAAACTATAAGGAAATTTTAAAAAGTTTATGAAACTTAATAGCAAAAAAATGTGTAGGTTAAATATTAATGTAAATTAATATTTATTTTAAATGTGGGGAAATGTGGGGAAATGTGGGGAAATGTGGGGCACTCGTTTTCCTACTTGGGCCCTAAGCTCTGGTTCACATTGCATGATTTACTGAGAGGCTGCCAATCGCTGACCATTTTTCATAAAAATCTCAAAACCTGGCTTTTCTGATTATCTTTTGTCTCTGGCTAGTTACTCACCTTTTTCTAATGCTGAGAAACCCTTTTGGGTAGCTATGCACTATATAAGACTCTATAATTATAATACAATTTTAAAAAGCTAAAGCATGTTTAACTTAACTCTGAATTAAATATTTAATGAATTTAAATATAGTAAATTAAATTAAAATATTTCATTGAAGACTTATAAAAAAAATCCTGTTTAAAGTTAAATGGTTATATTTATTTATTATGAATTTGATGGAGCTGGGGTCTCTAAACCTCAGTCTCCTGGTATGATCATCAAACAGAATTCCCCACTGGTCGTATCGACCTTTGATAGTCGACTTGAAGCGTTGAGGGAGAGCTAGCATTCAGAAGTCAATTTCATTTCAGTAAACTGATATAAGTATACAATAATGACTACAGGCTTGTTTTTAAGAGGAAATAAAGTTTTTGAATTGAATTGGATTGAATTGACTACAGGCTCAACATTACATGGTGACGCACAACACTATTAATACTCACTCCTCAGCTCCTGTGAACTCCTTCAGCACTGCCAAATCACTTCAGATCCTCCGAACTTGACCATTGTTTTGAAAGCATAGACTGGACTTGGGCAACTCCAGATTTTCTCCAGAGTATTCTGTCTCCCCACTTCAGTGACTAACCATCCTCCGTTTGCTACAATTTGATAAAGTGGGGGCCTCTAAATCTCAAATTAATTGAATTGAGTACTTGTAGAGCACACTACCACTCCCAGAGGAGCATCCTGGCACTAGATACCAAGCTCTTGTTATAATCATCAAACAGAATCCCCCACTGGTCGCATGGACCTTTGATAGTCCACTTGAAGCGTTGAGAGAGAGCTAGCATTGAGAAGTCAATTTAATTTCAGTAAACCAATACAAGTCTATAATAACAACAGAGAGGATGGTATGCAACCATAAAGGTTTATTTTCAGATTATTAGTTCATCACAATCATCAAACTTATCAAAGAATATTTAGAGGTATCATTACAGAAAAAAGATTAAGGTGCTCACACACTCTAAATCGAGATATTACAAAATACAAAATGCAAATGATCAGTATGTTAATAATACAAATTATCCAGATTAAATTTTCCACATAGAAGCTAATTCAAACTGAGTTAAGAAATTAATGTGCGAAGGAGATTTCTAAAGGGGAAAGGAAGAAGAAGGTGTCAGCATCGTGTGAACCTCAGGAGAAGTTCAGGAAATAGATAGAGCGTTTAGCATGAAGCCTCACACTCTGGGAAATCAGAGACATTAGAGAGATCTGCTCTGTTCGAAGTCAAGAATCGTGTCTTTCCATTAACTACTATGGAACACTAATTAAAAGCACAATTGAAAATTCCAGAACATCCATACCTTGCTCTCACAGTTCAGAACCAATCCTGTGACGGAATTTGCCGGGACCCGGCAACCCCCTAAATTCCCATCCCAACACAATTAGGTACACACCTGCTCATCCTTGAATGTTGCATCTTCCTGGTACACTGGGTACAAGAGTCTCCTCTAATCGTCTTTCCTCCATCATTGCTGCCAACTTCTCATCTTCAAGCCTCACTATCAATCTAGTACAGAATAATGAGACTTTCTCTAAAAGAAATGAATGAGCAGCATACTGATAGTCCCAATATGTGTAACACTTGGCTAAAGCCAAGTGGCAAGCTTAGTTAGCTTGTGAATCAAAATGGAATCACATTATAACATTATTAACCATAAGTAACCAAATTGTCATCATTTCAACGTGAATATGCAATAAATGTAAATACATGTGTGATTTGTCCACTCCACTACATTACATTATGCCGTCTAAATATGCACAGCAAAGTTATATGATAAGGCGTAAATGTGAAACACACAAGTTGATGAGTTAAGGCACATGTTGAACATGTGGATTATATACCGTAAAATGGAAATAAAGTATAAGTAGAGAGTGGAGTCTAAATTACACTGCTCCAGTGTAAAAGTTACGAAAAGTTAAGTATACAATTTATTTAAATACATTCCTTTTAAATAAAAAAAGAATTACAATAATATTTGCTTTTATTTATATGTACATATAATATCTAATAAATCTTTAACTTTAAATTAAATTTACATATATGTTTTTTAAGCAGTCAAAATAAATTAATGTATTTTGACATTGTTTATTTTAACAGGATGGGGTACTATTTTAAGTCCTTACCTCAATTATTTTCTATCGAAGAGTGTTGCAATACCTGTGGTTGGCCCTGTGTGTAGCTGGTTCTCTCCAGGTCTGAGCTGGAGTACATGTATGGCTGTTTTGGGTATTTTTTGACTGTTATAACTTTAGAAGTGCAGTTTTGTTAGTAGCAATGGGCTTACTTTGTGGGTGGGTGTTTGTCCCTTCCTAAACCCATCCTTAACCCCTCCTTACATCTCACTAACCCCCTCCCATTTTGGCGTAAGTATACCCCTTTTTCCAGCCACTCCCCCATCCCTGCCACATTTACTATTAAAGAGCAGGTGTATGTGTGCAGAGATCTCCAAAATAGGGGCAGAGATTTTCACCATGAAAAGATAGGAGCGGCAGAGCTCTGTCATGTACATTTGTGAATAGCATTTTGTACTATGTGAGTTGGCCTACGGTAATACTACTGAACATACTACAAAATGCAATTTGTGAAAAGGCCCCATAGTGTTCAGTCATGACTTATGCTGTTCAACATCTGCATAAGCCGTCTGGAAAAGATAACAAAAAATATGAGGTGCAAGAAACCTAAAGTGCTTTCAACAGAAACTTTTCACTCAAACTCTAGGTCAGAGCCATTGTATTTGCAAATACCTGCAGCTATTACTTGCTTCAAAACGTTCTCCCACTTCAAATCGACCATTGGGTGGAGCACTTGCAAGACATAGACAAGATTACCAAAGAAAGTCATAGAAATGCTAGAAAAGGACAGACTTAGTGGCTAGAATATACTTGAAGCTGTGAAAACATATGCAGGTGGAACCAGCTCTAAAAGTGTTATTTAGTTACTGGTGGAATCATCCACATTTTCTTCGTCATATGAAAGGTCTCCTGGAGAAGATTCCCAGAGTGCCTGCAGAAATGGGTGGTCAATTAAGCCCATGTCAGTCATCTGCATTTGGCAACCATATCCTGATCACTCAACAAGCCTTCAAAAATCTAAAGTAAGGGGACAGGTTCCAGGGAGTAAAGGTCCCAAGCAGTGGAATGCCATTTACCAAATCCCGAAGACAGAGCCAAACTACTTGCACTTACTAAAATGCCTGAAAATGGAGAAGTTTATCCAGGCATCCTACATAACACATTACATGAGGAAAATGACTGACAGCAGCTACTACCTCACATTTGTAAAGAGGTTACCTCTAATTATCATGATAATTCATGCTGAGCTAGGAACACTTATTGCTGATGTTGACCTTGGTAACTGAGGGCATTTGCTGCTGTTTCTAGAGCCTGTAAGATTGTGGTGTGTCAGCTGTCTTAACCTGCATTGACTAACCCAAGTGATAGCACTATTCTAACAAACAGGAAAGTGATGGCGGACTGCCATATTCTAGTCCATTGTTTTTCACCACACAGCCACACTAGATTGAGACCAGCCATATGCAGTTGTGATCTTACTCGAATAGAAACAGTCCAGCCCGAACTGCAAGGCCAGGTCTCCTTCAGGCAGAACACATTCAGCCCCAGGAACGTTTCAGCCTTTCTAGGCTTTGTCATTGAGTGATAGCTTGAGTTCTGTGGCACAGCGAGCACAGCACCAACATCTAGGTACACAGTTGGACTTAGGGTGTCTACTGCAACAAACAACAAAGTAATATTAAGGATAAGGGTCTGATTTAAGTTATGGTGGGAGGTCCACTATCCATCAGGGTGGCAGAGATCATCACCAGCCCCATGCTCATCCCTGTGCCTTGACAGGATCCAGCACCACTGCAGGTAATGTTTGGTACATGGCCACCTTCTTATAAGTGGCCTCACATCAAACCTTTTTGTTTTTCAGCACCAAACTCCCAAAGAGGGAGTTTCTTTTGGAAAAACAAAAATGAATGCCACCCCCATCATGTAAGCTTTCTCTCTAGGGTGTGGCAGTTTGTGACGACAAACGACAACAAAGGAGATCATACTCTCCACTCTAAATAGTGTGGGCAATCTGATGCCCTTATTCCGATGGTCTGTACTTTGTCAGGGCATTAGAATAAGCTTTCTGAAGGCGGGCCCGTGGAGGCACCACCCATGCAGAGTTTTACGGCCCACCGACTCATAACTGAGTGGGTGGGCTGTGGATTTGGAGGACATGGTACTCCGTCATATTTGTGACAGAGTACCCTGTCAGCCAGATTCTAAATCAGGCCGTATGTTTGTTATATATGTCTAACATTTCCATTTCCCATTCTTCCTTTTCCCTGAATACTCTCAGCCTCACTGAACGACTGAGAACCATGGGATTAAAATGGCAACATGAAAGGAAGTGGAACGTAGAAGTGAAGGAAGATGCTATATAGATCTTGTAGAATGGTAGAAGACCATGACAAATGGCATTCCCAAATTACCTTTTAGGCATTTTACTGAAATTATGCATAGGAATGGCATAGTTAACAGGTCGTTTTTCAAAGGTTACCTGATGGTGAAGTCCAACAAATCTCTCTATGGAGGGTTTGGTTCCCTTGGCACAGCGTGAACATAGTTGAATGTCTTTGCAGTGCCTCTTTAGAGCCGCCTTTCAAATCTATATGCTACAAAATGCACCATATGGGCCAATTTGTTTTAGAATGACACACACAACCCAACTGATTAATCACATTTCCACTCGATGCATGCAGGTAAGGACAGAAATTTCTGAGTTAAAATTTTGAAAGTTTACCTTCCTCAGTTGTACATGAGCCAGTAGGGGGAGCAACAGCCTCATGTAGATGTCAGCAGTGCGGTGCTAAAATGGGTACGAACAACTTGTGTCCTTAACTCAAATGTAATCCTCCAAACTACACCTTTATAGTTATATTTAAAAACAATAAACTGCAGTCACTTAATCTGATTTGAATAAAATCCTCTCAATTGCACACAAACTACAGGTGCAGCTATAGCTAAAAGCAATAGTGCTGCATGTTACTTAATACCTCAATCAGCAGCAAACATTGCTAAAAGCCTAAAATATGAATTTCTTATTTGCTGATAGTGGACTCCCTCCTTAAGGGAGTGGTCAATCTAAGGCATACAGCATTAGAAGTGTACTGTTACGCAAGAGTCTCTGATCAGGCAGCAGAATGCATTGAATATTGCATGATGGGTTGGGTGACTGGAGGAACTACTAACTGGTGGGGGACAACTGTAATTCAAGTGGTGCTAAATGATGGAGGTACAACAGTAACATAAGAGGTAGTGCCTGGTTTTTGTCTTATGCCTTAAAAACCAAAAAAATAAGATTTAAACAGGTAGTGTCTGGTTGTTGGGATTTCCTGCTTTATGGGGCACTTCTGCGTACTGGTGTAAGTACTGCCTGTGAGGGGTCGCTACTTATAGTTTCTATTATTCCTTCATGAAGCAGGAGTCTCCAAGAATATAGACCCACTAATGACGATTGAGTTGTTAGTATAGATTAATAAGTTTGAGGAATAAGTAATAAAGTTTGTTTATAACAAACATTAGCATTGCTAATAGCTCTGGCTTGCACTTTCAGTTATAAGCAACACTCATTGGCTTCTGCAACATTTGTTGGTAGACGGTATGGGGTAGATGATGAATTCATTTTGGCTCAGTGTTTCACAAATTGGACCAATAAATGTGTCAAAAGACTCCAGGACGTGCTGAGCAGAGGTTCAGAGGATGAAGGTCCAGACATGGGGTTGGGGAGCAGGGCAAAGACACTCTAGACGAGTTGCAGAGAGGGCGTACCCTGTAAAAGCTACCACTGAGAACCACCAAGAGTCCCTGGCACCCTTTATACCAGCTGTTTTACAGCAACGAGATGGAGCAAGACAAGAGAGGAGAAAACCAGAGCAAGAGACAGAAAGAAAAGGAGGAGAGAGATAGGGGAAGACATAGAGCAGAAGAAAAGAGAGAGCGCGAGAGAGAGAGAGAGGGACCAGAGCAATAGAGTGAGAGAGATAGGGACCAAAGAGAGAGAAAAGAAAGAGAGAGGGAGAGAGAGATACATAGAATAAGAGAGGAAGTGAGAGAGAGAGAACAGAGAGACAATGGAAAGAGACAAAAGTGAGGCAAGACCATTCTTACTGGTTTGGGAGAGAGACAGTGAGAGCAAGTGATGCTGTGAAGCGAGTCCAAGATGCAACATTTGGCACTGGGAACCCTTGTTCTGTGCTGCCCATGAATATTCCCCACCATTCCAATGTCCTGAATATCTGTTTGCTTGTCACTGCCTACCATGTAGCAGACCTCGGGAGCCAGTGCCTTAAGTACATGCCGCGATGTGTCAAAGTTGGTGCTCTTATGGCGTCCTAATGTTATACATAGGTGCACACTGTGATCACTGCGGACAGCAAGGTGTTGTATCCATGTTTGTTGTGATGATCACGTGTTTGCGTCTGTCGAGCTTGTGGTTGGTCTTGCATGGAATGCATGTGTAGACTGGGGTGAGGCATTCTATGTGAGATGCAGCCCTGCCAAGTACCACGCATTAGGTGTTAGACTAATGCATTTCAGTGCAGTGATCCGCATCACCGCACTGAAATGCAAAATCACGCATGTTAGAAATGGGGGTCTCTAGTTGGCAATGGTTTGCACCTTTGTCCAAGTAGGGACCTTTCTTCCTAGTCAGGGTAAGGGGGATACACTTCTAAAATAACCCCTGCTTACCCCCTTGGTAGCTTGGCACGAGCAGACAGGCTTATCTCAGAGGCAGTGTGCAAAGCATTTGTGCATACATACAGTAGCACAGTGAAAACACTACAAATGGACACCACACCAGTTTAGAAAAATAGCAAATCTTTATCTAAACCAACAAGACCAAATACGACAAAAATCCAACATTCAATACTGTAAAAATAGGTACTTTGCAAGATAACCTTCAAATTGCAGAAATATCTCCAAAACACAGTTCTTCCAAGTCAGTAGCTCCGTCCGGGGCTACCACGAAGCTGAAAATGACAGAGTCTAACAGTTCCAGCCGAGCGCGTCGGTATGGGCCAGCTAAAGCGCAGACAGACTTGTAGACAGTACCTTTCTCGTTGCGGCTGATCCCGTTGGTATGAGTCGGTCGGGGCAGCCATCGTGGTTGCGTTGTGAAGTGAAGCGGTGCAGCGTGCGGTGCCCTCACGGAGCGGTGCAGGCAGCGGCTCGTGATGGTCATTCAATGGTGTCGGTGAGACCAAGCTTACGATGCGGAGTGAGGCGGTGCTCGTTGCGGTGCTGGCAGGTCACGGTGCTGGCGACAGAGATGGTTGAAGTTCAGGTTGGGCAGGGGCGGTGTCGGTGACATCCGGGCAGAGTGAAGCAAGGTGGTGCGGAGTGCGGTGCCCACAGGACGTGGTGCAAGCAACGGCTCTGTGACAGTCGCCCAGCGGCGTCAGTGAGACCAAAGATGCGGTGCGAAGTGCGGCGGTGCCTTCTGCGGTGCCTTCAGGACACGGAACCAGCGATGAACTCGGTGACAGAGTCGGCTGCTCTTTTATTCTGCGGCGACTGAAACCAGAGGTTCCAGAGGATAATGAAGTCTTTGCTGTTCCTGAGACTTCTAGAACAGGGGGTAAGCTCTACCTCAAGCCCTTGGAGATACTTTGTCAAGCAAGATACACACACAGTTCCTCTCCTTGGCAGAAACAGCCACTGCAGGCCAACCCCAGACAGCACACAGCAAAGGACAGTACTCCTCCGGCTTCTTCCAGTTCTTCTCCTTGGCAGAGGTTCCTCTTGAAGTCCAAAAGTGATCTAAAGTTCAGGGGTCTGGGCCCCACTTTTTATAGCACAAATTCCTTTGTTCTCTAGTGGCAGAGAAGCTCTTTGCCCAGGAAAAACCAGTTCTGTCCTCTCTGTTGCAGCTTCCTGGCAGGAGGTGTAGACAGCATTGTCCGAGGCAGACCAGGCCCATTCAGGTGTGAATGAAAACTCCTCCCACTACTCTGAATGCAGCCCAGGTCCATTCAGCCCAGCCCTGACTCACCCTAGAAAGGCAGGACACACACCCCTCCCCAAGTGGCTGTCTGAACAGGTATGCACATCCCCAGCCCCTGTCACGCCAAAGCCAGACAGTCAATACACAAACCTAGCAGAGGCACACTGTATGGCTAAGCAAGAAAATACCTACTTTCTAAAAGTGGTATTTTCAAACCCAGAATGTAAAAATCATCCTTACTAAAAGATGCATCTTTATATTCTGAGTTCAGGCATACTAAACTTTACCTGTCTATCTTGTCCCCAGGGGCAGTTATACTCATATGATGTCATAAGTAAACTCCCCATTCTATCCTATGGGACAGGTAGCCTTTCAATAGTGAAAAACGAAATACACTGCATTTCACTATCAGGACGTGTCACACACCTCAGTACATGTCCTACCTTTCACATACACTGCACCCTGACCATGGGGCAACCTTGGGCTTACCTTAGGGGTGTCTTACATGAAAGAAAAGGGAAGGTTAGGGCCTGGCAAGTGGGTGCACTTGCCAGGTCGACATGGCAGTACCAAACTGTGCACAGACACTGTAGTGGCAGGTCTGAGTTACATTTACAGGCTGCTCATGTGGGTGGCACAATCAGTGCTGCAGGCCCACTAGCAGCATTTGATATACAGGCCCTGGGCACACACAGTGCAATGTACTAGGGACCAGTAAATCAAATATGCCAATCATGGAATCACCAATCCATAAACACAATTTACAGGGAGTATATGCACTTTAGCACTGATCAACAGTGGTAAAGAGCCAAGAGTCATAAAATCAACAAAAACAGGGTCCAAAACAATAGGCCAAAAAGCAAAAAGTCTGGGGATAAACCACCTGTAAAAGGCAGGTCTAACAATGCATAATAGCGCCTCCTCAGCTTTGAAGCCGGAGCGCTATTAGCACCACAGATAGAAAGCTGGCTGGCTCCACGCTGCTTGCAAGCGGGCTTGGGGGCTGGCTCAGCTCGTTCTTTGTTGGCTTAGGAAGTTATTGGCAAAACATTGTAGCAACATTCTCACCTGCGGCATTCACTGATGTCACAGCTCGACTCAGTGATGAGTTAATCAATGGACAGGCTGGTCACGGTGCAAGCGGACGGCAGCCAGTTATGTTAGAATCGCACCCCGCGTTGTTGGGCCGCGTGGGCCTAATGATGTGAGGACATGCCGTGACCAGACCTGGACCACGGCCAGAGTGGTGCTGCACTGCAGTCCAGCAGCCAAGTGAATTACGCCGAGCAAGTCATGGAGTACTTCAACGCTCCCGCTGCCAGGAGCCCATGCAGGGGGAGTCATTGCCCAGACCGGCCCTTTCCGATGATGGTGCTGCGTGCTGCAGACGTCTAGTCAGTTTCTGTCACTAAAACACCTCCAATCCTTCTCCAATTTACTTTTAGCGTGTCATCATGAGCAAGTTTAACTAAAGGTTCAGCTGAACCCGAGTCCTCAGAGCCTGTAGCTCCACTATGACAGTCTGATGTGCTAAGTGCTCTCAGGCTGGGCTGGTGCCGCGCCGGCTGTGGGGCTGGGGCAGCAACACAGAATGGCACCTGCATCGAAAACTATTTGCTCTAGTGACAACCCACTTCATTTATACCAAGACACATTTGATGGCCTCAAATATCCCCCTTGCATGGGGTTCTTCATCTTCAGCGATAATTGTAATCGTAACATGTTCTGCAGAGTGCTGACGTGGCTGTCGATGCCACGCCCAGAGAAGGTGGCACAGAGCAACCCTATGCTTTGTGGTCTTGCCATGCATCTGAGCACCGTCCATCCAAGGCCAAGAACAGACTGTCCTCATTGTGCATCCCTGTGATCCCCCAGCATGACCCCAGTTTGAAGATTGTTGCAGCAATCGCCTGGCTCAGCCTGACCTGGCCGTCATGTCTGGTGGGCATCAGTGTGGGCAGTGTCCGAGTGTGAGGTACAGGCAGAGTTCATTTTAAACTGCATATAGAATAACAGCGGGCACACACTTTAAAATGAAAGACAAGTGCAATTTAAATAATCAGTAGGAAATATAAAAAAAATTACATTATGAAGCCTTGACCTTTTCCGTTACGAAATATTGTTTTCATCACATCCTCCATACTACATAAAAGAATTAGAAGTTAATTAGCGTTATCGTCTGTTTTCTATTTTGTTTCACATCTGGAATATTATGTCATTCAGAATGTTGTGTAGTGTTACGTGAGCTACAGTCAAGTGCTGGCTGGCTGCAGAGCTGTCCTGTTCTTCGTGGGGTTTCTCTGTACTTTGAGTAAGCGTTTTTAATAACACTAATGTGCTCTCTGATATTGTAGTGAGCGTGAAAGATGAGACTTCCCACTAGTAACAAGTGGCCTGTTTGGGGTCTGGGCTCTTTATGTGCAATCGCATTTAGTGCCCTTGCATTTCTGGTGCTTTGCAGCAGTTTTAAGATTTTCTTAGTATTTCTTGTTGCTCAGATCGGTGTAATTTCAGATATTTATATGTTTCTCTATTCTTCATTGCTTGAAATTGCTCGCGAGAAAGTGTCACTCATAGTTGTTGAAATGTCACTCATAATTACACTGAAATTATGAAAATGTCACACATAGCAATTTGTAACCTTTTCAGCTATTGGTTGGTGAGGCAACGGATGGGAGGAGGCGATGTCTGGTTTGGGGCTTCTCTGTAGTTAATAAGCTACATTATTCTACACTTACCATGTCACATCTTGTTCTTGAACCCAACATAAATATTGGTGACGGGTTGGGCAACGTTATGGTAGTGTGAAGCCTCAGCCTTTTTAAGCACTGTGGTGACTGTCTTCAACATTTTCAGTCCAGCAGTCGTGGATCTACGCAGATTCCCAGATGTTACGCTTGAAACACAAGCTCTATCGGCAGCTGAAAACCATGTAAGATGACGTTTGGCTGCCATTGGAACAGGTTGGAGGGTTCTTTATTCTGGTTCACTGTGTACATGGCGTTCATTTCCCCATGTCGGAGTGCTTTCGGGACTTCAGTTCTTTCAAGGTTTTGTCGGTCTCAATTAGGAGTGGTGCTTACTCGGTGATAGGCACACTTTAAGGCAGCGGGCTTAAAGTAACGAGGGTCAACGGGAGCATCCTCTTTTGTCTTTGGGCATTAAGTTTGTTTATGGGATCGGCCTGCCTCTATGGTGACAAGTACACCAGTACTTGTATTTAAGGTACATTTTAATTCAGTTGTGTGAGCAGCCTGCACCTACGGTGACAGAACACCTTTATTAATACTTAATTAAGTGTGCAAAATTGTGGCGGACACTCCTGAATTTGGTTTATGCCTGCACAGCTGTCATTTTCTTGCACAACATAGATAGGTGCCAAGGTTTCAGATTGTTAATGTGTGACACTTTCATAATTTCAGTGTACTTATGAGTGACAACCAATGACTTTGAGTGACACTTTCTCCTTCTCCTGCTTTGTCTTCCCTTCTTGTGTTGTGCCTCTCGAAACCCGGGCCGGGTAAGGTGCAGCCGGACTCATTGGGGGCCCGGGGCAAACACCACCCGGAGGTGGGAAGCCCCCCCCCTTGTCGAGGAAGCCCGCGAAAAAGGGAGGCAACGAGGATTGGTCGCCCAGGGGCAGCCGACGGCCCCCCCCAATCAGGGGGCGAGGCAGAAGCAACTGGGGGGGTTAAATAGGGGCACAAGGCCCAGAACTAGGACAAAACCCCCCCACATGCAAGGAGGAACACGGGCCGAGCAGAGGGCGGCATCGAGCAGCGGGAGCAAGGCCCCGCACTCGGCGGCCTGCAGAAGAAGCGGGGACGCACCAGCACCTGGAGCCATTCGTCAGGCTTCACAGGGACACCTCGAGCATCACGCAGGATAATTCGTCCATGGAGTTCCTGCCTCGTGGTAGGATGGCAGGCTGCCTAGGCCGCACACCGTAGAAGGGGTCGGAGCGGGCGGTGGTGCCCCCGAAGTTACGGCATCACGTGAGAGGTGAGCATGGGTCTCAAAGGAGTGGGGCCGTTGCTAGGGGGGTACTTTACAGCCCCTGTTTCATTTCCGCACTGGAGGGCCAGGTCGATAAAGTAGCAGCTCAGTGCTTTGTCGCGGTCAAATACTGTTCTCGACTGATCTGCTACACAGGTCCGAGTGCACCTTACCTTCATTCGCAAGGCCGCCATTTTACTCCCTTCGGGATTCCCACAAAGCACCGCGGTCGCCCGCCTGGTAAGCCAGTGCTGAGAGGCCGCCGGCGGCGCGTGTGCACTGCGCTCAGGGCTCCCCCCTTTACCCCGCTGGACACTTTAGGACGGAGCTTGCGTGAGCCAGTTTTCCCTGGGCTCTCCTCGCGCCATTAAATTCGACGGACTTTTCTTGAAAAAGTAACCAAAGACGAGATGTGAGCTGCTATCTCTACGAAAAGCGAGGACAGAGCAGAGGGCTGAGCAGGGGCGTTTTGAGTGGACGGGAGAGGGTAGGCGCGCTTAGTCATAAATACCTCAGCGAGCAGGCGACACAGCGAAACTCACTTGGCCTCATTGCAGGGTTCTCTCACTTCCGAGTGGGATGTGTGCTTTCACTACGGGCGCGAAATGCGCACATGGCACAGCACTCTGGTTTCCACACCTAAAAGGGGGAAGACGCATCTGCTCTTTGTTCCCGTTTCCAAAATGCGCAATCCTCACTTTCTGGCAGTTTATCTGCATAATCTGCAGTAGCGTTACTGGTCCAAGATCGCGGGAGAAAGAAATGTAGGCAGCGCGATGGATGCTCCAGATTAGGTCCGGTTAGGTTAGGGGCGCAACGCCGTCTTGATCCCACACCACGGCGCCCCCCCACCCACCCCCCCTATATTTTTGAGGAGTTTACAGTGTACCGAGTGCTATGTATGTCCATTGAATTAGCTAGGAACAATTATGTTATCAGTGAGTTAAACAGTAATGAAAGCCTCATATAGTTGGCAGTAAATGCCTATGGCATTTCTTTAATTATCTTCTTGTAAAATAACGTTGTCACTCAAGTAGCCATATTTGATCTAGAAAACAAAATAATTCCTTTTGATGCCTTTTGCAGTGTTCCACGTATTGTGTCTGAATGGAGCATTTTATACAAAGTAAACTGGCGCATTCCTGGTTACCTGTAGGTGGCGCTAAAGCACTGTGTAGAGTTACAACTTCTTTGAGCTGAAGCATTCCTCTGGTCAACAGTCCTTTAACGTTTCTGTCACTGCTTAATCTTTAGCATTCACAGGCATAGCTGCCAAGGTTTCAGAATGCTATGTGTGACGTTATCATAAAGAGTGACATTTCAATGACTAGGAGTGACACCAGTGCTTTAAATGGGCCGGTACTCACCGGTACTGAGTACCGGCACTTCTCATTTTCACCGCTCTGAGTACCGGCACTTCTCTGCTGCCAAGGAGAGTACCGGTACTCATCAAAGGTAGGCTCATTGTTGCTTTGGCTCACGAGCACGAACGAGGCTGTCCGACACACAAAGCGTCTCTAGCCCAAGCTGAGCAACCTCTAAACAATTCAGCAGGGCTCACCTGCATAATGTCCGGTGTTCACCACCACGCTGTGTTTGACAGAGCAGGGTCCATTCAGGCCCTGTTCTGTCAATCACATTCACACCATGGTGTGCATTTGTGCACACTCGAATCCAGGCATCCCGCTGACAGCAGCAATAGCAGCAATTAAGAAAGCCACGGGAGATAAGGAGTGTAAAATGGCCTTTATCCCACCTGAGTCTTTTGTGTGAGTGTCTGTCTGCTTGTGTCTGGGTGTTTGCCTGCTTGTGTGCGCATGTTTGTGTGTGTGTGTGAGGTGAGAGAAAAGCGAGTGAAAGAGGGAGAGAATCCAGACACTAGGGAGGTGTTTTAAAGGACATTCTTGGAATGCGTTGTGTGAGCATTGCTGCTTGTTTCTGTGAGTGCGCACTCAAGAATATATAAGTATTCGGCCACATAGTAGAAGTGTCATATGACTTGTCCTTAGCCCCGCCCCTAGCCCCGCCCACTTGCTACACTTATAGCTCATTTTAAGAGTACCTGCACTTATTTTTTCCCATTTAAAGCACTGAGTGACACTATCTTGTGAGCAAAATAAACGCCCGGTGTAACGGTTTATTGGAAGGCAGTTTTACCTGTGCTTTCGCAGCTGTTCTCAGCGCACTGCGCACTGCGCAGGGCCAGCATGGAGAGATCGTTCTTTAAGTTTTCAACGACTCGGAATGACACTCTCTTGTGAGCAAAATCAAGCAATAAACACGAGTGAAACATAATTATTCAAAATTACACTCCATTGGGCAACGAGGAAGTCTAAGAAGTCACTGAACTTAAGTGTTCTAACGGGAGGCAGCTAAAAACTGAGCAGAACAGTCATACTGCGTGACTGCTACTTCATGCAGTGGAAGGCAGGGATTGTAATAATAATGCAGAATGTGATGTTATCTGCGTGGTGCTTTTAGGAAGCAAGCAGACTATTTTGAAGTGTTAACGGCTAAACTGCATGAGGTAAATCAACAAAAATGTCGAACGGAAACTGGGGGTTTCACTAAAAAAAAATTGTGCTTGGATTCGGAAGAAAATATTGTTCCTTGTGCGTTCGTAATGAGGCCTAAAAGAAAGGGAATCCGATGTAAATAGTTTGTTTCGCAACATTGGAAAGAAATAATTTGTGTTAATATTAACACACTGAGGGGTATATTCACAAGAACGTGTGATAACTACCACAGGAGTAGCGTAACGCAACTTTCAATACCGCAGCCTATCACGGGAAAATAACCCTGTGTCAACGTGGAATTCACAACAAGGCGGAACCATGCGATAGTCTGCCGAATCCGCGGACAAAGTCCGCGATACAACCACCACGATGGAGATAAAAACACAAACCAAAACACCAAAAAACACGCAATGGGCCAAAGCGCGATGAGGAAACCAGCGACAAGCAGCGCCAGGCCTGCAACACACACCTGGCAGGCGTCAAAAACCTCCATAAAAGCAGAAAAAAACACCCACACACAAACTGACCAACACACAAGCACCATGGAGGCAGCCGGAGCAGGCGCAGAGGACGAGCGCAACCCCACAAGCACCCCGGACGACCAGCCTGGGACCTCGGGGACAGGGAAGGGCAAGGACAAGAAGACCAGGAAGACCAAGTTCAGTCCGCAGGCGAACAGGATCATAGTCACGGAGGTGATGGAACACCATCAACAACTCTTCGTCACCTCCAACGTGTCATTGGGCACCAAAAATAGAATATGGCGGGACATCGTCGACAAGGTGAATGCCGTCGGAGAGCACAAGCGGACAATGGACGAGGTCAAGAGGCGATGGAATGACATCAAGCGGAAGACCAAGGATAAACTCTCCGCCAACCTGAAGGCAGCAACGCAGACCGGAGGTGGGGGCCCAGCGCCACAGCTGGAGCTGGATGACATGGAGGAGCTGGTGTCGACAGTCATCAGTGTGGAGACTGTGGCCGGAGTCGTGGGACCGGACACTGCTCGACAGGACACAACACAACCGCAACAGGGTGAGTGACCACCAGGTACTGGGGACGGGGGAGATGGCCACAATGGCACACATGCACAAGCATGCAGGGCACAGTGCACACCCACAATCACTCTGGGTCCTCGCCCAGACCCACACACTGTCACAATGTACAATGCCATGCTGTCTGAATGTCAACCTGTACCATGCGGCTACATACATGTGGACACATTGTAATACACCATCTCCCCTTCACATCGCAGGGGCATCTTCAACACCTCCTGCAGAGCAGTCACAGCCACTCTTCAATCATCTTTTGCACCCTAGTCAATCGGGTTTCAGGGCGAACTTCAGCACTGAATCGGCCCTCTTAGAAGTTGTAAAAACCATAAAATCCACGCTTGACAGGGGAGGCAACGCGGTTTTGGTGCTGTTGGACCTTTCCGCTGCTTTTGACACCGTGCCCCACGACAGACTGGTACAAAGAATGGTGGAGGGCGGTGTCGGCGGCATAGCCTTGAGATGGATCAGGTCATTCCTAAGTAATCGTCTTCAAACCATATGGTCCCCCCCTTTTTCTACTGCCATTCCTCCCATGAATGTTGGGGTCCCGCAGGGCTTTATTTTGAGCCCAACTTTGTTCAATCTTTATATGGCCCCTATCGCCCTTCTTGCCGAACAACATGGAGCTAAGATCATATCGTATGCGGACGATACACAGTTGCTGTTCACTTGCGAGAAGGGTGCTGAGTTTGATGGTCATGCAATAAACTCCTGTCTCTCTGAGGTTTTCTCATAGCTGAAAGATAATCAGCTGAAATGTAATCCTGAAAAATCGGAGATTATCTTTTTTGGCCCGCACCCATGCGAGGCATGGCACAATTGGTGGCCGCAGGATATGTCCCCCCCTTGTTCATCGGTGACTATGGTAAAGAACCTTGGAGTCAAACTGGACGCCATGCTCTCCATGAAGTCGCAAATCCAATCGGTAGCCGGGAGTTGTTTTGGGGTCTTAAGAATGCTGAGGAACTTTCTTCCTCTGGTTTCCGTCCCTCACAGAAAAACCATTGTCCAAGCTTTGGTGATTTCAAGACTGGATTATGTTAACTCTCTGTACTTGGGACTTCCCAGTTATTTACTTGCGCGGTTACAGGTGATCCAGAACATGGCCGCTAGGGCCATTTTTTTGGCAGGTCCCAGGACTCATACGTCCCCTCTCCTGTCCTCTTTGCATTGGCTCCCTGTTAGAAATGGGATCTCTGGTTGGCTGAGGCTTGCGCCAAAGCCAGGCAGAGACCACCACTCTAGTCAGGGCAAGGAAGTTACACGCCGAAGATAACCCCTGCTCACCTTCTTGGTAGCATGGCACGAGCAGTCAGGCTTATCCCGGAGGCAATGTGTAAAGCGTTTGCGCAACACACACACAGCACAACACCCAAGGCACACTACAAAAGGAACTCCACCCAAGGTTATATATAAAAATAGCCTTTGTATTATCATAAAACACATTAGAATAGTACTCACATACAATACACTGTGCCAACTGGCACGGGACAATATTTACAGGGGATTATGTACACATGACAGGGCCACGTGGACCACTGTCAGAACCATCACTTAGTAAAAGGTAATAGATGTAGAACACATAATAAATGTAGGACATATCAGAAACGTACAACCAGTAATCACTGGCAACCACTGTACTTAGCATCAGCCTGTAACATAAACCTCATTATGCACAGCATCACATTAGGCGCAAAACCTTATGCGCCAACCTCACCAACATAAACACATTATGCAATTATCTCTCCAGTCTAAACGCATTAGACAATAACATCCTAAGTATAAATCACATTAGGAAATAATCTCAGGGGAAAATAACTCACAACCTAAACGCATTAGGAAGTAATAACCTCACAAGCATAAAAACCACATTTTAGAGGTAACCAAAACAGGGTGCGTAAAACATACTACATGCATTACATTTCCTAGCACCACATACTCACAGTAGCACATAACCTCATAGTAGAAAGAACCATAGCAGAGGTATAAATCACATTAGCCTATAAATCCTAGGAAAGAAGCTCACTAACACACAAATCACATTAGGGCCTGGCGCCCTATAAATCTAGCAGTCCCCTTGGCCAACTGGCCATCTCACAAGGGGCTCAAATGCCCTATGTCCAAAGAGTCAGGGCTGCTGCCAATGCAGCGAAAGTCAAGGGTGCGCCACTGCGCCAACCTAAACGTGGCAGCTGCCCACTACTTGCTGGGCAGCTGGGAAAGTACAGGGCAAAGGAGTGCATCTCACTCCTGACTTCACAAGATCCCAAAGAACTGTGCGCCTAAACGGTTGCAGCTGGCACTACTTGCTGCGCAGCTGGGAACAATGGGGAAGGCCTGGCACCTCTGTGCCACTTCTGTCCCTCTCAGGGACTTCCTCAAGAATTGCGCAAAAGGTTGCAGCTGCCCGCGCTGGTGCGGCGCAGCTGGGGATCAGGAAATAGATATGCCCCCAAACGCTGGAGCCATCT
This sequence comes from Calotriton arnoldi, assembly GCA_963921515.1. Taxonomy (NCBI): domain Eukaryota; kingdom Metazoa; phylum Chordata; class Amphibia; order Caudata; family Salamandridae; genus Calotriton; species Calotriton arnoldi. The sequence continues at coordinate 131,888 of CAWUFW010019012.1, read as the reverse complement.
AGGCTCTGGAATAATGATGCCCCCTCGTTGCAGCGGCCCGCAACTGCGGCGCCGCTGTGAAGATCAGCCACACACTAGGGGCATTAACAAAATGCTCACGGGCCTCTCTGGCCCTTTAAACAACCATGGCCACATCGTTGGAGCGGCCCGCTGCTAGACGGGGCCGCTCTGACTCGGGCCTCGCACTGGCACCGAAAAGCAAGCTATGCTCCCTCGTGGTGCGGGAGCGAAAATGCGGCCAGGTTCCCCCCTCAGCCCTTACTCACTGGGCTATGCGGGGGGGCTCCTCTCGTTGAACGCGGCGGGGGCAGGCACCGGCAATGTGCCTTGCGCCCCCCTCCGCGGGAAACAGGCTGCGGCGCTTGCGGGGCTCTCTCCATTCATGAGAGCCCCGCGTCACCAGGCTCCACACTTCACCCGGTCCCCCATCTCGGGACCGGGACTTCAGTATGGAGCCAGCAAGGCTCCAGGCTGCCTCCTTCTCTTCCGGCCGGATTTCAGGCCCCGCCCACGTCACGGGCAGGAGGTGCCTGACTTCCGGTTTGGCCGCACGGGCCGCGGCGGTGATTCTTCTCTTTGGGGCAAACGAGGGGTAGGCTCCCTCGAGATTGAGAATATACAGCGGGGTGGGCACCTGCGGTAATTAAGGGCAAAGTCGCGGGGTAGGCACCCGCGCAGTTTAAATAAAAATAAGCACGGCGGCCATGCGGGGTGGGCACCCGCAATAGACTCAAATAAGTGGAGTGGGCACCCGCGTTAGTTATAAAATAAAATGAAGTCGCAGGGTGGGCACCTGCGCACTAAAATCCGAAAACAAGCGGGGTGGGCACCCGTATTGCAGGTGTCACGGGGGAATCCCTACGCTGGGGATTCCCTCTGAAGGGGGCTGCAGCACAGCGCAGCCCCCAGGCTCTCCCTCTCCTGGGGGAAAATCCACAGATAGCGCTCCCAGGGCGCAGCAGAGCACAAGAAGTCCTGGGGCAAAGAGATGGAGCAAAGGAAGCTCCCAGCAAGGAGTCTTTTAGGAAGGAAGGGGCAATGCAGGGCCCAGGGGCCAGCACACAGGGCCCTCCAGCAGGGAGGCAGCCCCCATGGCGGTCCCTCCTGGGCCCCACCAGCAGCAAGCCCCCCCTCCATCAGGAACAGACCAGGAACTGAACATCCTTATGGGGACACAGCCCCTTCACAGCACAGGGCTTGGGGATACCAGTTAGAACTGGTTTGGGGGAGCTTTGGAGCCCTTTGTTTTGCTCAGCTCCTCTCTCCTTTCACAGGACAGGCTTGGGACATCAGACGCACCACAGGGGGTGGAGCCAGCATTGTGGAGGGAAGGCACAGCCCTATTCAGGTCCCAGGTGCGACTCCTCCCGCCCATCTAGATGCAGATCTCTCTATTCACCACTGGGCTGACTCACCCTGGCTCCTGGGATTCCCCACACCATCCAGCACCTGTCACTCACAAAGCCAGACATGCAATCCACATCAGGCAGGCAGGCACAGAGCACACATACATGCCAACTTCCAAAAGTGGCGCTTCCACACCAGCCATAATAAATCTGCGCACACCATTGTGCAGCATTTATTTTGACGAATTCACACATACTAAACTTGACCACACTGCTCCTCACATAACAGGAATTACCACTGGCACATAGATCCTCAATGCATTCCTATGGGAGGCAGGACAATCTCACTAAATGTGCACAGCGCGCGCACGCACTTGGCACTGGACCACAGTGTGCAAGTGCCCAGAGGCCTAAAACTACTAACATACAACGCAAAAAGTTTAGGGGTGAACCTGGCAAAAAGGGCCAAGTCCAACACTCCCTGTTCAGAAAAGAATTCATTTTAAAGCTATGATTTTGGTCTTCAAGGCATTTTATCAGATTGGAGCCCCTTACCTTAGACATAGATTCCCCCACTATACTCCTCAACGGACTTTGAGGTCTTCGGCCCAGCTGCTGATTCCTGTTCCCAAAGTTTCACTCTCCCGGGTTGGAGGACGCTCCTTTCAAGTGGTCGCCTCCCGCCTATGGAACAACCTTCCTTTGTCCCTTAGACAGGTTTAGGACCTGCTCATCTTTAGGAAGAAGCTCAAGACATGGCTTTTCCAACTATAATCTTGCTCTTGGCCTTTTCTCTGTCTTGGGTGCCTTTTTCTGTCACTGTTATGTGGTTTTATGCTCAGCGCCGGGACACTCCTGGGAGTAGCTGTGCGCTTTATAAATACCTAATTAACATAACATAACATAACATGACGAGGAGGAGGACAACACCAGCATCGACATCCAAACCATCCAGGACCTCATTGACCACCTCCGCAACTCACCTTCAGGATCAGGGCAGCCCAGCTACATCCATGAGACCCCACCCACCAGCCAAACCACCCAGCAGGAGGCACCCACAGCCCCAGCACCCTCCCAAGACCCCCAGGAACAACAAATGGCCTTCCAACGCCGTGTGCTGGAGGGCCAGAGGGAGACGGCTGAGCAGGTGCGGGTTGGGTTCGAGCTCATGGCTAACAAACTGGACGCCATCCTTGGGTGTCTATGTCCGCCCCATGGTCTCCAGCGAGCCCTGACTGACATCTCTGGAGTCATGACGCGGAGGGAAGAATACCTGGCCGCTCACAGGGGCCCAAGCGATGCCACCCTTGAGCTGGCACACATGCGGAGGCTCATGGAGGACATGGTGCGGATGGAGGGGGAAAGGATGGCAGCCACCGCTGCACATCAGCGAAATGTAGCTGGGATCTACCGTGCCCTGCATGTCCTCGTCATGGCATTGCTGCCACAAGGCGTGGCGATGATGAATGCTGCTGCCCCCACACCATCCACATCTCCGCCCCCTGGTGTGTCAGTGCCTCACAGTGCGGCAGGCGTATCCACTCCGGCACCTGATGTGTCACTGCCACACAGTGCGGCCGACAATCCTCCTCCGGCCCCTGATGAGTCAGTGGCACACAGTGCCGCAGCGGCACTGCAACACCCACAGGTGGGGCAGGGCACACACCCGGGGATGAGGACGTGGATGGGGACTGTGGTCAGGAGGACCAGGTACTAGCATCCATTACCGCCACCTTGCCTGTTTCTGCCCAGTGCCGCACATGGCCTCAAGACCTTCCACTGACCCCCGATACACTCCGAGGCACTCACCTTGGACAGCGACATGGACTGCCACATGCTGTTTGACGACCAATGACACGGCGGACAGACTACGGACTGTACCCTTCCTCTTCCGCAGTACAGGTCATCCCGGTATGGACACTGGCTGGCCCTCCACGGGCCCATATTGTGTGGTGTGCTCGGCATTGCCCTGTACCGCTCCAGCTGCATGACTGCACTGGATGTGCAAATAAACATCCAGTGACGCACTGCTGTGTAATGTCTTACGTCATTCCTGTGTGGATGAATGTGGGGACAGTGCCTTCCCTTCCGTCAATGATGTTCATCCTGTGGGATGCCAGTAAGGGGGTGCGACATTGCATCTTGTGTAGCGGGTTCCGTGAACACTGCAGCAGGGACACACGCATCAGTCACTTCCTTGTCCAGACATGGACTGGACCACGCCCAGAGCCCACGAGTCATTGTTGCAAGCCCTGCGCTGGTCCGGCGTATGGCAGGCCAGTCCACTCCGCTTATGCACCGAGGGGGGGCCCTCATTGCTACCCATCGCAGCCGTACTCGCTGGTGGTGTGCAGGTCACTGGTCTAGTCGTCAGCATGTCACAGCCACTCCCTGAGGGCAGGTTTTCACACACACCACACCCATCCGGCATAGGCGTCACAGGCCATGTGACTCCGCCAACATAAGGAGTCCGACGACGTCACATTCCCCTCTTCCGGTGGTGACTGGATGACGGACGCCCCACGGTTCGTACTCATATGGGGCCCATGAGTTGCTGCGCACAGGGTTAGTGGCATCCGAGGCCTGTGAGTACGGCACGGGCCTACCACCACGTGGCGCAGACTGGGGTTGCACAGGGTTAGTGGCACCAGAGGCCTTTGAGTACGGCACGGGCCTACCACCATGTGGCGCAGACCGGGGTTGCACAGGGTTAGTGGCACCAGAGGCCTTGCGGGCGGCACAGGCACCACGGGACGGTGACTTTGGGTGCACTAAGTCAGTGGCACCTTGAGCTGCTGAGCGGGTGTGCAGCCTGCGATGGTGCTGGGTGCACTGGTATGTCCTCTGCCATGGAGTAATCAAGACCCAGCACCAAACGTGAGACCTGGTGGCCTGCGGAGTGGGGCTGCATGATGTGGAGGGTGCCATGTCCGCGGGCCCCGGGCTTGTGGCTTGCAGCGGCACATGGTGGGACCTCCTGTCTACGCGCCGGTGGTGGAAGGTGAGCATTGAGGCCTGGGTGTGCATGGGCGGGCATGCTCCAATGGGCAGCGGGAGAGGTTGGGGTGCCTCTGCCTGGGTGTGCATGGGCGGGCAGGCGATGTTGTCTTGTGCAAGTGTGTGTACTGTGCCAGTCATGTATCTGGGCTCTGTTTGAGCTGACGGCTCTGAATCAGATATGTGACCTGGTGAACTGCCCTACATACCGGCACGTGGTTGGAGACACACCGGTGGCAGCAGGTGAGCAGTGTGGCCTGGGTGCGCAGGGGTGGCACTCTTTCTCTCTCTCTCCCTCTCTTCCTCTCTCTCTCCTCTTCTCTCTCTCTCTCTCCCTCCCTCTCTTCCTCTCTCTCCTCTTCTCTCTCTCTCCTCTTCTCTTCTCTCTCTCTCTCTCTCTCCCTCTCTTCTTCTCTCTCTCCCTCCCTCTCTTCCTCTCTCTCTCCTCTTCTCTCTCTCTCTCTCTCTCTCTCTCCCTCTCTTCCTCTCTCTCTCCCTCGCTCTCTTCCTCTTCCTCTCTCTCCTCTTCTCTCTCTCTCTCTCTCTCCCTCTCTTCCTCTCTCTCTCTCTCTCCCTCTCTTCCTCTCTCTCTCCTTCGCTCTCTCTCTGTCCTCTGATGTGCGCAGGACACACCTTCTCATCATGTTTTTTGTCTTACAGGCTGTGACCTACGTGTTGTCCGGAGGGGAGCGGCCAAGTGTCTTCATTTAATTTTGTTGTTCATTTTAATAAAGTTTCATTTGTTGCTTTGAAAGTGAATGTGTGCTGGTCATTTCTGTGACGACACATCCATGTCGCCAGTTGTGATTGTGCGGCATCAAGCGGAATATTTTGTACATGTTTAGGTGTGGCTAATGTGGCATGTCTTTGGTCGGGGAGGGTGCCAGGGAGGGGTGGTCCTGGAGTGGTGGCGGTGGGTGTTGTGGCCCTCTTGGGTGTCCGGGCCACATGATGGGTGGCTCCATGGCATCTGTTGCCCTTCGGATGTGGCCCTGGGCTGTGCTCCCTTTTGTGGTGCTGGCTGCCGTCCAAGTTTACACCAGGTCAGAGCAGGTGTAGATTTCCTGGTGCTAACGCGCCTTATCGCCTGTTTTATGTTTTTATCGCGGATGTGGCTGGTCATTGTGAATGTTGAGGTGTGCTGTTGTCTCCGCTTTAGTCACGGGAACGCCTACTCTGCATCTCATTAGCGATATTTGCGAGGGTCCTCTGTTGCGATGTTATTTGCGGCTGCTATCGCGGGTAAACTGGTGCTGTGGGCTGTTAACACCGGCTTGTGAATGGGGGGTAAATTTATCACGACTTTGGCTGCGATAAAGTGCCGTTAATTCGGCGATAGCTCCTTGTGAATATGCCCCTGACAGTACACACACTCGAGTGGGTGACAGTGACTGCTACCTACTTACTGGTCGTGAGTTTTGCAGCACTGCAGGCAGCTTGGCTGACGTCGGCGACTCTGCAAGGCAGCAGGCTCAGGCTGGGAGCCACACCCCACCGGCAACCTTTTCGCTTTGCTGCTCGCTTTTAATCCAGGCTGACGGGTGTCTTCATTGGTTCCCATCTGTCCTGGCAGCCGCAGCAACTGGTCACAGTGACAGACGGTCAGTCTCAGGACTCCGTGACAACTCTCTCCCTGGGCTCAGCAATAATGAATTCGCCGGCCATAAAAAGAGCATAATATTACAGCCATAGCGGCACGGGCGGCCCACTATGAGCAGCAGGCAGCACGGAAAGCTGAGCACCAAGAGTGTGGCCGGCAACGCAGCTTGCAAACCAGTAGCCTCCCGCCTTGCTTACAAACTGCCAGCTCTGGCAGCTATTGGGCTATATTACCTGACATCAGGCTGTGTGACTCTCAGAGCTGTGCAGCGCCACAGGAAATGGTAGATACATTATAGTGAGACTGCCAGCGCCGTAGCTCAGCTGCGCAGCTCGCGCCCCAAGCCTGCAGGAGCAGTACGCACAGGCCTAGGGCAGCGCGTCGCCAGCTGCCACACTAACACACTAGTTTGCAGCGCTTTTAGTGACAGCTGAGACACCTGCATATGCGTGGCAATGCATTTCAGTGCGGTGATGCGGAACACCACACTGGAATGTGTTAGTCTAACGCCTGAAGAGTGGTACTTGGCAGGACTGCACAGGCAGTGGGTGTGTTCAGCTTTAGACGAGGGCTCTGCGAGCGCCGACTCGTGGTAGGTAGAATAAGAGCTGGAACACAGAGCAGTGTGCACTTTATTTGCACAAGTTCGACATTTCACTCTGCCAGCGCCCTGTTCTTTAGACGCCACGTTCGTTGGTTCAGCCTATGAGGCCTTACAAGGACCGTTTGTTTCAAACGCTTGTGCGTCTAAATCGTTGCGTGAGCTGTCAGACATTGGTTATTTCACTCACAACTGTCATTCAGATGCCACGTCTTCACTGTAGCCGGGCTTTCCTTAGGACAGATCGTAAAATTAAAGCTTTGTGTTAACGTTTTTACACCTTTATTAGTTCTATTTTTGCGTTATTCCAAATCAAGAATCGGGGTCGTTCCTTAGTCATTTCGAGTGGGGGAACGGAGGGTGGTGAGGGGCACACTTTCCGAACATCACACGGAGCATCCAGTGAAAAAGAGGTCGGGTTGTGAGTCGTTGGTGGGGGTCGGGGAAGTGAGGACTGCCAATGATGGTGATGATGAAGTACACCGTATTCTTGAGGTCCTTCCAATCAATTCAAACGTTGAGTAAGTTTATGTTTTGGCTATTTAAATGTATAATTGCTCTCTAACGCTGAAGCCTTTTGGCGCAAAGCAAATATAACACTGCAATCCTGATACAGTAGGCCTCCTATTGAGTAAATGCTGTTACCATCCCAATGCCGCAGAAGTTGAACTGTTTATGTACAGTCACAACCAGATGGGGCTGCAGGTAAGGCAGAATTCCACATAGTGCCTTAATATGATAGTACCAGGTGCTGGTCACTTCTGCAATCTGTTTATCCAGACAGGCTGTTGCTCTGCTCCAACTCGTCAGTAATGAGTACTAAAACGCTACGCCATGGAGCGGGCACACGTGCATCTTAGCTGCCCTACAGGGCAAATGTTCGAATCTGGCTGGGGTTTAACGGAAGACAGACCATAAATAATTCCCCCATCCTCCATTACAATAACGGATTTCAGTCCTGCCTCTCGTACAATAGGAGTGGATTTATAGCAGCTAAGTCACGTCACCACATGATCAGGATCTGGTTATGACAGAGGCCGGGCCTGAATCAATTACCGGTACCGACGTGATAGCTGGTGGTGCGGTAAAATCATTGTCAAAGTTGGGGACCGACTTTGTGGGCGCAAGTTTCACGCTTATCTCGCTATGATCGTGTCTGGATTGGAACCATACAGCACCAGATAGGTGAGCTAAGAGTTGTGCTCACAAGGTTTGCGGGGAACTAGAAGGCCTGTGACAGACTGGTTACGCCACTAAAACCGCATAGGTATAAAGGAGAAGTTCAAAGGTGTTACGGCAATTGAGGTGATGACCCGCAGGGCACCGGAGTAGAAAAGAGAGGAAAGGGGGGACAGTTAAACAAATTCAGCCAAGACAATACCAGTCCGTCAGCGGTGGCGCACGGGTAAGGTCTTGAGCATGCAAGTGGCGAAATGTAAGGAATTCCCCACTCTTTCCTTATCCCAATGCCGCAGAAGGGGGAACTAGGGTAGGAACCATGGTCCAACGTGGTATGTCTGAGTCCTAGAGCAGCGGGGTTTTTCTCGAAGAAGAATGGGAGGGGATAGCGGGGGGAGCTCCCTCCGATCATCAAACCGTAGGTAGCGTGGCGGAAGAAACCCAGGAAAGATACACAAAAGAGAGAAAAATTGCTAGAGGTAGATGGAAGGCTCACACAGTGTCCTTGGGATGCGTGAGGCAGGGGCACTGAGGGAGCTGAGGACGGCACACAGCCACAGGCAGAGTAGATGGTGCTCCCACAGGGCCCTTGGGATGCCTCACGGCAGGGGTACTGAGGGAGCAAAAGAACAGTACACAGCCACAGGCAGAGTAGATGAAATGCTCACACAGGGTCCTTGGGATGCCACACGGCAGGGGCCTTGAAGAGCAGACAGGTAGCCAGCAAAGGCGCCAGGGCAAGCGGAACGGCACTTGCAGCCCGGGCAGGTCCTGAAGGACGCCCACAAAATTCGGTAGCAAGGTGAAGCCTGGAACCACAGACACAAAGGCCCAGCAGAAGGGGCACCTCGCAAAATATACTGTCTGTGAGCGAACAACGACAACAAAGGTACAGAGAAATTAAAAGTATGCAGGAACATGGATGTTTATGAAGGACCATATGAATTGCAAAATTTACAACCATTTTATATTTGAATAAACTGCGACCTTTTAAGGCACCAAATCACGTTGTCAGTGAAGTAATTAAAAGGTGAAAGGGACGCAGTTATGTGGGCAGGGGGGGTGAGGAGGACTTGCCCCTGGGAGGGGTTTGATCCCACCTCTCATCCTTGCCCCTCGTATCACTTTCCTTTCAGGCACCTCTCTATCCTTTTTGCCTATGTTTCATTTCCAGTCGCACTTTTTCATCCCTCTTTATCTCTTTCTTTGTTTCCCCTCACCCCCACTTTTACTGAATCCTCTGCAGATGTGGTCCTCCTTGTACTGCAAAAGGCACTATAGTCAGACAGCCTTCTGCAAATTCCTATCGGAGACCAGAGTGCAGGTGACTACACCTTTAAAAGTGTGTGTGTAAGGAAATTGTGGCACTGATACACAGCTGGACGAAAACAGCGTTTTGGAAGCAGGGACTTCGCCCAACAACAGACCACGCCCAGACCGCCTGAGACAGTGGACAGAATACAAAGAGGAGGGGGAGCCAAAAATAAATGGAGAAATCAGCAGTGTTCTAAAACAAGCAGCAGCAAGGAAAATTTAACAGTGTCATATAGAATCTGGCATACAAAAGAACAAAATGATTTTTTTCCTTTCTGCCATGCATGTCAGACAGAGAAATTTGGAACACAAAGCACGAATAAAAAAGATAAGTGCATAATTTGCCATGAGACTAGCAGGGGTGAGTTTGGCACGGGATCACTGGAGGCGCATGCACTGCTGTGATTCACACTCTGATCTTAAACTTAAATAAACGATCAGTCTTTCGTATTTCTTGCTCTTACTTCAGTGCATGCCTGACTTCGGAATCTTGATAGCCTGGCTGGCTTTGCTTCTTCTCTCATCATACATGACTTCTTGCTGTAGAGGGAGAACAACTTGACTCAGGCCATTACTTGCGTGAATGAAATGTCACTGTCTTTTCTCCTGGGGATTTTCAGCAGGGCCCGGGTGCACAAATGGGGGTGAGCTGGGTACTTCCTGCTGTAGTCTGGAAGTGCCGGCCAGGCTGCCACTGTGTGCCCTGCTCAGACAGTTCAGTCAACTCTGGCGAAACTGCACGGTAGAGCTCAGGGTGCTAGTCTTGGGTGCAGCACTTACATTCATATTAAAAACTTGGCTATGTGCAATGTCCTTGTTAGACTTGGCTTTTTCAGTGGGTTTACCCCAGACATTTTGCTTTTGGCCTCCTGTTTTTGACCCTGTGTGTGTTGGTTTTAGGACTCTGGGCACTTTACCACTGCTAATCAGTGCTAAAGTGCATATGCTCTCTGTGTAAATTGTGTTATGGATTGGTGTTTCCATGATTGGCCTATTTGATTTATGTGTCAGTCCCTAGTAAAGTGCACTGCGAGTGCCAGGGCCTATAAATCAAATGCTGTTGGTGGGCTGCAGCACTGGATTGTGCCACCCACGCAAACAGCCCGTAAAGTGGAACTCTGACCTGCCATTGCAGAGCCTGTGCGCAGCCTGGAACTGCCATGTCGACTTGGCCAGTGCACCCACTGGCCGGTCCCTAACCTTCTCTTTTCTTGCATGTCAGACACCCCTCAGGTAGGCCCAAGGTACCCCTGTGGGCAGGGTGCAGTGTATGTGAAAGGTGGGACATGCCCTGGTGTGTGTGGCATGTCCTGATAGTGAATTACAGCCAATTTCGTTTTTCACTATTGCAAGGCTACCAGTTCCCCATAGGATAGAATGGGAGGTTTGTTTATAACATCTTATAAACATAACTGGCCCAGGGAATTAGGTAAGAAAATAGAATTTAGTATGCCTGAACTCAGAATCTAAAGATGCATCTTTTAGTGAAGGTGATTTTTACATTCTGTGTTTGAAAATACCACTTTTAGAAAGTGGGTATTTTCTTGCTCAGTCATCCCGTGTGCCTCTGCTGGAATGTGGATTGCCTGTCTGGGTTTTGGATGACAGAAGGCTGGGGGAGCAGGAGGGCGCCAGATGGTCTAGGTAGGTCAGGAAAGGGCTGAAGAGACCTGGGTTACGATGGGGGAAGGGGGAGGAGATTTCCTTGCACCTCAAAGGGCCTGCTCTGCCTCTGACAAATGCCGTCTCCACCTCCTGCCAGGAATTCACACCAGAGAAGGCAGAACTGGTCCTGACGGGCACAGGCCCTCTCTGCCTAAGAGATGAAAGGATTTTTGGACATAAATGCTGGGTCCCAGACCCCTGAACTTTAGAACTCATCTGGACAAGAAGACTGCCAAGAAGAAGAGCCGGAGAAGCTGCAAAAAGGAACGACTGCTTTGCTGGGTGCTTTGCTGGGCTGACCTGCAGTGGCTGCTTTTGACTTGGGTAGTGAAAGGCCTGGACTGGACTTTCTGCAACCTAAATTTGTGAGTCTCTCCAAGGGCTTGAAGTAGAGCTTTCCCCCTGTTCACGAAGTCTCAGGAACAGCAAAGACTTCAAGTTCTTCGACCCGTAACACTGGGGACTGTGTGTTTTGTGCTGCAACCCGAAGAACACCAACTCGGCAGCGTCTACGACGTCACTGCCGACTCCGTGTCCTGAAGGCAACGCAGAGGGCACCGCCGCAGCGCTGCACTGCAACCCTGGTCTCACCGACGACGCCTGTTGACGCCGCCACCGAGCCGCTGCATGCACCGCGACCTGTGGGCACCGCACTCCGCACTACCTCGCTTCACGCCGAAGCTTTGGCACCGCAGGGGCACCGCCGCAACGCCGCACCGCGACCCTGGTCTCACCGGCGGCGCCTGTTGATGCCGCCACCGAGCCGCTGCTGTGCCGCGACCTGTGGGCACCGCACTCCGCATCGCCTGGCTTCATGAGGACGCCTTGGCCTGCCTGACGCCGCCACTTCCTGCCGAGATCGACGCCGCTGCTTGCACCGTGGTTCGGAGGCACCGCTCGTAAGTTACACGACGCACCGTCCTCATCCCACACGCAGCCTTGGCCTACCGACGCCGGCGCCATCGACTCCAGTTCGTCAGCCGACGACAGCGCTTCAGCAATGACCGACGCCGCTGCTTGCACCGTGATCTGCCAGCACCGTGTACGAGCACTGCCTTCATCTCGCACCACGACCCTGGTCTCACCGAGCGACGCCATCTGACGCCGCCACCGAGCCGCTGTCTGCACCGCGACCTGAGGGCACCGCACGCCGCACCGCTGCACTTCGCACCGCAGCACCCGACGCCTGCCCGATGCCAGTGCTCCTGACTCCATCAGAGAGGAGATCGACCTGCAACGTGTGTGACTCGAGGCCCCATCGCCCTGCATCTCTGAAAGGTACTGTTTGCGGGTCTTCCCGACACCGTAGCTGGCCTGCAACCCCGCGGTCAGCCAGAACTGTTTTGGATTTGTGTGTTCACGACGCCTGTGGTAGCCCGGACGGTGCTATCCACACAAGGAACTCTTTTTAATCAGCGTATTTTTGAATTGTGAACTTTTAAGTATAGTATTGTGGTTCTTTATCGTTTTTGGTCTTGTTTTAATTATATAAAAATATTGGATATTTTCTAAACTGGTGTGGTGTCCTTTTGTAGTGCGTACACTGTATTACTGTTGGTTATGTGCAAATGCTTTACACACTGCCTCTAAGATAGGCCTGGCTGCTCGTGCCAAGCTACCAAGGGGGTGAGCAAGGGTTATTTTAGAAGTGTAGCTCCCTTATCCTGACTAGAGTGGTGGTCTTTGCCTGGCTTTGGCCCGCGCCTAGCCTACCAAGAATCCCATTTCTAACATTGGTTGTCAGCGGTGAGGATAGGACTTGCGTTTGCACTTGACTTACAGTGATTGGTGTGCACTACTACCATATCATGCAGACCATTACATACCACATACAGGTTCTTTTCTTTTTTGGCCTATTTTTGATCTTGCCAATTTGAACTTGCTACTTCAGCATGCCTGAATCTATAGTATCATCAATTGCATCAGTAGAAATTGCCTTTGAGGAGGATCGATTGGAAGCCTACAATGTCAAGGGAGTTAAAATCGATTTGCAAGAACCTGAAAGTCCAGGTCAGAGGCCTCACCAGGAAGGATGAGCTACAAAAGGCGCTGAGGGCCTGGGTAGCAGCCAGACATGCCAGTGGGCAATCTGGTGATCTCAGTGGAGAGGTGGAGGAGCCTGTTCCTAGGGTGGATGTGCTTTTGGGAGGAGGGAGCCCTCCAGGCCAGGCAGCAGTAGCTTGTCCCAAGAGGAGCTGGAGGACAGGCGGGAATCAAGGAGGTTTGAATTGGAGAAACTCAGAATAGAAAGTGAGAGGGAAGACAAGAGAATAGCCATGGAGGAAAAGAAGATGATTTTGGATCATGAGCTTAAAATGAGAGAGCTGGATTGGGAAGCCGGTAGGGCTTTGTCCAGCTCAGATGGTGGCAGCAAAAATGTAGTGTCTAGTACTGAGGGGAAGGTACACGCACACACAGACTTGGGGCCCTGCTTCAAGGAGGGGGGTTGACATACGCCATGGGGTTCAGGATTGTGAGGTTACTCCGTGGTACGCAGTGTCCCTGAGGTGGATTGGGGAACTGGCACAGGGGATCATATTCCTGGTAGTGGGAGGGACACTCTACTGACTCTAGAGGAGAGGTGCAGGGAGAGGGGTTCCCCATGATAGACGCCCTGGTAAGTGAGTATGGAGACCAGCCAGAAGAGTATGGGTTGAGCGACAGCAACAGTCAGACACTGTCTCACCAGTCTTGTGAGAATGATGTGGGGTACTGTTCTGAGGCACTGGATGGTTGGGTGAATGGTAGTTTGGTTAACACCTGTGTGGGGCTGTGTGATTCAATTGTTGGAGAGCATATTTTAAGTCCCTGTTTTCCAGAGCTAGGCCAACACCCGGTGGAATGTGAGTTCTCTGACCCCAGGGAGCTTGCACTGGAGGCAGACCTTGTGGTGGATTCCAGAGGGTCTGGAGAAGCATCTGGGGGTGACCCGGAAGGAAGGAAGGGACTTAGGTATTTCCCCACCAAGGTTGGTGGGAAAGGTTCATGGTAGCCCAGCTAGGTCCCGGTGTCATGGGAAGGATGTAGGGACTCACGTCCTGTCTCCGCGGAGAAGGAGTGGGAAGGGGCTGTGGCCCAGGTGCCCGAAACCCGGTCCCAAAGCCTGGGTGGTTCCAGGAGGGAACACCAGGTGGGGAGCCTAGGCTGTACTGATAGGCCGTCTGTTGGAGGGGGATCTCCTAGAGTCAGGAGAACCTGGAGCATCCGTAAACGGAGCTCCAGTGGTTCTGGTGTCTGGCGGTGCCGCTCCTAAGTGGAGGGTGCAGAAGTCCAGAGTGAGGGGTGAGAGGGGATGTGTTCCCCAGTGGGAGAACCAGTGGGTCAGGGGCCAGCCAGAAGGGCTGAGCCTCCTAGCAGTGACCATGGTGACACCACTTCTGTCCTGGGGGATCTTCGCGCACTGTCAGATGGACAGAGGTCAGGAGAGTCTGCGCCAGGCAGACTGTCACACAGCACATGAGTCATGTGTTACCCTCAGGGGGCATGCGTGCTCCCAAGGAAGTCCTGGTGCGCCGGGCAGGTGCTCAGCTGCAGGGTTTAGTCCCTGGGTTGGGAAGCCAGGTTCAGGTCCTTCCTGACCTGGAGGGAAGAACTGACTGTAAGCAGTGTCCTGACGGTTTGTCTTCTAGGGGTACCACTCCAGGTGGGAGGGTGCAGAACTCTGGAAGGGGTGCAGAGGGAGGGAGTCCTCGCCTCTGACCGGTTCAACTTGAGGGTTTAGACCCTAGGTTGGGAGACCAGTTGCTGGAGGAGGTCCTGAACTGGTGGGCGAGTTGGGCAGGACACCTGCCACAGGTGCCCTGACAATTTTGGAAGGACCAGTAGGTCAGGGGTTGCCAGCTCTGAGGTCAGAGCACCCCAGGACTGACCCTGGTGAGGCCACTTCTGGCCTGGGGGGTCTTCATGCTCTGTCAGGTGGACAGGAGGCTGGAGACCTGCGCCAGGCAGGATTCTGGCACAACTCATGAGGGGTGTGTTTTCCTTGGGGGGGTTGGTGTACTCCCCCGGAAGTCCTGGGTTGCCAGGCACAGGTCCAGCCTAAGGGTACAGGCCCTGGGTTGGAGGACCAGGTTCAGGGTGTCCCCTGACCTGGGGGAAGGGGCAACTGCTAACAGTGCCACTACCAGTTTGTCTTCTGGGGGTGCCGCTCCAGGTGGGAGGGTACAGTGCCCCAGGGAGGAGGACCGGGTGTGGGAGAGCCTATCCCAGTCCCTTGTTCAGCCTCAGGGTACAGACCCTGGGCTGGTGTACCAGTTGCAGGATAGCACCCCTGAACTGGTGGGTGAGTTGTGCAGAACGCCTGCCACAGGTGGCCTGACAATTCTAGAGTTGAGGGGGACTGCTCCCAGTGTGGGGATGCAGTGCCACAGTGAGGAGGACAGGATGTGGGAGAGGCCACCCCAGTCCTGTGTCCAGCCTCAGGGTACAGACCCTAGGCTGGTGTACCAGTTGCAGGATAGCACCCCTGAACTGGTGGGCGGGTGTGCAAGGCACCTGCCACAGGTGCCCTGACAATTCTGGAAGGGGTACAGCTCAGGTGGGAGGGTACGGAGCCCCTGGGAGGAAGACCGGGGGTGGGAAAGCCTATCCCAGTCTCCTGTCCAGCCGCCGGGTACAGACCCTAGGCTGGTGGGTCAGTGCCAGGATGTCATCCCTGGCCTGACAAGAGGAGAAGTGGACAAAGGGTGCCAGGCACCTGGGGCTACCGCCCCCACTCTCTGATGCCACAGAGGTTAGAGAGGCCCTGAGAGGCATAAGGCCTCGAGGTCTCCCCCACTGACAACTGTCGGTAGCCACTGTGGCTTACTGTCCTGGTGGACAGAGTTGCCCCTGGGAGGGGGACAGGAGTCACACCCCGGGGGTGGACTGGGCCACACCACTGTGTTGGCCATGTGAGCACTGTCAGCCTGTTGGGACACATCTGTGAGCAAAGTAAGTTTAGGCGCTGCACAGATGGGGTTCTACAGGTAAAGAGAAGGAGTACCCCATGGGTCAGCTTAGTGGGCCCTGAGG
The DNA here is from genome assembly GCA_963921515.1 of Calotriton arnoldi. NCBI lineage: Eukaryota > Metazoa > Chordata > Amphibia > Caudata > Salamandridae > Calotriton > Calotriton arnoldi. The sequence continues at coordinate 116,173 of CAWUFW010019012.1, read as the reverse complement.
TATGGATAGAGGGATCCAGCTGGGTTTGGAAAGGCGTAGAACCAGAACGTGCCCCCTGCTGTTGTGGGCCAGGTCTATGTTCTATCGCCCCAAGCAGGGAAGTCCATCAAGGGATTGATTAGTCTACCCTGGCTTTAGGCTGGGAGGGGGTTGTGCTAGACTTGGCTTTTTCAGCGGGTTTACCCCCAGACCTTTTGCTTTTTGGCCTCCTGTTTTTGACCCTGTGTGTGTTGGTTTTAGGACTCTGGGCACTTTACCACTGCTTTTCAGTGCTAAAGTGCATATGCTCTCTGTGTAAATTGTGTTATGGATTGGTGTTTCCATGATTGGCCCATTTGATTTATGTGTCAGTCCCTAGTAAAGTGCACTGCGAGTGCCAGGGCCTATAAATCAAATGCTGTTGGTGGGCTGCAGCACTGGATTGTGCCACCCACGCAAACAGCCCGTAAAGTGGAACTCTGGCCTGCCATTGCAGAGCCTGTATGCAGTCTGGGACTGCCATGTCGACTTGGCCAGTGCACACACTGGCCGGTCCCTAACCTTCCCTTTTCTTGCATGTCAGACACCCCTCAGGTAGGCCCAAGGTACCCCTGTGGGCAGGGTGCAGTGTAAGTGAAAGGTGGGACATTCCCTGGTGTGTGTGGCATGTCCTGATAGTGAATTACAGCCAATTTCGTTTTTCACTATTGCAAGGCTACCAGTTCCCCATAGGATAGAATGGGAGGTTTGTTTATAACATCTTATAAACATAACTGGCCCAGGGAATTCGGTAAGAAAATAAAATTTAGTATGCCTGAACTCAGAATCTAAAGATGCATCTTTTAGTGAGAGGTGATTTTTACATTCTGTGTTTGAAAATACCACTTTTAGAAAGTGGGTATTTTCTTGCTCAGTCATCCCGTGTGCCTCTGCTGGAATGTGGATTGCCTGTCTGGGTTTTGGATGACAGAAGGCTGGGGGAGCAGGAGGGGCACCAGATGGTCTAGGTAGGTCAGGAAAGGGCTGAAGAGAGGCCTGGGTTACGATGGGGGAAGGGGGAGGAGATTCCTTGCACCTCAAAGGGCCTGCTCTGCCTCTGACAAATGCCGTCTCCACCTCCTACCAGGAATTCTCACACCAGAGAAGGCAGAACTGGTCCTGACGGGCACAGGCCCTCTCTGCCTACAGAGATCAAAGGATTTTTGGACATAAATGCTGGGTCCCAGACCACTGAACTTTAGAACTCATCTGAAAAGAAGACTGCCAAGAAGAAGAGCCGGAGAAGCTTGCAAAAATGAACGACTGCTTTGCTGGGTGCTTTGCTGAGGCTGACCTGCAGTGGCTGCTTTTGTCTTGGGTAGTGAAAGGCCTGGACTGGACTTTCTGCAACCTAAATTTGTGAGTCTCTCCAAGGGCTTGAGGTAGAAGCTTGCCCCCTGTTCACGAAGTCTCAGGAACAGCAAAGACTTCAAGTTCTTTGACCCGCAGCACTGGGGACTGTGTGGTTTTGTGCTGCAACCCGAGAACACCAACTCGATGACGTCTACGACGCCACTGCCGACTCCGTGTCCTGAAGGCAACGCAGAGGGCACTGCCGCAACGCCGCACCGCAACCCTGGTCTCACCGACGAAGCCTGTTGATGCCGCCACCGAGCCGCTGCTTGCACCGCGACCTGTGGGCACCGCACTCCCCACCGCCTCGCTTCATGCTGAAGCTTTGGCACCGCAGAGGGCACCTCCGCAACGCCGCACCACGACCCTGGTCTCACCGACTCCGCCTGTTGATGCCGCCACTGAGCCGCTGCTCGCACCGCAACCTGTGGGCACCGCACTCCGCACCGCCTGGCTTCACGAGGACGCCTTGGCCTGCCTGACGCCGCCACTTCCCGCCGAGATCGACGCCGCTGCTTACACCGTGGTTCGGGGGCACCGCTCGTAAGTTACACGACGCACCGCCCTCATCCCACACCGCAGCCTTGGCCTACCGACGCCGGCACCATCGACTCCAGTTCGTCAGCCGACGACAGCGCTTCAGCAACGACGACGCCGCTGCTTGCACCGTGATCTGCCAGCACCGTGATGAGCACCACCTACATCTCGCACCGCGACCCTGGTCTCACCGACGCCGCCATCTGACGCCGCCACCGAGCCGCTGCTCGCACCGCGACCTGAGGGCACTGCATGCCGCACTGCTGCACTTCGCACCGCAGCACCCGACGCCTGCCGACGCCAGCGCTCCTGACTCCATCAGAGAGGAGATCGACCTGCAACGTGTGTGACTTCGAGGGCCCCATCGCCCTGCATCTCTGAAAGGTACTGTTTGCGGGTCTTCCCGACACCGTAGCTGGCCTGCAACCCCACGGTCAGCCAGAACTGTTTTGGATTTGTGTGTTCACGACGCCGTGGTAGCCCGGACGGCGCTATCCACACAAGGAACTCTTTTTAATCAGCGTATTTTGAATTGTGAACTCTTAAGTATAGTATTGTGGTTCTTTATCGTTTTTGGTCTTGTTTTTAATTATATAAAAATATTGGATATTTTTCTAAACTGGTGTGGTGTCCTTTTGTAGTGCGTACACTGTATTACTGTTGGTTATGTGCAAATGCTTTACACACTGCCTCTAAGATAGGCCTGGCTGCTCGTGCCAAGCTACCAAGGGGGTGAGCAGGGGTTATTTTAGAAGTGTAACTCCCTTATCCTGACTAGAGTGGTGGTCTTTGCCTGGCTTTGGCCCACGCCCTAGCCTACCAAGAATCCCATTTCTAACAGTCCTGCTGAGAGGGCCAGCTGTGTATCCAGTAAACATGGTTGCCCAGGTGCGGAAATGACCCTGCTGTTATGTTGCTGGGGTTGCACGACGCTGCCCATTAACTACATCCTGCAAAGAAAAAGAGCATGACCCAAGTATAGCAGCACAGACAATATGAGGGCCAGACGAAATGTAACTAAGAGGAGCGCCTGAATTAAATAGTAGAAAGCCCCATGGTCACCTCGTCTCTGGACCCGGGTGAACACTGCCTGCATCACATTAAAAGGGTAAACAAACGAGTGCTGGCTGCACACTTGTGGCTTTGACAACAAAGCTCCTTGACAAGTAAAGAGGCACTAGAAATGCATGATATTATTTTTCATGCTGTGATGCGGGGACGTGCCTTAAAATGCGTTAGGCTAACGTGTGATGCGTGGCACTTGGCAGGGATGAGCATATTGGGAAAAAGGCATTCAAGTGTCACAGTGCAATTCACTAGGGTAACTTATTATTCTGCTGACTATGCCACAAAGTAATATTGCCTCAAAACAGTTTGTTGCACAATCTCCGTCGTTTTTAAGGTGTTCTGCCAAACCTGTTATTAAATGGCATACCTGGTTTAGAAATTTTGAAAATAATCTATTAGCCATTGATGCCAGGAAATTTCATCCAGAGAGAAAGAAGGCAATTTTATGAAGTTGGTTAGGGGCTGCTGCTCAGGAAATTTTCAATAACTTGTCTGAGATGGAACCACCTGAGGATGTTTCGAGGGATGATTTTCGAGAGGCCATAGCTAGATTAGATGCACAATTTGGTGAACAGCCTAATGTAATTGATGAAAAGTTCAGTTTCTTGTTACAAAATCAGGCTAGTGATGAATCTATTGATGAGTTCATTGTGAATCTCAGCATTTTAGCAGCGTCTTGTGACCTTGGCAGCAGCATGGACACTTATCTTCGGGGTCAACTAGTATTAGGCTGTTTTAGTAAAAGAAATCCAAGAAAGACTCTTGCACACTTGCAACCCCTCTTTTACTGAGCTAGTTGGAATTGCTAAAGGATTTGAGAGATCTACGATGTCTTCAAAAATTCTATCCTCTGGTAGTAATAAAGAGGAAGTAAGTGTTGGAGCTGTGTGTCTCGATGTGAAAAAAAGAAGAAAGTGGAAAGTGACATTCGAGATAGTTCCAAAACAGGTCACTGCTTTTATTGTGGCTCATATACACATTTTACGAATGCACCCAATTGTCCAGCTGTAAAATGCAAATGTTTAAAATGTGACAAGCTAAGCCATTTTGCAATGTTTTGCAGATCGAAAGAAGGTGGAGGAATGCTTGGAAGTAAGAAAAAAAAATATGTGTTTCTACGATACAAATTGATGAGGAGGACAGTTTGGATGGATGTTCAAGGATGTTATTCTCACAATCACCTCTGATGGTAAAAACTCAGTGAGGGGACCATTTTGCATTATTAGTATTGGTGCGGCAAAGGTACCTGTAATGGCTGATTCTGGCTCCCCCATTACTATTTTGGATCAATCTACATTCATGGATTGTTAGAGTGATGTAGAATTAAGTGAGTGTGACATTTCACCCAAGGCATTTGGGGGGTTTGAGATTAAAATGTTAGGATTGTTTGAGAATATTGTCATTAACAGGTAGGAAGATTGTCACTAAGGTGTGTGTGGCCATGAAAGGAAAACTTTCTTTGGCTGGATGGACCAGGCTAGACTGGAGATTATTCCTAAATCCGGATCTCCTGTTCCTGTGCAATTAGATCCGAATTTGGTGGAGGAGGATTTACAATAGACAAATATGGTCAGAACTGAATGTGATGAAAATTGGCTCTGCAGGTGTAGAGGATATTGATGTTTTACTTAAAAAGTACAATTCTGTTTTTAAGGACAAAGTTGAATGTGTCAAGGGTTTTTCACATGACATTCAGTTAAGGGGAAAAAATATACCTACTGTGCACAAGGTTAGAAATGTGCCTTTGAGTGTACGAAAGGATTTAAAGGCGTTGTTGTACAAAATGTGTGCAGAGGACATTATTGCTCCTGTGGAGTGCTCGGAGTGGATTTTGAGTATTGTGACTGCTTTCAAGAAGAATGGGGAGATTAGGTTGTGTGCCGATCTTCGTTCACTCAACAGGAACATCATTGCTGAGTGTCATCCTCATCCTAAAATACAGGAGATGTTAGCACAAATAGATGATGCATGCATTTTCAGCACAATTGATTTGACATATTAGGCAAATAAGGCTGACAGATAAATCACAGTTATTAGCGACATTCTTTACACCGTTTAGAGCGTTCAAATATTTGATATTACCGTTTGGCTTGGCATCAGCTGCCAGTGTATTTCAGAGACTTGTGGATGGTTTGTTTAAGGATGTGGCTGGCGTTCTGACATATGAAGATGATATACTTATTTTTGCATCCACTCTGGCTCAACATGATGCCACTCTGCACAAGGTGTTGAGTATCCTTCAGGAACGAGGAATGACGGTACACAAAGATAAATGTAGATTTAGCTTGACAGAGATTGAGTATTTAGGTCATTCTATTTCTGAGAGAGGCATTGAACCTAAAGAGGATTTATTGAAAGCGATTAAGGAAGCATCTATTCCAAATGATAAAGACAACTTATGTTCCTTTATTGGTCTAAGCGAGCATTATGGGAGATTTGTTTGTGGATTCAGAATGATGTCAAATCCTTAGAAGCAATTGTTGAGGAAGAAGAAAAAAAATTGTTGGACTGCGAAGCAAACTGCATTTGAGGAGGTGAAACAATTAATTTTCCATTGTGATTCTTTGAAACCATTTCTGCAAGGAAAAATATGTGAAGTTATGGTGGATGCCAGTGTTAATGGAATAGGTGCAATTCTATGTCAAAGGATTGATGGTAAGGAAAGAGCGATCGCGTTTGTGTCCCGCACTCTTAAAGGTACTGAGTTGAAATATAGCACAATGGAGAGAGAGTCTATGGCCTGTGTTTGGGCTATGAACAAATTTAAGGCATATTTGTGGGGTCAGAGGTTGAAGATATTTACAGATCATAAGCCGTTGGTGTATCTCATGGGGGACAAGGGGTTGGTAAGTCGCCATCCAGACTGGTCGGGTTGATTGTTTATCACGGTTGCCTGTACAGTTTGGCGACAGAGGTAATGACTTCATGTTAGATGAGTGTATTTTTGCAGCAGTTTATGCTGTGGAGAGTTGCAACTCTACTATTTCTGGTGAGAAGTGGCACAATGATTGCATGACTGATGTGCATTATCAGGAACTTATCAGACACATCAATAGTGGGGACGGTAGAGTGTCAAAAAGTGGTTTGGGTAATATCAAAGATTTTTACCATGTGTTACCTGAATTTAGTGTTGAGTCAGGCATTGTTTTGAGAGGCTGTTTGCTTGTACCACCTGAAACATTGAAGAGAAGGCTTATCACAGTGACCCAAGAAGGTCATCTTGGTATCACCTCTACAAAACAAAATTCTACGCAACTACTATTGGTGGCCTGGTATGGACAAAATGGCAGATAACTACATATGGCTTTGTCAAGATTGTCTTTTATCAGACAAAAGTTGCCATGTGAATAAAACCCCTTTGATCAATGTGGAGATGACAGAGCAACCATGGGATAAGGTGGCTGTTGATTTTTTAGGACTGTTCCATTGTCTTCCTTTTGATCAGAGCTATTTTATAGTCCTAATTGATTACTTTTCCAAATAAATTCATTTTAATGCTGTTGCAAAAATCACAACTGATTTGACAATTGGATTTTTGAAAGATTTACTTTCCCTGGAGGGTGTTCCCAAAATGTTGGTGTCAGATAATGGTACACAATTTATTTCAACAAAAATGTATACCTTTCTTAAAGATAATGCCATCAATCATTACAGAAGTGGCTCTGTATTCTCCACATTCGAATTGTTTGATAGAAAGGACTAATAGGTTAATCAAAGAGGGTGTTCAAACCACTATCTCTTCTAGTTTAAATGTAATTGAGTATTTGAGGTGTAAAATAAACAGCTATCACAATACACCTCTCTCTACGACTGGGGCAACACCTTTTGAGTTGCTACACAAATGAGTTGGTTTTTATCAAACATTTCCTCCATCAATGGATTCAGAAAAAAGCGTGGTTAGGGATATTATGGAGGTTAGGAAAACTGTTGAGGAATCTCAGTCTAAGAAGGAAGGTGTACTGTGCCAAGAAATTCAATGTGAAAGAGAAAAATATTTACGTGGGTGATTGGGTGCTAATATAAAAAAACGAACTTTGCACCCAAAGGTGTTTCCAAGTTTCAGAGACCATTCCTTTTTGAAAGGGTGGGGAGGAATTCGGTACTTTTGAAGAACAAAGGTTTGTGGAATTTAAACAAGGTCATCACCATTGATGCTACTCAAGCGCACATATTAAGTGAAGTGGGTAGAAGTGGATATGAGCATCATGAGCATTCTGTTCAGTAGATGCCAATAGTTTAAGGGGGGGCTGTTTAGGATGGTCCAAGTGCGCAGAATGTTTCTGACTGTTCTGTACGAAATGAAGAGAAAAGTACTAGTGACTGTGTTGTCATACCTTGTAGGAGAAGTGTTTTACCAAGCAGGTTTAAAAACTTTGAAATGTTAGAGGTCATAGGTTTTTTTTGTTTGTTTTGTTTTATTTTCTGGGGAGTGGAGGTGTTGTATCCATGTATGTCACGATGATCGCGTCTGTCGGGTCGTGGTTGGTCTCGAATGGAATGCATGTGTAGAATGCGGTGAGGCATTCTATGCGAGACGGTTGGCGAGCCGACTGATGAGAGAAGGCAATGTCCGGTTTGTGGCTTCACTGTAGTTAATAAACTACATTATTCTACACTCACTGTGTCACGTCTTGTTCTTGAATCCAACACATGGCTATGCTTTAAATAGCTATGCCGGTCCCAGGATTGATCTGCTTAATAAATCTTGCCACCTCATCCTAGAGTGTTTCAGGCCTGGCACATTGAAATGATCTGACATATGCAGCAGCTGTGGAATGGCAGACACTGTGTTCCTCTGACTGGGAACCAGTTGCAGTAGTGGGCCTATGAAGCTGCTCGCACCCTCGCAGCATTTTAGGATTTACTGATATGATTAGGTTGCCATCTGTACCCACCTGCAAATGAGCACACTTTTCATGGAGTAGTAACTAAGGTTCTCCGCGCAGCCACATGTTGTATTGATGCTCACCCCCACAGAAACAGATTTGTTAGTGGCAGAAGAGGCGAAGGGTGGAGAACAGCAGACATGTGATTCATTTCAAAGGTATGGGAGGATCTTTAGGTAAAGTTGCTGTCATGGCTCAGGTGCTGTCACCTCTCTTCCACCCTTTGGAGTAGGACTACATTCACAAGATGCTGTGGGCTGTACTACAATATACTGGACTGTCCATGGAGCCAATGACTAAGGGCTGACACAAGCAATCTAATAGCTGAAGGAGACTCACTAAAAGCCTCTTTCCGTATTTATGTGTGTGCGTATCTGTATGTTCTGTGTTGTGAAGATTATGTAGTAATGGCATTCGATTGCCAGAAAGCTAAAGCTGTCGGTGGCCTGGACTATCAAGCATCCTGCTTTGAGGAAAAAGGGATAACAAATTGCTTCAAAATTCAATTTCTCAGACTTAAAAGCGTTAGTACTTTGGGGCTGGTTTGTTAAAATAAAGCACACATCTACAACACAGAGGGGCATATTAGCAACAACTTGCGATAATTATCGCAAACAGTGCTTAGCGCGATTTTTTTTAACGCCACCTATCGCTGGATTTGATCGCGGAGATAACGCGGTATTACCAACGTTTATCTCCACGGCGATAAAAATCCAGCGATAGCGGCGAATCCTATCATTAACGTGAGATTTCCAGCGATAAAAATCCTATCGCTAAGGGGAATCTCGCTAATAGGCAGGTGGGGATTTAGCCGTAGAATCCACCTCCCATTGACTATAATGGCTAAGTCATGTTTTTACCAGTTCTAAAAAACCAGCGCTAATCACGGTTAGCGCGCGTTTTTTTATCGCTTCACGGTTATTGCTAATAGGCGATAGCGATGTTAGCGACTGCTTTCAGTCGCTGTTGAGGTTGAGGAACGCCTCCTTTGCATGTCATTAGCGATAAATATCGCTGACATGCAAAGCGGCACTAAACCAGTCAGCTATCGCCTAAAAGCTGTCGCTAACACCTGTTAGCGACAGCTTGCTGATAGGGCGATAGAAATATCGCCGCTTTAGCGGCAAAAAGTGCCGCTAAAGCGGCGATAGAGCCCTTGATAATATGCCCCAGAGTGCATTAAGGGTGCTTGGGAGTCCACCTCGGAGATGCTTCACACAAAAAGATAAAACTGTTCAATTTTTCAAATACTCTTTACCAATTTCTTTTTCAAGCTAGACACATTTTTAAACAATGAGTTTCGAAGGGTCTGTGGATTGGCGAAATTTGACACTAAAATGTGCTACGTTTTGTTCCTTCTATAGTTAAAAGAACTTCTCATACTTCTCAAACGGGTATTTCACAACCAAATTAGCAGTTTTCTCATCCCTTTAATTCCTGATTAGTACAACGAGCTGGCCACGAATAACCTGTTAACTTTTGCAACTTATGCTAAAGTTTACAAAGTGTGCAACAGGTGGTGAATTATGTGGAAAGTTTTGAAAAGCCTCACTTAGTCATAAAATACATCACATGTTGCATCACAAAATTCCAGTTTCCTAATATTTATCTAAGGTGTTACTACGTGAATTGACGGGCTGCAAGCATGACAGAGTAGTGAACTCTCCAATTCATTTTTCTGCTTGACATGTGTCTTCTGCCTCATGTGACCTAATACTGTGCCCGTGCTGGTTGAATTTTGCAGGCAAATTGTTTTTCGGACTTAATTTGTTTACTTAAATACCATTTGTGCAATATAAACCGTGGTGTGAATAAAAACATACTTAGTCAAAATGGGTAGAAACTAAACAAAGGGCATATTTACAAGCCCCTATCGCCACAGGAGCATCACTTTTTCGGACATTCCTGTGGCGATAGGGGCTTCGCCTTATTTACAAAGCATTGTTAAGCCACTTAACGTGGCTTACTGCCACCTTGTAAATAAGGTACCCTGTCACGCTATACTTAGGGGCCAATTACGATGTCGTCAGGAAGGACATCCGAAAGACTTCCAGAGTCGGACCTTCCTACCGATTCGTACTTGGCTTTGGTTTTCCCCACTGACGCATTACTGCACCTATTATGTACATGTAAAGAACTTTCACAAGAACGGAAACAACTGCTAAAATGCCATTTTAACCAGCGAGGGATACGTACAAGGAGACAAGCAGTGTTGGCATGTTTTGCACCTAATGACCCACAACTGAACTGCTGTTTAGTAAAGTTTTTGAAGTTAGTTGAAAATGCCAACACAACAGTTATAATCCTTTCTTGTCGTTGAGGAACAAGTGCAATGTTAACACGGAGGTTGGATGGGAAGCTTCCATTTTTTTACATCAGCCGAGGCACAAACGCACTTTACCAAAGTCCAATGCACTTTTATTTTTGCACTTTTTCTGAAGCCTGGTATAAGGATTGAAGGGAACCTATGGACTCGAGCTAAGTACCATCAATCCTGAATAAGTGGGAAGAAAGGCAATGTTAGAACAGTGTTTCGATGGGAAGCTTCCAAGTATTTACACCAGTTGTGGCACTCACGCACTTTTGTCCAGAGCACTTTTTGCACTTATTTTTCTGAAGTCTGGCATAAGAAGTGAAGGGAAGTAATGGACTCCATAAAGCACCTTTGACCCCCAATAATAATGTTAATGTTAATGTTAAAGTATTTATAGAGCGCATGGCTGCCACCATCAACGGGGCGTCCCAGCGCTGAAACAAACAAGTGAGGCGACAAACAAAGAGAAATTAACATTGTGTAAATAGCCATGTCTTTACCAACCTTCTGAAAATAAGGTGGTCCGAGGTACTACGAATGTGAATGGGGAGGGAGTTCCAGAGGGCAGGGGCTAACCGCCTGAAAGAGCGCCCGCCAGCTCTGGCCCTATGTATCCGGGGAATTCTGGCCAGAAGCAGGTCTGCCGAGCGTAGCGGGCGCGAAGGGGCATATTGGGAGCATAAATCTCTCAGGATTCTAGGGCCACTGTCCGCCAAAATTCTGTGAGCAATGCACAGCGTTTTAAAGCGCACTCTCTGCTCAAAAGGAAGCCAGTGAAGCCGGCGAAGGAGACTGGAGACACGACAGTATTTAGGGAGAGCGAAAATTGCGCGAGCAGCTGCGTTCTGAACGCGCTGCAGCCTTTTGACATTGGATTTATTAACTCCCAAGAAAAGCACATTACAATAATCTAGTCTGGCAAGGACAGAGGATTGAATGATCAATTGGAGAGTTTTAGAGTCAAAGAGGCCCAGTATAGATTTCAGCCCCCGTAGTAGCCCGAAACATTTCCCTGCCACTGATTTGGCATGGGTCTCAAAAGTGAGATCATTGTCCATCATTATGCCGAGATTTTTCACCACTGGCTTGGGTGTGGGGGGAACTCCGAAAGCAGGGGGCCACCATTCCTTGCCCCAGAGATGGCGATCTCTGCCCACCAGAAGGATCTCGGATTTGGACGAGTTAAGCTGCAGATAATTCGCAGCCATCCACTCTGAAATCGCTGTCAAGTCTTGTCCAAATTTCACCCTATCCTGGCTGGGATTGTTGGAAAAGGCAAACACCAGCTGGGTGTCGTCCGCATATGACACCAGGGAGATGCCCCGGGTTTGGCCAGCAGAGCCAGTGGCCTCACATAGATATTAAATAAGGTCGGGCTGAGTGCTGAACCCTGGGGCACCCCATAGCACAGTGGGTGAGTATGGGAGTGGAAGGGAGGGGCCGAAACTTCAAAGGTCCGATCCTCCAGAAAAGATGACAGCCAAGAGAGGACCAGGCCCTTGACACCGATCTCCTCCAGATGGCGGAGCAAGATCTCATGGGAGACCGTGTCAAGGGCCGCACTTAGATCCAGCAAAATTAACTCTGTGGTTCTGCCGGCATCCAAGGAGGTCCGTAGTTGTTCCGTGACTGCCAACAAAGCGGACTCAGTGCTATGCTGAGGCCGAAACCCATTCTGAGAAATGTCCAGTATCGAGTTAACTTCCAGGTAGGACGTTAAAAGAGAGTTAACATATGATTCCGAGATCTTGGACAGGAATGGGAGCAGCGAGATGGGACGGAAGTTCTCTGGCATCGAGACATCTAATGAAGGTTTTTTTAGTAAAGGGACCACCTCGGCATGCTTCCAAGGCTTAGGAACCACCGCCGAGGACATGGAGAGATTTATTAACTCCAAGCACTCCGGCAGAAGACACTGCTGGTATTTCCGGAAGGCATCGGGTTTCATAGGATCTGCTGGAGATCCCAATTTTACTTTAATAAACAGGGCTTCCATGGCTTGATAAGTGATCGGGGGAAGCACTGCCAGCGAGTGGGGCTCGGTACCTGCCGATACGCGCTGGTCTGTGCCTCGTAGACTGTCCCCCGAGTGGAAGCTACTGTAAATACGCTCAACCTTCCCCAAGAAGAATTTGGCCAGTGCTTCACATTGCAGATTTGAGGATATAACACTGTCAGTGGCAACAGAGGGCTTTTCCAGGTCCTGTAGCAGAGAGAAGATCATTTTAGTGGGGTTGTTGCTCGCGGTTATCTGGTTGGCATAGTGTGCAGCCCTAGTCTTATGGACCAATTTATGGTAAGCCTTGACCGCCACTCTATACTCTATTTTAGCCAGCGGGTCATAGGACCGCCTCCAGGCGTGCTCTAAGACTTTACAGTTTTTCCTGGCTAAGGTCAAAGATTCATTAAACCAACCATTGGCCCGGGCACTTTTAGGGTAGGTGAGTTTCAACGGAATGTGTGAGTCCAGTACCTGGGTAATCCACCTCTGAAAATGCGCTAGGGCCTCGTCCATATTGGCGGATCTCTCTGGGCACTGAGCGCTTAAGCGGCCAGAAAGGCAGCCTGGTCCAGCTTATGCCAAGGGTGCCTAAGTGAAGGAATGCGGTGGGGCTGTAGTTTAGGGCCCGCTAATGACAGCCGCATCTGAATAAGGAAGCGGTCTGTCCAAAGCATAGGAAGAGGTGGCAACACCTCTAAGGACTGAAGGTTTGAGAAAAAAGGGTCCAGAAGATGGCCGGCTATATGTGTGGATCCAAGAACCAGTTGAACTAACTGGCATGCTGCCATGTCACCCATGAAGGCGCGGATATCCGAAGTCTCCTGCAGCTCTAAGTGGAGATTTAGGTCCCCCACGATGTTAAAATTGGCTGCCTTAAGGGCCAATGGGGAAATAGCATTGGCTAGTGCTTCTCTGAAAGCAGCCGATGGACCGGGAGGGCGATAGATCAAGAGCCCAGAGAACGTAAAATTGGCTGTTAGGGTGATTTTAAAGAGACGCTTTCGCTATTGGCGATACTCATGGGGGCTAGGCAGCAGGTATAGTCAGCCTTATATATAATAGCGATACCCCCCCTCGACCTGTGGTCCTATTGAGGGTGCTCATGGCGTACCCAGCAGGCAGGGCCAGTGCGGGAATCGCCACAGAATCATCAGAAAGCCAAGTTTCTGTTAGAAATAGGACCTCAGGAGATTGCTCTCGGAGGAGATGGAACACCTCAGCATGGTGTTTGGTTAAAGAGCGACAGTTATAGGCTGAGAACTTCTATTTTTGGGTTTTAAAACTATATAAATACACTATGAAATGTTTTAAATGTAGAATTGTTTTAACTTGACGTTATTTGTATTGCAACGGTTTTAATTAACTATGCAAATAAAAATAAACTTGAAACACTGACGCATTACAATGCCCAAAACCCATTACTTATCGACCGACTCGGTTACCTCGATTCCAGCTGGATATTCCCAACGAAATGCCTTCCTAATCGTCCAATGGAGCCGTCTGGAGCTATTTCCGAGTCCGAATCCCACCGGCCAAATACGATGTGTACTTCCGATGCGCTGAATCGGTCACCACAACCAATGCGTCAGAGCAGTCGAAAGGAGAGTATTTAAAGTCCGATTCGCGCCACAACATGATTCCTAGTGACAGAGACTGTGCAGCTATGGACCCCATCCTGCATGTCATGCCTCTACTCTACGTCTACGATGAATACTACTACCCCTACCGACGCGGTCATCGCAGATGGTAAGTTAGACACCTACCCCTACAGAATAACGCAACTACCCTGCGAAAGACAATACAAGAGAAAGCAAGGTCACAACTACAGTCAAATACGCGGTGGGGGTGAATGTTTCGAGCGATGTAGAGGCAATTTTAGGGGGGTCTAATACTCCCATCAATGTACAGCCAATTGGGGGAGTGGGGGCTAATACTCCCATCAATGTACAGCCAATTGGGGGTGGGGGCCTAACACTCCCATCAATGTAAAGCCAATTGGGGGAGTGGGGGGCTAATACTCCCATCAATGTACAGCCAATTGGGAGGTGGGGGGCTACCACTCCCATCAATGTACAGCCAATTGGGGGCAGGGGCTAACACTCCCATCAATGTAAAGCCAATGGGGGGTGTGGGGGTCTAACACTCCCATCAATGTACAGCCAATGGAGGGTGTGGGGGGCTAATACTCCCATCAATGTATGGCCAATTGGGGGTGTGGGGACTAACACTCCCATCAATGTAAAGCCAATTGGGGGTGTGGGGCGCTAATACTCCCATCAATGTAGAGTCAATTGGGGGTAGGGGTCTAACACTCCCATCAATGTACAGCCAATTGGGGTGGGGGGGGCTAATACCCCCAGCAATGTAGAGCCAATTTGGGGTTTGGGGGTCTAATACCCCCTGCAATGTAGAGCCAATTTGGGGCTTGGGGGCATATACCCCCAGCAATGTAGAGTCAATTTGGGGGTTGGGGGCAAATACTCCCAGCAATGTAGAGCCAATTTGGGGGTTGGGGGCAAATACTCCCAGCAATGTAGAGCCAATTTGGGGGTTGGGGGGCTAACACTCCCAGCAATGTGCAATTGAACAATGTAACTGGTGCTCATGCAAAGTGCCTCAATACCTACAGTTGGAGTACAAGCTCCTGAAAATTTCCAAAAAACAAAGCCAAAGGTCACTTTAAAGGAAATGCATTCTCGCACTATAGCAGCAAAAGTAACTGGCAACTTTAAGGAATGGCAGAGTGGAGATGCTGGTGCTCTAGGGACTATTGAAAAACAAACAAAGCCTCATCATCTAGTAAATGGTCCCTTAAAAACCTGTGAAATACTCGGGTGCCGATGCGCAAAGACGACAGACCAGCCACCCACAGCAGCTCAAGGACTGTATGTGTGTGTGGGGAAGCTGTCTCAGCTTGGGCTGACACACACGACAGGGGGGCTGAAGCCCATTGAGCCCTGTGGGTGTAGAGCCCAATCAGAAAGTGTTCTGTATAGGCCTGGATTGGCTATGCGAGCAATCGGGCATTGGTAGATGGGCCGGTGCACCAGGATCACCTGGGGGGAATGGTTTTGGGGCCTTAGTAAACCACACCAAGAGACTGACTCACTTCCCCAGTCCCCACCAGGCCACAGTAACGTGGTGCCAGTATCTTGTCCGCTCACCAGCTGTGCTGCAAATTGAGGCTGGGGCCAGCCTTTGGATCATACTCACCTTGGCGCCCTGCCTCGTGTGCCTTGCCAGAAGCAGTGTCAACTCCCCTACCCTCCCATGACTTTCAGGTCATGGCAGGAGTAAGGAGGTTGCATTGTATGTAGGGACCTTGCAGGGTGGCAAATCTCATTTGGCCAGTCTAAACTACCCCCCACACCTTGATCAGCAGCAGTGTGCCTTTTTGAAGCCACCCTTGACTGGTAAAAGCACAGTGGCTACAATGAAAGAGATGATCACGGAATGTGTGCCAATTACTTTCAGAGTGCCCAAGCATCATTGTGATCCCAATCCGACCATGGATGTTGTGCACGGCCAATGAGGGAATGTCATCATCAGGTAGGTACACTTAGCCCGCTAAATACTAGGAGAAACACACATTTGACAGTGGAACAGGAATTGCCATAACCACACATATGTATGTATCACAAAGTTAATGCATGAGTCCACCACAACTCACACTGAAACATCGCAGGGCAACAGAACTCCAATGTACTCACAAAAGTATGACATTGTGATGCGTTTGTGTACAGTGAAGCCCAGAGGATATTGGCCCAGACAACACACTAGTCCACAGACCCAGCCACTCAGTACAGATTTCTGTGCCTCCCACTACAACAACCTAGAAGTGGTTGTGTCACAGTCGTCATTGAAATATCTGTTGACCAAATCCTTCTTGGTTTTGCAAGAAGCACTGGCCAACAACAATGTAGAATACGGTCACCATGTGTGGACTGTGGGTGCTGCACACAACTTCTTGTTGGGCGACCTTTCACCCCAGCTCCAGTGGCACAGCCATTTCTCTGCATTTGCACTTTACTTTTCTATATCTTCAAATTTTCTCAGTTTATTCCATTATTTACCAACTTTTTCACTCTTAACACTGTTCAAATCTACATGCAAGGAAAGCAATTTTCTGGGTTTCTCATGTTCCAAACGGGCCATCCGAACCTCTTATTTAGAACACGTACAAGCGCTGACTCCATCAAAAGCAGTTTATTAAAAACCCAATGCATTTCAGGCCTCTAGGGCCTTTCGTCAGGGGCAACTGAAAATAACAATAAAAACGTGCATTAAATACTGTTTACCAATTTATCTGCAACATCTAAATTAAATACTTTTCTTGTACATGATTCTTCACTTCTCCGTGATTAATACAAATGAAGTTATTTGCAATGTTACTATAAACCCCCTAATAACTCTGTCAGCACTCCGTTTCTTAACATTTTGTGTGATTCAATTTTACTCGAGCTGTGCATTAACCTCGTGAACTTTAACCCCTCTACTTAACCTTTCTTATACCACAATCCTCTGTACGTGCCCCTTTCTCCACTTGCTTCCCTACTTATCACCCTTCATTCATGTGCCAAACCTCCCTTCCTAACTATAACCTCGACCTTACTCTCAAAAACCTCTACCCCCTTTCTAACCACACCCACACTATTCCATACTTCCTTCCCAACCCACGATAAAATTCAATCTTTCCTTTCCGTTCTTTATTATCCCCCATCAGCACGTCTATCAACTCCTCACGTACCTGATAACTGACAACCGTCTTCGTGTCTCCTTCATTAAGGCTGTTACCTCTTCCTTTCTACTGCCGAAATTTAAGCCCTAAGGTAACCTCCCACTTTATCCACGTGGTATCACTTGCACTCCTCTACTTCTCCCACTTCTACCACAGACACTACACTACCCATAATGCACTGATAAGCTTAACGTGACCTTGCCAAATTTCTGAATATTATACTCATTTTATATCGGTGCGACTTTACAAATTCAACCACGAACTGTGCCAAAGTATTTGCTTTCAGTGTTTCAGTATTTCTTGCTCTTATTTCAGAGTTCGTCTGACACCTAAATAAACATGCTTCGTGAACGTAGCTCTTCCACCTTGCTTGAACGTAGCAGCATGATATTCCAAACGATCCCATTTTTTGATGCTCTGTTCATTGTGGGTGCTAACCCGGGAGGGCATAAGTCATTAGTCAGTTCGTGGTTGAATTTGTAAAGTCGCACCGATATAAAATGAGTATAATATTCAGAAATTTGGCAAGGTCACGTTAAGCTTATCAGTGCATTATGGGTAGTGTAGTGTCTGTGGTAGAAGTGGGAGAAGTAGAGGAGTGCAAGTGATACCACGTGGATAAAGTGGGAGGTTACCTTAGGGCTTAAATTTCGGCAGTAGAAAGGAAGAGGTAACAGCCTTAATGAAGGAGACACGAAGACGGTTGTCAGTTAGCAGGTACGTGAGGAGTTGATAGACGTGCTGATGGGGGATAATAAAGAACGGAAAGGAAAGATTGAATTTTATCGTGGGTTGGGAAGGAAGTATGGAATAGTGTGGGTGTGGTTAGAAAGGGGGTAGAGGTTTTTGAGAGTAAGGTCGAGGTTAAAGTTAGGAAGGGAGGTTTGGCACATGAATGAAGGGTGATAAGTAGGGAAGCAAGTGGAGAAAGGGGCACGTACAGAGGATTGTGGTATAAGAAAGGTTAAGTAGAGGGGTTAAATTTCACGAGGTTAATGCACAGCTCGAGTAAAATTGAATCACACAAAATGTTAAGAAACGGAGTGCTGACAGAGTTATTAGGGGGTTTATAGTAACGTTGCAAATAACTTCATTTGTATTAATCACGGAGAAGTGAAGAATCATGTACAAGAAAAGTATTTAATTTAGATGTTGCAGATAAATTGGTAAACAGTATTTAATGCACGTTTTTATTGTTATTTTCAGTTGCCCCTGACGAAAGGCCCTAGAGGCCTGAAATGCATTGGGTTTTTAATAAACTGCTTTGATGGAGTCAGCGCTTGTACGTGTTCTAAATAAGAGGTTCGGATGGCCCGTTTGGAACATGAGAAACCCAGAAAATTGCTTTCCTTGCATGTAGATTTGAACAGTGTTAAGAGTGAAAAAGTTGGTAAATAATGGAATAAACTGAGAAAATTTGAAGATATAGAAAAGTAAAAGTGCAAATGCAGAGAAATGGCTGTGCCACTGGAGCTGGGGTGAAAGGTCGCCCCAACAAGACGTTGTGTAGTTAAAAACGTGCAGTTTGGGCTAGGCACGTCACCAGTGATAAGCACGCATAGATGAATTCTACGTTAAACCAGGAAGAATTGAACATAAGCAAAGGAGTGCAACACGTATATATGATGCTGCACACAACTCCCAATCTGTATGTGTACACGGTCATATTCGGATAATGTCATTCACAGCAAGTCTGCATCTAGCTCCTCAGGCTGTAGTGCGTGCCGCAAAATAATAATCCCTTATTGAATTGGCAGATTGTGTCCTGCAGAGTAGTAAGAGTAAGCATGAGTCTCAGGACGTAGAATCCACCAACAGTGTTGAAGGCTCCAGTGCACAGCCTATTGTGTAAGATAAGCTGCCAGCACTGGTGAGGATGCCAGGGGGTGGCTAAATCTGTGGCTCTCAAACGCAATCGACATAGCCATCCTCAAGCCAGGGGATATGGGAACATCTTGTGAGGATGAAGGATATGTCCAGAATGAAGTCTGCTTTCTCCACATTTGGCACTGAAAAACTGTCTCAAAATCTATGAAAACCTCAAGAAGACCTCAACAAAGACATATTGCCCTCAGGCTCTAGGGCAGTGTTTAATGGGTAAAATGTGAACCCCCATGGACACACACAAGGGCTACCCTTGCCAAACCAGATTAGAGGTTTCAAAATATTGACAATGCAGACACTTATGGAACTGGGTGTACTGTTCCAGTGTCACATGTGCTTTCGCTTACAGTGCAATGTCTTTTCCTCAGCACAACCAGAGATATCATCACAATGAGTTTATCTCTCTTGGTGCCCCAATACCTTGGACATTCAAAGTCAGAATTCCATGAATACCCATGCATATGTAGTCTACTGGGAAGTGTGGGGATGTGTTTCTGGAGTAGTCTGACCCCAGGTGGCACAAAAACACACATCCTTGTCTTTTCACTTGAGGGGGCTATAGCCCTCTAAGCAATGGACTGTTATCCAACGTTCTGGCATCATGACATTACAATATAACCAATCACCACCTCCATCCCAGGGCAGTAACCAAGGGCAAGAATGACCAATAAGTGACTACAACTACCTTTAAAGGGTAACTCGCCACTTATGCCCACACACAACTCAGACAAGGGAGGCTAGGTGGAAGCTACTTGTCCTGTGATGCCAATACGTTTTGCATATGCCAGTGTACTCAAAGCGGCCATTACAACAATCTCTCATGAACCTTCATTGGCAGACAGCAAGCTGCATCAAACACATTCCATATCTTCATATTTACTCTGGCTACTGTTTTTGCCTACTTACATACACATAATCTACACATAAGTACAATTCAACATTACCCCATGGCTGACATGAACTCTACTTGTGCGGGTATGACCCCTCTCACATCCACCTCAAAGTACATGCTCATCTCTCAAAACTATCATACACACACAAGCACGTCATAAGCCCCCTCTGGTGCAGCTAGACAGAAAGCATGTCTCCCCCACAAGCTCCAGCCTTGTACTCAAACTCTTCCAACCCGATTCTTACTATCTCACACTGGCGCTGCCCTTCTTACATCCACACCTGCATTCACAGCACCGCTCTTCATCACTATGTACTCAACACTTCTCACATACATGACATGACATGTACACAATGTACAGTGCTCATCACCTCCTCAGCAGACGTCAAATGTAACATGTCAAAAGGACCACTCTCCTCACCAGTTGCACCCTCAGTAATGTCTTGGACTGCACTCATATCACAACGTGCAGCATCACAGCACACTCTGACATGCACACTTAACACATCACCACATCTCACAACAAAGCACTTACATTGCTCAATGAATATGTCCTCAGTCATTCGCATATCACCATACACCCACCCTACTCTGCTTAAGTTCTACAGATTGTCAGTTCTAAAACAAATTCATCCACAGGTTCAAACACAACATACATCAACTATACAACACCTCACGTCACCGTTCAGTACCCTAAATTGCACAACTTTTGTATACCCTTTACATATATGTTGGAAATGGGGGTCTCTAGTTGGCAATGGCTTGCACCGTTGTCCAAGTAGGGACCTTTCTTCCTAGTCAGGGTAAGGGGGATACACTTCTAAAATAACCCCTGCTCACCCCCTTGGTAGCTTGGCATGAGCAGACAGGCTTATCTCACAGGCAGTGTGTAAAGCATTTGTGCACACATACAGTAATACAGTGAAAACACTACAAATGGACACCACACCAGTTTAGAAAAATAAGTAATCTTTATCTAAACCAAACAAGACCAAAACGATAAAAAATCCACAATGCAGTAATAAAAATATGACTTTCAAAAGGTAGAAACAGTTCTGTTCAAAGCAAATTGCAGATGCAACACTTTCCACACAAAGTACCTTGGATGCATCAAAATCAAAAGCAAGAACAGCTGCAGGGAAGGTGATGCGTCGGTTCCTTACGTGCAGGGAAGGTGATGCGTTAGTTCCTTACTCCAGGGAAGGTGATGCGTCGGTTCCTTACTGCCACACAGGGGAGGTGATGCGTCAGTTCCTTACTGAAGGGGAGGCGATGTATCGATTTCTTACTGTGCGGGGAGGTGATGTGTTGGTTTCTTACTGCGGCCCCAGCGTTCCTTGTAGACTTGGCGCCCCGGTGCAGTGCTTGAGGATCAGGGATGCGTCGGTTCTTGATGCGGCAACGGCACTTGTGTTGGTTTCTTCAACTGTGGTCCCACAATGCGTAGCTTCTTGCAGCCGCACAGCAGGGCCTGCGTCGGAATCGGTGCTGTGATCTCGGCCTTCGTAGATCGGTGCACTCAATGTGGCGTGCGGCGATTTCTCGAGCTGCGGGCAGGCGCTCCATTGGTTTCTTCGGCGATGCGTCGGAAACAGGCATGGATGCGTCGCGCTTCTCCTCGTTGCGTTATGTTTCCAGCTCCCAACAGCAGAAACAACCTCCAGAGGCCCAGAACAGCAGCAGGCCCCTATTGGCAGGTCAGAACTCTCAGCAAGAGAGTTCAGGGAAGATGGGGGTGAAGTCTTTGTATCCCTGAGACTTCAAAACAGGAGGCAAGCTCTGCTTCAAGCCCTTGGAGATCTTCCTCAAGCAGAGGACACAGCAAAGTCCTTTCCGCGCAGGAAACAGCCACTGCAGGCCAACCCCAGACAGCACACAGCAAAGGAGCAGTACTTCTCCTCAGTTTCTCCAGCTCTTCTCCTTGGCAAAGGTTTCTCTTGAATTCCAGAAGTAATCTAAAGTTCAGGGGTCTGGGCCCCACTCTTTATAGCGCAAACTCATTTGTTCTCTAGTGGCAGAGAAGCTGTTTGCCCAGTCAAAACCAGTTCTGTCCTCTCTGGTGCAGCTTCCTGGCAGGAGGTGGAGACAGCATTGTCAAAGGCAGACCAGGCCCATTCAGGTGTGAAAGAAATCTCCTCCCCCTACTCTGAATGCAGCCCAGGTCTATTCAGCCCAGCCCTGACTCGCCCTGGAAAGGCAGGACACACCTCACCCCCCCAAGTGGCTGTCTGAACAGAATGCACATCCCCAGCCCCTGTCACTCCAAAGCCAGACAGTCAAAACACAAACCTAGCGGAGGCACCCAGGATGGCTAAGCAACAAAATACCTACTTTCTAAAAGTGGTATTTTCAAACACAGAATATAAAAATCATCCTCACTAAAATATGCATCTTTATATTCTGAGTTCAGGCATACTAAACTTTAACTTCCTATCTTGCCCCATGGGAAGTTATATTTATAAGATGTTATAAATGAACTCCCATTCTATCCTATGGGACAGATAGCCTTTCAATAGTGAAAAATGAAATTGGCAGTATTTCACTTTAGGACATGTTACACACATCACAACATGTCCTACCTTTCACAGAACACTGCACTCTGTCCACAGGGGCACTTTGAGCCTACCTTAGGGGTGACTCACATGTAAGATAAGGGAAGGTTAGGGCCTGGCAAGTGGGTGCATTTGCCAGGTCAGCATGACAGTATCAAACTGCGCACAGACACTGCAGTGGCAGGTCTGAGTTACATTTACAGGCTGCTCCTGTGGGTGGCACAATCAGTGCTGCAGGCCCACTAGCAGCATTTTATTTACAGGCCCTGGGCACACACAGTGCACTGTACTAGGGACTTACCAGTAAATCATATATGCCAATCAGGGAATCACCAATCCATAAACACAATTTACAGGGAGAGCATATGCACTTTAGCACTGATCAGCAGTGGTAAAGTGCCCCAGAGTCATAAAACCAACAAAAACAGGGTCCAAAACAGGAGGCCAAAAAGCAAAAAGTCTGGGGGTAAACCCTTTGGAAAAGCCAAGTCTAACAATACACTTCTCCACTTTGTCAAAAATGACAAGTTTAACCGTGTCTCACTGTGGCCCTGTCACACCCACATATGACTTCCATGCTCCATACCCCCATTGAGTAATGCATATTAACAACTATCCTCACTCATTGAAACTGCCCTGTCACAGACATCTTTTACCATAGTGCCACAGACCAGAGCGTTCATCTCCTGCCATAATCCAACCTTGTCTAACTGGTTATACCCATATCACATCTGCCTATTCCTCCCATACCTTGTACAGGATTCAACCAGTCTAACAAGCCCGCATACTCTGATTCACACCCTCGCATGTAAAACCACTCACATTGGGACAATGTGGATACTTCACGTTTCCTACACAAGAACTGCCTATGAACTTAACTCATACCTTATACTCTCTGACAACCTCTAAATTTCTCCTGCCCCACTACGTATGAGTCTCCACTCAATTTAAAAATTGGAAACACTAGTCTCTCTCACCTTTACCCTTGTTTAAGCTAGCTTAGCACATGCAACATGAACCTTGCAAAACACATCTGCACCTAGGCCTCACATTCAAAAATCCACAACCTCCCCTGTGTGGCAACTAAGAGCATGGATGTGACACTGGCTCCTGTAGCATCTGCACAGCAGACGGACCCACAACACTTCTGTGCACTCACTGTCCACTTGGCCTACCACATGTAGCACAGGGCAATCCAACAGACATAACAGCAATCCTAGTTCAGCTCTGTGTGATCTGGAAGAGCATCAAGCATAGCTCCAAAGGACCCCATTGTCAGTCATGCACATATGACAACCTACACACAAATCATATGCTCAACTACGACTGATGTGTGGCTGTAAATATGAAATCCAAGCTTGGCCAGACAAAACACACCATCCACATGATGTACCCAAACAAAAGCAGGATGGCATGACTGACATATGAATAAGTAAGCACTGGACTATTAAGACCACAGACATGTTGCTGAACAGGAATATCTGCAGAAAGTGTAGTCCTTGGAGGCAACAGGGTCGGAAGACTGTGAGAATACTGCTCACCTTACACTTACCATGGGCTCAGGAAATGTATCAGATCAGTACACAGCCATGAAGGGAATTTGCCTACAGTGGCATGCTACCTGGGGCAAGGTTGTCATTGCCACTAGTCTATCAGACCTAAAGAAGACACAGACATGGGTCCACCACTATCAAGTCACATACAAGTATTGTACCATTACTTTGTGTACATGGGTGTGTCCAAAGTCACTACCATGTAGTCAAACTCCATATGCATCCTGGTGTATTGATGAGACAGGTGTCTTTCTGCACATCACAAACATATGCAGAATGCTTCTCCTAAACTGTTGCACTTTGAGACACTTGCATCATGTTGACATATGAAAGCATTACCTATGTGCAATTGTGATGTAAAAAAGTACACGTTTGTGACTTCATTTCACACTCATAGTCAAAACTGATGTGGTCGATGACACCCAGCAAATGTAGACACCAAAATCTTGACAACATACTGTCAAAGGGCACATACTCCATGGACCATATGCAATCCATGGCATACTAACATCATTGTGTACTTACACTACTAATTGTACATGTTTTACAGTTAACTAAAAAACATTTTGGGAGACATAGAAATCAGAAATAAAAAACTGTAAAGATGCTTTATTCTGCATGTAAAAGCAGAAAGATAAATAACAAAAGGCCAATGGCCAGTCCATAAATGTTCATCACCTTCATGGGCCAAAACATTTTTCCCATCAACTCTTGCCTGCACATATACTGCAAGGGGTCACCTCCACTAGGAGGAGCATCTAGGGGGCATGTCAGTTACCAAAGGGACAAAACTAGGGAAGACTGGGTTGGGTTTTGGGAGGTATGGGATCAATGGGGGTGGTTGGGTC
This sequence comes from Calotriton arnoldi, assembly GCA_963921515.1. Taxonomy (NCBI): domain Eukaryota; kingdom Metazoa; phylum Chordata; class Amphibia; order Caudata; family Salamandridae; genus Calotriton; species Calotriton arnoldi. The sequence goes on along the minus strand of CAWUFW010019012.1, from coordinate 91,528 downwards.
CACTGCAGTGGTTGTGTCAGATTGAGGGGGCGGTGGGTCCACTGCAGTGGTAGGCTTAGACTGAGGGGGGGGGCAGCTGTAGTGGGAAGGCTCGATGGAGGTGGGGATCGGCTGGGTTTGACCATTTTGGGGATGGTGTAATGCTTTATGGTGTGGACAGGAATAGGGAGGGACTCAAACTCTTTGAGAGGGGTTTTTTAGTGTGGGAGGTACTTGGCTGGGCAGGGGAAGTATGGGTTGGGGAGGGGTTTGGGCTTGGGAGACCGAAGGGATTTTTTGGTGGGTGGGTTTGGGTTTGTTTTTTCTCAGAGGGGGGCAGGTTTAGATGGAAGGGCCGGGGGTGGAATGCCTCTTCTTCCTGGGAGGGGGTTTGTAGGTGTGGGTGGGGAAGAGGCCCAGGTCACAGAGGTGGAGTGCCTGGGCAGAGGGGGGACAGGAGAGGCAAGGGTAGGGGTTGTGGAGGCAGAGGTTGCTGAGGTCTGTGGAGTGTCTGTGGATGCATGTGTGTTGTCTGCTGGTATGTCCCTAGTGGTGAGTGTGCTGTCTGTCTCCTGAGTGTGCATGTGTGTGGATTTGTGCTTGTGTCTGTGTGTTTGTGTGCTGCGTGTGGCTGTTGAGGTGTGTGCATGTGTATGTTTGCGTGTGCTTGGGTTAGGTAGGGTAGTTGGGACTGTAGATGGGGAAAAGACAAGAGAAGTGAGGGACTGCTGGAGCTGGGACACTACTGCTGTCAGTGTGGAGGGCAGACATGTCCGAGTGAATGCCTTCCAGGAATTATACTATTTGAGTCAAATGATTGGTATGCACCTGGAGGACACTCAGTACTGCTGTCTGCCCCACAGAGATCTGCCTCAGGATGTCAATGGACTTCACACTCAGGGTAGCAGGGGAGACTGGGGCAGGGGGTGAGGTGCCTGGTGCGAAGGAGAAGGGGCCCCTTCCACAGGAGCGGCCACGGACACTGGGCCTGGGAGCAGCTGGGAGGGTGGAGATGGTAGTGGTGGTGGTAGACTCTGATGTAGAGGAATCATTCCCTGTCTCCTCCACCACCACAAGGGAGTCATCACTGGAGCTGAAGTAGTCTTCTGATGCTGCAGATGTTGTATCAAAGCGATACTAAAGGGGATGATGGACGGAACGTTTGAGCCAATCAAACACTCACCCCCAGTCAACTGATCTGGGTTTAATCCATCATCATTCTTTAGCTCACTCCACCACCCCAGTTCAGACATGGCCATATGCAAATCAGTCTGACCCTGTGCCTCATGGGAACAGTCCAGCTTTGTTCGCCCTAAGAGCATTTACAAACATGTCAACTGTTGTGAATGTGTATCTAACATCATACCTTACAGTTTCAGCCATGTTTCCACCAGTGACCACCTGTGTTTGTCAATAAATGGCATGTGTTGTCACTGTTACAGAGTCAGACACATGAACTCACTCTTTTGAATGAAGAGAATGGAATCTTCCACACAATCATGTGAAAGGCCAGTGTGACAGATGACCGGAGTTAGCATACCTGTAATTGGCCCATGGGATACATTTGATTACACTGAGCACCACGGCTGGGACCTAACATTGGCACAATGACCAATTAAAACTCACCAAGGCCTTGACATTGATGTCACCTGCTGCCGGGATGTATAGCATGGGCTTTTCACACTTGAGTGCTCCAATAACAACATACTTCACAGATTTTTTGAAACCACACTGAGAACAGGTCATACATTAGTGAATGTGCTGACACATTTCAGGCAATTGCATTACTCCAGAAGGTTATCTCCATGCACATGTTGTCGTGATTTGTGCTGATCACATGAGCATGACACTACTGCCACTACCCTGAACAGAAATTCCTCACATGTCCCTGATGAAAGGGGCATAACCAGGCATCTAATAATCCTTGTGCATATGCATCTTTCAAAACTGAACAGTGGATTTGGCTGACTTCCGACCTGTAAAAGGGGCAGCAGGCTAAGATACTACAACATGCATGTTTGAAGAAAGCTGTGTGACAAGGCACATACTCACCCCCTCCTTGCTGCTGTGTGGCTTTCAACTTCCCATCCAGGTCAGGGAAGACCATCGCTAGGATGCAGAGCATTTTGGCGGTCAGGGTTCGGCGCCCACCCCTCTTGCCTGGAAGTGACAGGCCCAGCTGGACTCCAGCGATCTTCTTGGTCCAGCCACGAAGGTCCTGCCACCTCTTGCGGCAATGACAGACGCACCAAGTTTCCAACCCCACGGAGCCCACTTTCCGGGCGACGGTCCTCCACAGCTTGACCTTCTCATGGGAGTTGACCTGTAAGGATGACATTGTGACTGACCCTTAGTTCACATGCAACATGTTTCTAAGTCAGACACCTGTACACATAGGTCATGGTCAGTTTGGCAACAATGTCTAAGGAGTAGGCATATGGCATTCTGTGTAGCTGTCCTGTGTTCAATGATGACTCCGTCCCATGAGAACAGTGATTAGATGTTTACCCAAGTACACACACTTCTACAGCAGTGTACCTGCCCAGAACAGTAATCTACACACTTTTAAACTTACATAAAACAGTTTACATGCTTGCCAATGAGATTCCTAATGGTAGTATAGCATGGTGATGGCACATGTCCAGTGAAAATGCAGTGTGATCATCACTCACCTGCTCCTCTGGTTTGTCACACAGCTGGCTGTACAGTGGCAGGAGGTCATCCAGCAGGATCTGGTTCCCCTCCTCGCTGAAAGCTGGGGCCCTGACCACTGTGCGTGCCATAGTAGCTCCCAGAGGATGTAGACACAGCAGCAGAGAGATGGGGAGGTGCAGAAATTATGCAGGTAGTGCAGGCAAGTGAAGTCTCTAGGGAACAGGCAGACATATCTAAACAGCAGAGGCGGTCTATATTCCATTCGGCCAAAGCGATAGGTTTGCATCGGTCGCATTTTCCGATTCGGTCCAATGCATAACTTTGCTTGCAGACGACACGCCTACTGCGATTGACTTTGATTGAATTTGATACATTGGTGATGGGGGGGTTACTGAGTCGGTGTTCACGCGATTCTGACACGATCCGAAACGCACGTCTGTCACTATAACAACTTGCAGCCAATGGCTGTGACCCATTCGGTTAGGATGGGGCTACCGCGTACTTTGAATACTTACCCGCGTCGGTCACCAGAACAACTTGCAGGCTATGGCTGTGTCCGAATCGGTTAGGATGTGGCTACCCCGTCCTTTGAATACTCACCCGCGTCAGCCACCATAAACACTTGCAGCCTATGGCTGTGTCCGAATTGGTTAGGATGCGGCTACCGCGCCCTTTGAATACTCACCTGCGTCTGTCACCATAACAGCTTGCAGCCTATGGCTCAGTCCGTATCGGTTAGAATGCGGCTACTGCGTCCTTTCAATAATCGGTCGGCAGGGCAGACACTTCTGTAATTGATGTATTTTTGTGCATTACATGTGTGGAGACAGTTTTTTTAATGATGAAATAGACCTTTAAATTAATAGCTCACACTCCCATGAGGAGCTAACCTTGAGGGGCACATGACACACTGATTTTGAGGCTAGTGCCAACCTGAAATAAAACTACTCCATTTACCCTCCTAGGCTTGGTCACAGTGCCAATGATTTTTGGGGGATATACAAGTGTTTTCTTTGCATATTCACTGCAGTTGTGGACTGCGTGACCCATTGTGCAATCTGTGTGATTTGTGACTGCAAATGTTTGGAGTCTGAGTCATGGATAATGCATTTACCTTGGAATGAGTAGACTGTGACATTAAGCAGCCATATCAGCTGGTGTTTGTTAGGTGATTTACTAGTGTATCTTTGTGTCCCAGGCTTAAGTGGATTGCAGCATTATATGCTAGTCCTACCTAGTTAATGGTTTGCGTATGTGACTGTATGTGTATTGCAGACATGACAACATGACAGTGTCCACCCTGTGACAGTAGCACATGATCCTATTATGGGTACATTTGAACCATGTAATCGGTCTCCCAAACCTATATCTGGGCTTATTTGGTGTGGAGTTGTTGAGTATGTGATGCTTGATTAACATGAATGGTGACAGACACTAGTGAATTGTACACTACTGCAGTCTAATTGCTGGGCCACCATACCTTGGTAACATATCCGGCAAGGGTCATAATGCTGTGATATGTATCTAAGGTCAACCTTCTTCATTGAAATGTGTATTTCCATTGTTATCTGGTTTCATTTGTGGTCATATTTAATGTTCTATTTGTCTAAATGCATGTTGCTTTGTACATTGTGAACTAACACCAACTGTGTTTACACTCTACACATAGGTATCACAGACGACCTCCAGTGTACAGGCCCTTTCCCGACCTCCAGACTATGGAAGAACGGGATCCCATTAGAAAATACTGTTTCACCAGGCCAATTATTGAAGAGTTTTCTGAGCAGTTGTCACCGCATTTGCAGCCTGGTCGCACATATTCAACTGCATTGACCCCCAAGGTGAAGGTGATGGCAGCATCACATTTCTTTGCCCCAGGTTCATTCCATCCATAGTGGAAACATCAGGTGGAATGTCCCAAGCAATGTTCAGCCATGTCCTTCGGGATGTGTTGGAGGCATTGCTATATTACCTGGACCTGTACATTAAGTTCCCCGACACCTGGAGAGTTGACCGACATCAAGAGGGTATTCTATGCCTTGGGACGGATACCACATGTCATCGGCTCGATTGATGGCACCCATGTTGCTTTGATCCCACCACAAGCAAATGAGCAAACGTATTGTAACCAAAAACATTACCACTCGATCAATGTCCAGGTGGTATGTTTGGCTGACATGTCGATCTCCCACGTCTGCGCACGTTTCCCTGGCTCAGCACATGATGTTTACCTCCAGAGAAACAGCGTTATCCCCCATTTGATGTTTCAGCTGCAACCTGACCGGGCCTGGCTTGTTGGTAGGTGATGTTGTATGTTTATGTTGTGGTGTGTGTTGATTGTATGTCAGATAGTGCTCTGTTGTCAGACAACTGAAGTCTTTTCTATGTTCAATGTACAAGACTCTGGATACCCCAACCAGCCTTGGTTGCTGACACCACTCCGTAAACCTGTCATCCCTGCAGAAGTGCGGTTTAATGAGGCCCATGGTGGGACCAGGTGAGTCGTGGAGCGGACTTTTGGGCTACTAAAGACCAGATTCCACTGTCTGGATTGCACTGGAGGAGCCCTCCAATATGCCCCATTGAAGGTGTGTAAGATCATCACAGTTTGCTGCATGCTCCACAACCTGGCTAAACGGAAGGCAATACCTCTCATACTGGATGACGGAGACCAGCAGCCGCCAGCGAGGGAGGATCCAGGACTGGGACATGTTGACAGTGGTGATGAGGAGGAGGGCTTGGATTTGCGACAACAGGTCATCCACAACTTTTTCACATGAGTGTAAGTATGAAATGAGAGGAGGTGACAAACCCCAATTGTTTGTTTGTGTGTGCTGGTGTACAATGTGTATGAATGCGTGTGAGTGTATGATAATTGTCATGATCTTTTCAAATGAAATGGTTCAATGAAGTTTGCAGGTTAACATGTACAGTGCTAACGTGAATCCTAGCTAGTGTACACACAGACATTTTTGTGCTTTTGATGACATTCTTAGCAAACTTGAGCCAACTGATTAATGAGTTCCTGACTCTGTGCTATGTTCTCCTTACCAGGGTACTTTGCCTTGTCATCTGCAGAGTTGTGCCCTCACCAGACCCATGATGCAGTGACATACTCTAACATTGAACTGTTGCAGAAATCCCTGGCACTTCTGACCTGATGGTCATTTTTTGATCTTTTGTGCATTTTGACTCGGTGTGATGTGATGTGATCTGATTTTGTGTGACGACGCCAGGTTGTATCTGGAGAATAAACCTGTGCTCCACATTGAGGTGTGCCTTGTCTGTTTTCACACATCCAAAGATTATTTTGAGACAAAACGTATTATGAGGATCTGGTTTGCTGACAATGATTGTTGATTGTGCTTGCAAATAGTGATAGTTTTGTAGACAGTAGACTTAAATTGAATCAGTACCATGTACTGCGAGTTGTGTGATAACCTCATTGTGTCTATCTATCATGCTGTGATGAGGTACATTTACTCACAAGCCATTAGTTGACATCCTAGAAGTGATTTCTTGCCAATGCTGTTGACACTTACATCTTTGTGATTTTGTGCATCATTTCAATTTGTACATTTGGGAATCAAAGTCACGACATGAGCAAGTATTTTGTGAGATTGATTTATTTTAGTGCATGAAGGTGGTAGCTCATTCCACACAATGGCGGAGTGCTCAACCAAAAATTAAAAACAAAGTGCCTTGTTGTCCACACGCCAGTTCCCAGTGTCATCTATCTTGCCAGTACTCGTCCCCTCACTTCCAGGTAAGCATAGTTTAAGATGGGCTTGTTGTGCTGTTTGGAATGACTAGTGTGTGCACAGACTCCATCTCGCATCAGGCCCTGTCCTCCACACACCTTCCCAGCCAGCCCAAACAGCACACCTGGAACTATGCCTACCTCACAGAGAGTGGCAATGTACTGTCAATATGTCTGACACTGACTGGTGCCTGTTGTCAGAGTTGTCTACAAATCCCATCATGGACTTGTGCTACAAACACCAGTCCCCAGTGTCAGCTAATTTGTCAGTACATTTCGACTCACTGTCAGGTAAGCAGAGTTCCAGGTGGGCTGTTTGTGCTGGGTGGGAAGAGTGTGTGTAGAACAGGGCCTGCTGGGAGATGTAGTCAGGGCTAACACTCCTCCTCCCACCCAGCCCAAACAGTCCACCAGGAACCATGCTTACCTGACAGTGAGTGGAAATGTACTGACAATATGTCTGACACTGGTGTCTGCTGTTTGACTTGACTGCAACTCCCATCAAGGCCTCTGCTTCAGACACCATGCAGCAGTGTCAGCCATCTATCTTGCTAGTACACTTCCCCACACTGTCAGGTAGCTATAGGCCCAGATGAGCTATTTGGGATAGGTGTGAGGAGGAGTGTTTGCTGTCACTATAAATCCCAGCAGACATGGGCCCACACACACACCTTCCCACACAGCTCAAACAGTACACCAGAAAGAGTGTTGTTCAGACAATGAGGGGTTAGTTTACTCTCAAGATGACTGACAATGGTGCCTGGTGTCTGGGTTGACCACAACTCCCATCCTGGCCTTGCGCTCCTAACAGCAGTCCCTAGTGTCAACCATCTTGCCAGTGCATTTCCACTCACCGTCAGGGTCAGCATAGTCCCAGGTGTGCCGTTTGAGCTGGGTGGGAAGATGTGTGTGTGACTGAGTCTGATGGGAGATGTAGTCAGTGCAAACACTCCTCCTCCCAGGCAGCCCAACCAGGCCAACAGGGAGAGTGATGTCCTGACAATGAAGGGAAGTGTACACTCAAAATGTCTGACACTAATGCATGTTGTTTGACTTAACTGCAACTCCCATCAAGGCCTTCTGCTCCAGACATCATGCAGCAGTGTCAGCCATCTTGCTAGTACACTTCCCCACACTGTCAGGTAGCCATAGGCCCAGATGAGCTATTTGGGATCGGTGTGAGGAGGAGTGTTTGCTATCACTACAACTCCCATCAGGCATGGGCCCCCACACACACACACACCTTCCCACACAGCTCAAACAGCACACCAGAAAGAGTGTTGTTCAGACAATGAGGGGTAGTGTACTCTCAAGCTGTCTGACACTTGTGCCTGGTGTCTGGGTTGACCACAACTCCCATCCTGGCCTTGTGCCCCAAACAGCAGTCCCCAGTGTCAGCCATCGTGCCAGTACATTGCCACTCACCGTCAGGGACAGCATAGTCCCAGGTGTGCTGTTTGAGCTGGGTGGGAAGGTGTGTGTGTTGCAGAGCCTGATGGAAGATGTAGTCAGTGCAAATACTCCTCCTCCCAGGCAGCCCAACCAGGCCAACAGGGAGAGTGATGTCCTGACAATGAGGGTAAGTGTACATTCAAGATGTCTGACACTGGTGCCTGTTGTTTGACTTGACTGCAACTCCCATCAAGGCCTTCTGCTCCACCCACCAAACAGCAGGGTCAGCTATCTTGATAGTACATTTCCACTCACTGTTATGAAAGCATAGTTCCATGTGGGCTTGTTGGGCTGTGTGGGAGGAGGAGTGTTTGCAGTCCCACAAACTCCCATCAGGCCTGTGCCCACACCCACCTTCCCAGCCATCCCAAACAGCCTACCTGTGACTCTGCTTTCCTGAGAGTGAGTGAAAATGTGCTGGCAAGATGGCTGACACTGGTGACTGGTGTTTGGAGCACAAAGCCTTGCTGTGAGTTTGTAAGAAGTATGTACATGGTTGGAAGTTTATGACTTTTAATTTTCATTGCAGGTATGTTGTTTATCAATATGACATACACATCACATGCTAATTTACTGTTGTTTGGTTTTCATTTCAAAACAGTCATTTGTATCACTGTGTCCTTTACAGAGATGTCTATGGAGGTGTAATTGGTAACTTTGTTTGAATATGGACTAGGTACTTACCAGACTCTGGTGCTCCCGGTAGTCCATAGACGCTCTCCGGCGGAAGGATGGCACGCACCTTCTCTTCCCAGGAAGTGAAGTGCACAGGTGGTGCAGGAGGGCCACCGCCAGTCTGCTGGCTCTGGGCGTGTTCTCTGGCTAGCAGTTTTTTGACCCTCCATCGCACATCTTAGTGCCTCTTCCTCATATCATCCATTGTGCGCCGGACTGTTGGACTAGGTTCCCAAATAACTGTGGCTCTACTCTGACTATTTCATCTACAAGCACTTCCAACTCCTTCTCTGTGAACCGCAGCTGCTTCCTTGGGGCCATGGTGAGGTTGAGGGTGAATGTGAAGGTGAAGGTGAGGGTAAGTGTGCAGGTGAGGGTGAGTGTGAATGTGAAAAAGAGTGTGTGTTTGTAAGAATTGTTTAAAAATAAAATCTGTGAAGGTTGTGTGGTGGGTGAAGTGTGAGTGTATGAGGTAGAGAGCAGGGAATGTGTGGCAAATCCTTTGACATAGCAGCAGTTGTGTTACAGCAAAGGATCATGGTCATGTTTTTGGCCCATTATATAGGTGGATTGGTGGGTGTCGCCAATATTTGAACTTTTCTGGGGCTCTTTTGGAGGTGCCAATGCTTGTTTTGACTGTTTTTATTAGTTTCCAATTGCCATTTGTGACACCAACCGACACGGTTCATAAACCACGTCGGATGCATCATCATCTGTTCGCAGGGTAAACCGAGTGTGATTTAATACAGGAATGCAATTCTTCAGCATTTCCGAATGAGTTGGTCGCCTCTGGCTTGTTTCCGGACAATTCGATCTTGCAGATTGGTTTCCTACCGACTCGGTGGGAGTTTAACATGCAATGCATCGTAATTCGTCATTCGGGAAGCTCGCAGTCGAGTCGGTAGGAAACCATTCTGGAACCGAATCAGTAGGAATGCTTTCCTGACAAGATCATAATCGGGCCCTTAGTGTGAATGGGGTGGGCAATGGGTGTTGAGATGGGCGTTCCGCTGCAACACCCATTGATTTTGGCACTGCATCATATTCACAAGGGTGGCGTAAATATGGGGCAACGCCAAAATTAAGACCAAAAATAACCCGGTCTTAACAAGGCGCAACAAGGAGAAATGCTTTATTTCTCCTCGTTTTTGCTGTTTCTATGTGTGCTGCATTGTGCAGCACCAATAGCGGTTACAAATCACCATTTAAGATTGTTTATGTGCAGGAAGGGACACCTTCCTGCACATAAACAATCATTCCCACAACGCAGGCACCCTTGCACTATGGTGAAAGGGTTCCTGCAATGGCGCTAGGCAGCTGTAATTAGCACCTGCGCAGGGGAAAACACAGGGCTGAACCGTATTGTTGTAACTACGGTGCCCTCCCTGCATTTCAAAAGTGGCGGAGCGCGGCGTTAATCCAAGAAGGCTAACGCCGCACTCCGTCACTTTTATTGTAAATATGCCCCAAAGAGTTTTGAAGCAGCTGGCAGAAGGTCCATGATTTAAGTGTCCCAGAGAACTTACAAAACCAGAGGCTAATAGATACTGACAACAGTACGGCCTAACTAGAACAGATTAACAGATGATTATGCATTTGCCACTAATATACGATGCTGAGTATCTCCAGAGCCTTTTGTTAAAGATTCTGAAAGGAGGATGTATCTCAGTATTTTGAAAATATTGAGTTAGATAGTGTTGGACATCAATCTGTGTGTAGTATGTCAATAGGTTTGTGCGGAGAGCTGTGAAGCACTGGCCCAGTGCCCAATATCCATACATAATAAGGCACTTTGTAATTGTGTTTATATAGCGCTTACTCCACCTGACGAGGCGTTGATTCGCGGTAATTGTGGTAGTATAACAGGAGCACTGAGGGGGAGGGCTATTTAACATTTATTCCCTCTGTGTATGATGTGATATTGTGGCTTGTATATGGTATTTTGCAAAAGAAGAGAAGTTAGCTCCCTTAAATTTCTAAATTTATTTAATTATTTCTGCACCCTCTGTTCTCTCGTTTCCTATATCGTATTGACGGTGTTTGTTAGCGTTGAGATTGGTACTCTTCTTCATCACTTGCAGGATTCTATTTGTATAAATGAGACCGCACCTGCCAATGTCTAGATGTCCCAGCGGGTGCCTTTTATAGTATCTATGAGATTCGCTAGCCGTGTGCAATGATAAAACCCAATTGGAGTGGATGCCATGAAGTAACACAACGATTTCAAGACTGTGGGTGAAAAACCACCAAAGCCATAATAACTCTTCGAGGGGAAAAGAGGTTTCGGCCCAGTACTTGAGGTTCCTCCTAGGATGCATGAATTCTTACCCTATTGGTACTGTATAAACAAACCTACTTCTACTTTCTCTGACCCAGCAAGTTAAAAAAAATAATAAAAGGGAAAAACAAAAATGAAGGATTCCTAATTCTTTAATCATCCCACTTTTTATTTTTATAAGAGATGTGTTTTGGTTAAAATTCCTTCTACTAGTTAACAGTGGATTTTATATATAGTCAACATTTGGCTTACAGCTTATCACTCGCTGATTTCTCGGGGCTTATTTATAGCATCACTGTGGTTTCATACACTCTCAAGTCATCTCAACAATGGTCCAGGGCAGATTTCATAAAAAACCAGGGGCAGCTCCTCTACTAGGGCGGAGGAGCGTCGCCCCACTGCTTTCTCGCAGTGCGAGAAGCAGAAACATAAAATGGTAATAACTACCATTTTATGTTTCTGCTTCTCGCACTGCGAGAAAGCAGAAGGGTTTGGTTGCGGGTGGGCGGGGCAGCGCTGCGAGCAGGGCTGGGCAGGGGAGGAGTGGTGGGCCCACTCTTGAGTTCGCATGATTGGTTTGGTCGGCCCTCTTGGGCCGACCAAACCAGTCATGCACACTCTGTCCTTCTCAATGTAGGCTGCAAAGCAGCCTAAATGGAGAACATGGCCGGGCCATTAGCCCCTGGCTGGGCGGCGTCCCGACCAATCATAACGCTGCTTGTAGCATTGTGATTGGCTTAGGGGTGGGACTGGGAGCCTGGATGCATGCTTCCTGTTCCTGAAAGCAGGAGAGGAGCAGAGACGACATGGGACCCGGCCGGCGGGAATGTAAGTTTAATCTTTTTTTTATTATTAAATTAAACCTGCCACCCCGTGCAACCAACCCCCACCCCACGAGTAATGCAGGCCGCGACTGTAAAAAACTCATGGTAGGACCTTTCTTTATCAATAATCTCCCATAAGCAGAAAGACATCTATTTCTGCCAGGTCTGATCTAGTAATAAAATCTACTGCTGTAATGACAATATATCAGAAAATGTGTCCCTTAAAAGCAATCTTCTGAAATAAAATTTGTAAAGAAAAATGTAAATTATTGGAGCCAACGCCCATGAGCCGCCTCTACATGGCCCCCACTAGAAATGGTGGGCACGTTTGCTCAGTGAAATATTTGGCTTGTATTAAAACATCCTCCAGGGCCACTTTTAGTCCCCAGTATAGCTGTGGGCTCTGTTCTAGAAGGGCTGAGTCCCTTGAGACAAAGGTGGTTGGTTGGTGGTTCTTTGGGCACAGAGTTATGGGAGGAAAATCTACACCACCAGGAAATTGACGAAGCAGCAGTCCCAGTCCAATGAAAGCCGACCTTCATGCCTGGGAGCTGACATTTGTCCTTCCTCTGACCCACTTTTAGGCAAAAGTATGTATCAATTGATCCCTTTATTGAAGCCTCGAGGTAAAATACCTCCAAATTATTCTGACTTCAGTAAGCTCGACAGTGCTCAAGTCTATGGCTTTATCAAATAGGCTTAGAAAAGTAGCCACTGTCCTAAAACAACATGCTCCTACAAGAGGTTAGATAACATATATAATCGTAGATGGGCAACAGTGAATTTTGGGGCTATTTTTTAATAGAGGGGTTGTGAGTGACATGAAACAGACAATGAGAGTGAAGCTCAAGCTCTCTATGAAGTCACTCAGAACCCTGAGGTGAAAAACGTCCTTGTTGTTGACTTTTTAAGCCTCTATAATTGTATGTTATACTTGGTCCCTACAATAATCTGCCACAGCTTTCAATTGCAACAAGTTCTGTTACCCACTGTTGCTATGTCATAGCAGTGACTTTCCTGGATTTAGAATCCTCTCTACAGAAGCCATAAATAACAATATATTTGAACCTTTCAAACATGACGAACTTAAGCATGCTAACTTTTCTTAATAGTCTTAGGCTCTGTGATTATGCCCAATGAACTGTGTAAAATGAAAGTTGTTGAGGCGTGCAAAGTTCCCTCTTCAATATTTCCTCTTGTGGTTAACATGTATTTTTCTAAACAGACCACAAATTAAATATAGCCATTACTCCACCACTGTTCCACCTACCTCTGAGCACGTCACTCAAAGTGGTCTTTAGTGTGCAAAAACAAGCTTTTTTCTTGCTCATGCTGATCCAGCGGTATACCATCAACAGATACTCCACTACCATATACTCACCTGGGCCCATAAAACACACACATTGGGTAAACCGCTGGAGTGGTCAAAGTTTTATATTTATACTTCACAATGTTCAGGTTTAGTTATTTAATTTCCCTAACTAACCTTTCACTGTTCAAAAAGTTCTTTCCTCTGGTCGATGGACCATTAGTTGAACTAGTTGATAGTGATAATTAACATAACCCTTAACTATTCTTTTATTTGAAGAAAATGATCACAGACTCAGGAAGTTTTAAATTCTTTATCTAAATTAAATGCATGTGAACCATTTCAAGAATACAGTGCAGTCACCATCATTCTTAGGAGAGAAATTCAATTGATTAAACATCAAGCATATACTTCGGACTCATACAATAATTAATGCTCAGAAAGGGAGAGGACAGAGAGAAAAGAACATTTGCAAATAACGTGAAATTATAGTTACCAAGAATGGTGTGAAAGACCAACCCCCTGGCCAAAGGGCTGGTAAAGGTCCCCCAGGATAGGTCAGGAGACAAAGACTTTAGGACAGGATTCAGGACAGGATAGTTGACCTCTCTAGAATACCGACGATTGCGCCGCACCCCTCTCTGACACTCTCTTCCTCCTCGAGATTCTTCCGCGATCTTCTGATCTAACCCAATTAAGTTAGGATAGAAAGTTCTGCTTCAGGTTCTGCATTCGATTCTTCATCAGCATCTCACAGCATCCCTCCCAGCAACATCATCTCTGACTCACAGCATCTGCGTCTCCTTCCTCTCACTTACTAACTAAAGCTACCTTAGTTATACCTTCGTTTCTTCATGTTCCACCCACTAAAGTTTCAATATCGTAAAAATACGAATATGATTGGTCAGGCAAGGGGGAAGCTCCATCACACCATGCTTACATGTCATCAAAATTAGTCCAACTATTGTTCGAAAACCCATCCCCTTAATTTTTATTCACGTCTTAAGTTCCCATACATATCCACATTTCACTTGAAACAATTTTATTAGTTTATGAATAAGAGTCTTCTTCACTGAACTCTTCACCCTCCGTTCCCAGGGCACATCATTTGCGACCTTGGCTTCTGTTCAACCTCCATGTCATCATTCCTGGTTAACTTTCAGTGGACATGCGCAGTCGTTTCATCACTCTGCTTAATTCAGTTATGCGTGAGAGGCCCAAATGTGCACTAATGATAAAGTTCAGAAAGACAAATATTAATTTCACAAATAAATGGTCACACTGTATACCTCCCACCTCTACTCTATTCCCCTTTACTTATTAATTCTTCTCCCGCATTAGCATTAGTAAAATAGCTTGTTTTAGTTTCAGCTAAGCAGATGCCATGCACGCGAGTCTTCAAGACTCCATTTTAGTGTCTTCTGCTCATGCACTAGAATTTCCCTCCAAGCGTTACCTCGTCATATTGCGTAGATGCAGTTGAAGCATGCGCACAACAGTTTCCCCGTTTAAAGCGGTATTAGTCAGTTTTCATCGTTTTCAGCATTAGTACACACATAAGCAAGCTTCACTAACCCGCGTGTTCATGTGGTGCGTATTAGTTATTCATAAAACACGTTTAATAACTTGTTAATGAATTAAACGAGCGGATTGCCCCCGAGCAAGTCTCTTTCTTACGAGACCTTGCTCCATCAATGCCATGCTGAGCCACATTTTCATACTGAATAGGCGGGAACTATTGTTTCACTGCACAACAGATTATTAAAGATTAAAAACGGGCTCTTATGGGGGCTGCACTCTCCGAGCTGCGCTGGCTGCCTCTGAAACAAAGAGTTTTCCTTTAAAGCCCTGTGCATTTGCTACAGGGCCTTTACAAATAGGGGGCCTTATTACCTACATTCTTTCATCAAACCTTACCTCCCTGACAGAAATCTCTGATCTTCTGGGGCACTGCTGGCAGCACATCCACAATAAATAGAGTGTGTATCGGGGGCTCCTCATTTGGTTACCTAGCGCCAAAACGGTGTAACTCCCTGCCCCTCCAGCTTCGGCAGACCCCGTCAGAATGGCTATTCTGCTTGGGCTGATTTTATGATATATTTGAAGAGCTTTGGACCTTCGGGAGTTGGACTTTAGTGCTGGGACACTTCATCTGAAGTAGCCATGTGCTTTATAAGTTGCAGTATTATTAGGATTTTTATTAAATAAGCATATATATATATATAATATATATATATATTCACTGAAAAAACCATAGGTTTTAGGGACAGTTATAGTTAGTTGGACATTTCACTCGTACAAAACCCATGAAATTCCCCCGTTATAGTTAGTTCAGCTAACTATAACTCACGCCCCCGCAATGCACTGCTGATGACGTCACATATTACATCACTCATGGTCAGTGACATCACTGATGACATCACTGATGACATCTCAAATGACATCACTGATGACATCATGCAGTGACTGTGTTTCTGTAAAGTTTAAATATTTTTAATATATATAGGAAAAGACGTATTGAAGAATGAGTGGGTGTATAAGTATCTGTATGGATGATTTAGTAGGTGCGTGACTGACTCTATAAGTGAGTGATTTAACGTATCTTACTGAATGCATGGGTTAGTGACTAAACTGGGTGAATGTCTGTATCCGTCTGTCTGTTGCTGTGTAAGTGGCTGCATGTGTTTGTGAATAGCTACATGAGTGTCTATATGAGTTATTGAATGGTTGTCTGAGTATCTGTATGGGTGCCTGAGTGTTTGTGTGGGAGGGTGTGTGCGACTCTGTGCATAGATGTGTGAGTGGGTGATTCACTGGGTGGATGGTTTCAAGAGTGCATCTGTGATAGACTGTATGGGTGGGTAAGTGTGTGTAAGAGTGTGTTAGTGAGTGAATGTATGTCCCAGTGGTACATGTGTGACTAACTACATATGTGAAAGGCAGTATATATGTGTGTTGGAGTATATAAATAGCTATAAGCGAGAGTGAGTGATTGTGATAGTGGCTGTATGGATGAGTGTGTGCTTGTATCAGTGATTGTATAAGAGCGTAACAATGTGCTAGTATTTGTATGATTAAGTGAGCTGGTGTGTGTATAACTGTATAGGTGAGTAAATGGCAGTGTGTTTAATTATTTGCATGACTGACTAGGTGTGTGAGTACCTCTATGGATGAGTGGCGGTGTTTGAGTGTCTATATAGGAGTAAGAGTGCATATGATAGTTCTGTACTGAGTGACCATAAGTATGAGTGACTGTACGGGTGAGTGAGTGGATGTGTGTGTGTAGACATAAGAATCAGTGAGTGGGTATGTAGTTATTGGTGTTGGAGTGTCTATGGTTTTGCGAATGGCAGTCTGTAATTTAGAGTGGGTGTATCAAAGGTTATATTAGGGTGTGAGGAGGTGCATCAGATTATCACGTGGATGCAGTGATGTCATTTGAGATGTCATCAGTGATGTCATCAGTGATGTCACTGACCATGTCATGAGTGATGTAATATGTGACGTCATCAGCAGTGCATTGCGGGGCGCGAGTTATAGTTAGCTGAACTAACTATAACGGGGAATTTCATGGGTTTTGTACGAGTGAAATGTCCAACTAACTATAACTGTCCCTAAAACCTATGGTTTTTTCAGTGAATTTCAAAGGTTTTTAAATGCTAATTTCTAACTATAACGTGTCTGAAACCTATGGTTTTTTCTGTGAATTTCAAAGGTTTTTAAATGCTAATTTCTAACTATAACGTGCCTGAAACCTATGGTTTTTTTCAGTGAATTTCAAAGGTTTTTAAATGCTAATTTCTAACTATAACGCCCTAAAACCTATGGTTTTTTCAGTGAATTTCAAAGGTTTTGTAAATGACAATTTTTAAATGTATTAATTGTTATATTTATTTTTTTGATACTGATTTACTACATTTTTTAAAACTATTTATTTTTAGATATTTTATTTATTAAATTACATTGTAATTACATTATACATTACATTACAAAATATACTTTCTCAGAATGAATTACTTTAGTTTAAATAGTTTGCAAATAGGCAATAGAGTTTTAAGTACAGTAGTTACAGTTGTTGCAATGGGCAACACAATTTCAAACACAATGCAACATTGACCTCAATGTGAATTTCTAGTTAAATGCATTTAGTTACTTTATGGATTACTTTTCTAACCACAGGACTGGATCCTAGATTCAGTCCTGGGACATCTCCTGTAAACAGTTGAGTAAAAGCGTTTTGGTTACAGTAGTGATTTTTAAGGAATATTATTGTATTTTAAAAGTTGACACTTAGAAACTTTTTCACATAGAATCACCAATGTTATCCTATGGGAGAAAATTCACTTAGCAGGTAAGTAGTGTTATCGTTACTTTTTCTTACTCAGTGTTGGATCCTGGATCCAGCACTGGTGCATCTCCTGTAAACAGTTGAAAGAATGCGTTTAAGTCATACAGGCGATTTTTAAGGAATATTTGTAATTTGTGAAAATCGACACAAACTTTTCTGCTGAAAACCAGACAATGGATTCCTATGGAAGGAAATATAAGTTACTGGTAAGTACGGTTAGAATTACTTTTCAGGGTCAGTGCTGGGCTAAAAGATGCAGCACTGGGTTCTCTCCTGATAACAGGTGAGTAAATCGGAATTCGTAGTTCGGTTGATTTTAGAGGAATATTATAAAGTTCCAAAACTCCACACTTAGAAGAATTTCCAAGTGAAACCAGTCAATGTTAGCCTATGGAAGGAAATTCAAGTTACTGGTAAGTACGGTTAGAATTACTTTTCAGGACCAGTACTGGGCTGAAAGATGCAGCACTGAGTAAATCGGAATTCGTATTTGGGCTGATTTTAGAGGAATATTTGCACAATGGTGAAGGGAGGGGCGGGGCCTGAGGTGACATCTGTGCAAACGCGCCCCGTGGCGCGTTTTAGAGTTGGGGATTAAGTCCCCTTGAATCATGAGGGTCCCTGGGGGCCAACTAGCCCACCAGGAACCTCCCGTATGCGCCAGGGGGCTGCGTTGCAGAGACGTGTACAGAGGCCACACCCCTTTTACACCTCTCTGCAACGCAGCTCTGTGGCACTTTCTGGAGCGTACCTGCTGGGCTGGATTGGCCCCCAGGAACCCTCAGGATTGAAGGGGATTTAATTCCCCATCTTAAAATACGCCACGGGGCCTGTTTGCACACATGTCACCTGAAGCCCCGCCCCTCCCTTCACCACTGTGCAAACGCGCCCCGTGGCGCGTTTTAAGTTGGGGGATTAAGTCCCCTTGAATCCTGAGGGTCCCTGGAGTCCAACTAGCCCACCGTGTACTTCCAAAAGCGCCACAGAGCTGCGTTGCAGAGAGGTGTAAAAGGGGCGTGGCCTCTGTACACCTCTCTGCAACGCAGCCCCTGGCGCATACTGGAGGTTCCTGGTGGGCTAGTTTACCCCAGGGACCCCCAGTATTCAAGGGAATTACTTCCCCTTCTCAAAACGCGCCAGGGGGCGCGTTTACAGAGTGCTGCAGGGAGGGGGCGGGGCCTCCGGCACGATGCCGGTCTTTTTTTTTTTTTATTGGGAGGGGGGCTGCGTGGCCCCCTTTCCTCAGCCACTTTTTGCCCCGGGGACCCCATCCCCCGGGGCCTGAGGATTTTTTATTTTTATTAAAATTTAAAAAAAACGGGAAGGGGGCCGCGTGGCCCCCTTCCCTGGGCCTGTATTGGCCCCGGGGACCCCATCCCCGGGGCAAGCCCTCTTTTTTTAAATTAAAAATGTGGAGGGGGCTGCGTTGCCCCCTCCTCCAGGCCATTTAAGGCCCCGGGGACCCCATCCCCCGGGGCCGGCCATTAAATATATATATATTTTTTTTAATTTAGGGGAGGGGGGACTGCGTGGCCCCCCTCCCTGGCCACTTATGGCCACGGGGACCCCATCCCCCGGGGCCTGGCCTCTCATTGGAGACTGTGGGGGGGTCCCCAAACCCCCCACAGTCCCGCCGGCTCCCCGTGTCCTACGGGAGCCGGCATGCTTTCCACATGGGGAGCAGCTAAGATGCTGCTCCCCATGTGGAAAGCAATTTGCTTGGATATTGGAAGCGAGAGCAGGTTTCCTGCTCTCGCTTCAATATCCAAAGCAAGTTTCAGCGACAGGACGGGAGCCGCGAGGCTCCGTCCTGTCATTGCAAGCAGCAGTGTCCCGGGGGTAGGCACCCCGGGACACTGCAGGAGCCGGCCCTGGGGGTGGCGGTCCCCAGGGCCATCAAGGGCTCCAGGAGGGGGCCGCGCGGCCCCCCTCCCCACATTTAGAAAGCCCCGGGGAGGTGGTGGTCCCGGGGCTCGGGAGTCCAAACGGACCCCCATTTTAAATTTCTTAGTGCCCCGGGAGGTGGCGGTCCCCGGGGCATGTGGAAGGGCTGGAGCCCCCCACACAGGTTAAAACATTTGAAAAAAGAAGCCCCGGGGAGGTGGCGGTCCCCGGGGCAGCGGGAGGGCAAAGAGCCCTCCCGCACCATTATTTTTTAAGCCCGGGGGGTGACGGTCCCCGGGGCTTTGGGGGCCTTAGAGGCCCCCACATATTAAAAAGAATCCCCTGCATGCCCCCGGGACTTGGCCCACCCGGGGCCAATTTACTAACGCAGCGCGGGAGACCGCGCTTCGTTTTCTCGGCGGGATTCGCGCACCCTGAGCGCATCCCGCCAATTTTTGTTTTTAAATGCTTTTGTCTGCCCAGGGGTCCTTGTGGGACCCCTGAGCAGACCTAGGGAGTCAGGGTGTTTCTACCCTGCCCCCTTTTGCGCTTTGCGCACTTGTTTCTGTCCTCGGTTCTACCGAGGGACAAAATGGCTGCCAACACTTCCTGATTTGGAGTGTTGACAGCCACTTGACAACCAATTAGCATGCAGCTCGTGGTCGGGAGGGTACGCGGACCCTACTCGGCCATAGATATATATGTGACTTAACTTTTGATTTTCTCAGGAACTATTGAACGGATTTACACCATTTAACAAAAGGGTTCTTTCTGAACCAAGAACTACCTCTTTGCCAAATTTGGTGTAATTCCGTTCAGCAGTTCGGGCTGTAGCCGTGTCTAAAGTTTCCTATGGGAAAATGAATGGGGAAAACACGTTTTGGGACCCCCTTTTTCTCGGCCCCCGCTTGACGAATCACCCTGAGACTTTCAGGGTAGGAGCGGACCGGAGCGGGCCATAAAGTTTGAAAATTTCACGAAGATTCGTCAACCGGCGCAAGAGTTATTTCAAATAGAATGTCGCGGATTTCCTATGGATAATAGGTCCTAACTATAACTATCTACTGGCGACCGCCAGTAGATAATATATATATATATATATATATTCACTGAAAAAACCATAGGTTTTAGGGACAGTTATAGTTAGTTGGACATTGCACTCGTACAAAACCCGTGAAATTCCCCCGTTATAGTTAGTCCAGCTAACTATAACTCGCGCCCCATAATGCACTGCTGATGACGTCACATATTACATCACTCATGACATGGTCAGTGACATCACTGATGACATCACTGATGACATCATCCAGTGACTGTGTGTTTCTGTAAAGTTTAAATATTTTTAATATATATAGGAATAGACGTATTGAAGAATGAGTGGGTGTGTAAGTGTCTGTATGGATGATTTAGTAGGTGCGTGACTGACTCTATAAGTGAGTGATTTAACGTATCTTACTGAATGCATGGGTTAGTGACTAAACTGGGTGAATGTCTGTATCCGTCTGTCTGTTGCTGTGTAAGTGGCTGCATGTGTTTGTGAATAGCTACATGAGTGTCTATATGAGTTATTGAATGCTTGTCTGAGTATCTGTATGGGTGCCTGAGTGTTTGTGTGGGAGGGGTGTGTGCAACTCTGTGCATAGATGTGTGAGTGGGTGATTCACTGGGTGGATGGTTTCAAGAGTGCAACTGTGATAGACTGTATGGGTGGGTAAGTGTGTGTAAGAGTGTGTTAGTGAGTGAATGTATGTCCCAGTGGTACATGTGTGAGTAACTACATATGTGAAAGGCAGTATATATGTGTGTTGGAGTATATAAATAGCTATAAGCGAGAGTAAGTGATTGTGATAGTGGCTGTATGGATGAGTGTGTGCTTGTATCAGTGATTGTATAAGAGCGTAAGAATGTGCTACTATTTGTATGAGTAAGTGAGCTGGTGTGTGTATAACTGTATAGGTGAGTAAATGGTAGTGTGTTTAATTATTTGCATGACTGACTAGGTGTGTGAGTACCTCTATGGATGAGTGGCGGTGTTTGAGTGTCTATATAGGAGTATGAGTGCATATGATAGTCCTGTACTGAGTGACCGTAAGTATGAGTGACTGTACGGGTGAGTGAGTGGATGTGTGCGTAGACCTAAGAATCAGTGAGTGGGTATGTAGTTATTGGTGTTGGAGTGTCTATGGTTTTGCGAATGGCAGTCTGTAATTTAGAGTGGGTGTATCAAAGGTTATATTAGGGTGTGAGGAGGTGCATCAGATTATCACGTGGATGCAGTGATGTCATTTGAGATGTCATCAGTGATGTCATCAGTGATGTCACTGACCATGTCATGAGTGATGTAATATGTGACGTCATCAGCAGTGCATTGCGGGGGCGCGAGTTATAGTTAGCTGGACTAACTATAACGGGGAATTTCACGGGTTTTGTACGAGTGCAATGTCCAACTAACTATAACTGTCCCTAAAACCTATGGTTTTTTCAGTGAATTTCAAAGGTTTTTAAATGCTAATTTGTAACTATAACGTCCCTGAAACCTATGGTTTTTTCAGTGAATTTCAAAGGTTTTTAAATGCTAATTTGTAACTATAACACGTCTGAAACCTACAGTTTTTTTCAGTGAATTTCAAAGGTTTTGTAAATGACAATTTTTAAATGTATTAATTGTTATATACATTTTTTTCATACTGATTTCCAAATTTTTTAGAAACAATTTTTTTTTACATATTTTATTTTTTAAATTACATTGTAATTACATTATACATTACATTACAAAAAATACTTTCTCAGAATGAATTACTTTAGTTTAATTACTTTGCACATAGGCAATAGACTTTTAAGTACAGTAGTTACAGTTGTTGCAATGGGCAACACATTTTCAAACACAATGCAACATTCAGCTCAATGTGAATTTCTAGTTAAATGCAATTAGTTACTTTATGGATTACTTTTCTAACCACATTACTGGATCCTAGATTCAGTCCTGGGACATCTCCTGTAAACAGTTGAGTAAAAGCGTTTTGGTTACAGTCGTGATTTTTAAGGAATATTATTGTACTTTAAAAGTTCACACTTAGAAACTTTTCTCATAGAATCACCAATGTTATCCTATGGAAGGAAATTCACTTAGAAGTTAAAAACTGTTATCGTTACTTTTTCTTACTCAGTGTTGGATCCTGGATCCAGCACTGGTGCATCTCCTGTAAACAGTTGAAAGAATGCGTTTAAGTCATACAGGCGATTTTTTAGGAATATTTGTAGTTTGTGAAAATCGACACTTTGAAACTTTTCTGCTGAAAACCAGACAATGATATCCTATGGAAGGAAATTCAAGTTACTGGTAAGTACGGTTAAAATTACTTTTCAGGATCAGTACTGGGCTGAAAGATGCAGCACTGAGGTCTCTCCTGATAACAGGTGAGTAAATCGGAATTCGTATTTCGGCTGATTTTAGAGGAATATTTTAAAGTTCCAAAACTCCACACTTAGAAGAATTTCCAAGTGAAACCAGTCAATGTTAGCCTATGGAAGGAAATTCAACTTACTGGTAAGTACGGTTAAAATTACTTTTCAGGACCAGTACTGGGCTGAAAGATGCATCACTGAGGTCTCTCCTGATAACAGGTGAGTAAATCAGAATTCGGATTTCGGCTGATTTTAGAGGAATATTTGTATGTTTGAAAAATCAACACTTAGAAACTTTTTCAGCAAAAAGCAGGCAATGATATCCTATGGAAGGAAATTCAAGTTACTGGTAAGTACGGTTAAAATTACTTTTGAGGATCAGTACTGGGCTAAAAGATGCAGCACTGGGTTCTCTCCTGATAACAGGTGAGTAAATCGGAATTCGTATTTCGGCTGATTTTAGAGGAATATTTTAAAGTTCCAAAACTCCACACTTAGAAGAATTTCCAAGTGAAACCAGTCAATGTTAGCCTATGAAGGAAATTCAAGTTACCGGTAAGTACGGTTAAAATTACTTTTGAGGATCAGTACTGGGCTGAAAGATGCAGCACTGAGGTCTCTCCTGATAACAGGTGAGTAAATCGGAATTCGTATTTCGGCTGATTTTAGAGGAATATTTTAAAGTTCCAAAACTCCACACTTAGAAGAATTTCCAAGTGAAACCAGTCAATGTTAGCCTATGAAGGAAATTCAAGTTACCGGTAAGTACGGTTAAAATTACTTTTCAGGACCAGTACTGGACTGAAAGATGCAGCACTGAGGTCTCTCCTGATAACAGGTGAGTAAATCAGAATTCGGATTTCGGCTGATTTTAGAGGAATATTTGTATGTTTCAAAAATCAACACTTAGAAACTTTTTCAGCAAAAAGCAGGCAATGATATCCTATGGAAGGAAATTCAAGTTACTGGTAAGTACGGTTAAAATTACTTTTGAGGATCAGTACTGGGCTGAAAGATGCAGCACTGAGGTCTCTCCTGATAACAGGTGAGTAAATCGGAATTCGTATTTCAGCTGATTTTAGAGGAATATTTTAAAGTTCCAAAACTCCACACTTAGAAGAATTTCCAAGTGAAACCAGTCAATGTTAGCCTATGAAGGAAATTCAAGTTACCGGTAAGTACGGTTAAAATTACTTTTCAGGACCAGTACTGGGCTGAAAGATGCAGCACTGAGGTCTCTCCTGATAACAGGTGAGTAAATCGGAATTCGTATTTCGGCTGATTTTAGAGGAATATTTTAAAGTTCCAAAACTCCACACTTAGAAGAATTTCCAAGTGAAACCAGTCAATGTTAGCCTATGAAGGAAATTCAAGTTACCGGTAAGTACGGTTAAAATTACTTTTGAGGATCAGTACTGGGCTGAAAGATGCAGCACTGAGGTCTCTCCTGATAACAGGTGAGTAAATCGGAATTCGTATTTCGGCTGATTTTAGAGGAATATTTTAAAGTTCCAAAACTCCACACTTAGAAGAATTTCCAAGTGAAACCAGTCAATGTTAGCCTATGAAGGAAATTCAAGTTACTGGTAAGTACGGTTAAAATTACTTTTCAGGACCAGTACTGGGCTGAAAGATGCAGCACTGAGGTCTCTCCTGATAACAGGTGAGTAAATCAGAATTCGGATTTCGGCTGATTTTAGAGGAATATTTGTATGTTTCAAAAATCAACACTTAGAAACTTTTTCAGCAAAAAGCAGGCAATGATATCCTATGGAAGGAAATTCAAGTTACTGGTAAGTACGGTTAACATTACTTTTGAGGATCAGTACTGGGCTGAAAGATGCAGCACTGAGGTCTCTCCTGATAACAGGTGAGTAAATCGGAATTCGTATTTCGGCTGATTTTAGAGGAATATTTTAAAGTTCCAAAACTCCACACTTAGAAGAATTTCCAAGTGAAACCAGTCAATGTTAGCCTATGAAGGAAATTCAAGTTACCGGTAAGTACGGTTAAAATTACTTTTCAGGACCAGTACTGGGCTGAAAGATGCAGCACTGAGGTCTCTCCTGATAACAGGTGAGTAAATCAGAATTCGTATTTCGGCTGATTTTAGAGGAATATTTGCACAATGGTGAAGGGAGGGGGCGGGGCCTGAGGTGACATCTGTGCAAACGCGCCCCGTGGCGCGTTATAAGTTGGGGAATTAAGTCCCCTTGAATCATGAGGGTCCCTACGGGCCAACTAGCCCACCAGGAACCTCCAGTATGCGCCAGGGGCTGCGTTGCAGAGACATGTACAGAGGCCACACCCCTTTTACACCTCTCTGCAACGCAGCTCTGTGGCGCTTTCTGGACGTACCTGTTGGGCTAGTTGGCCCCAGGGACCCTCAGGATTGAAGAGGATTTAATTCCCTATCTTAAAACGCGCCACGGGGCCTGTTTGCACACATGTCACCTGAAGCCCCGCCCCCTCCCTTCACCACTGTGCAAACGCGCCCCGTGGCGCGTTTTAAGTCGGGGGATTAACTCCCCTTGAATCCTGAGGGTCCCTGGGGTGCAACTAGCCCATCATATACCTCCAAAAGCGCCAAAGAGCTGCGTTGCAGAGAGGTGTAAAAGTGGCGTGGCCTCTGTACACCTCTCTGCAAGGCAGCCCTGGCGCATACTGGAGGTTCCTGGTGGGCTAGTTGGCCCCAGGGACCCCCAGTATTCAAGGGGAATTCGTTCCCCCCTCTGCAAACGCGCCAGGGGCGCGTTTGCAGAGTGGTGAAGGAAGGGGCGGGGCCTACGGGCCCGATCGTTTTTTTTGTTTTTTTCCCCTGAAGGGGGGCTGTGTGGCCCCCTTCCTTTTCCTATTTTTAGGCCCTGGGGACCCCATCCCCCAGGGCCTTACCCCCTTTATTTTAATTAAAATTAAAAAAACGGGAAGGGGGCCGTGTGGCCCCCTTCCCCTGGGCCTGTATTGGCCCCGGGGACCCCATCCGCCGGGGCATGGCCTCTTTTTTTATTTGGAGGGGGCTGCGTGGCCCCCTCCTCAGGCCATTTAAGGCCCCGGGGACCCCATCCCCGGGGCCGGCGTTACACTTTTTTTAAATTTTTAAAAAAAATTTACTTTGGGGAGGGGGCTGCATGGCCCCCTCCCGAGCCACTTATGGCCCCGGGGACCCCATCCCCGGGGCCTGGACTCTCGTTGGGGACTGTGGGGGTCCCCAAACCCCCCACAGTCCCGCCGGCTCCCTGTGTCCTACGGGAGCCGGCATTGCTTTTACACATGGGGAGCAGCTAACATGCTGCTCTCCATGTGGAAAGCTAGTCGGCTTTGGATATTGGAAGAGAGAGCAGGTTTCCTGCTCTCTCTTCCAATATCCAAAGCAAGTTTGCAATGACAGGACGGGAGCCGCGAGGCTCCCGTCCTGTCATTGCAAACAGCAGTGTCCCGGGGGTAGGCACCCCGGGACACTGCAAGAGCCGGCCCTGGGGGTGGCGGTCCCCAGGGCCATCAAGGGCTCCAGGAGGGGGGCCGCGCGGCCCCCCTCCCTACATTTTGAAACCCCCGGGGAGGTGGTGGTCCCCGGGGCAAAACGGACCCCC
Organism: Calotriton arnoldi; assembly: GCA_963921515.1. Taxonomy (NCBI): domain Eukaryota; kingdom Metazoa; phylum Chordata; class Amphibia; order Caudata; family Salamandridae; genus Calotriton; species Calotriton arnoldi. The sequence continues at coordinate 65,369 of CAWUFW010019012.1, read as the reverse complement.
ATTTTAATTTTTCTTAGTGCTCGGGGAGGTGGTGGTCCCCGGGGCATGTGGGGGGGCTGGAGCCCCCCACACAGGTTTTTAATTTTAAAAAAAGAAGCCCCGGGGAGGTGGTGGTCCCCGGGGCTGCGGGAGGGCTCAGAGCCCTCCCGCACCATTATACATAAGGCCCCGGGGGTGGTGGTCCCCGGGGCTTGGGGGCCCTTAGAGGCCCCCACACATAAAATTAACCCCCCCAGCATGCCCCCGGTACTTGGCCCACCCGGGGCCAGTAACATCGAAGCGCGGGAGACCGCGCTTCGATTTTTTTCGGCAGGGTTCGCGCTCCCTGAGCGCCTCCTGCCGATTTTTAAAAAAAAAAAAAATTTTTTGCCCAGGGGGTCCTTGTGGGACCCCTGAGCAGACCTAGGGGGTCAGGGTGTTTCTACCCTGCTCCCTTTGTGCGCTTTGCGCACTTGTTTCTGTCCCTCGGTTCTACCGAGGGACAAAATGGCTGCCAACACTTCCTGGTTTGGAGTGTTGACAGCCAATTAACATAAAGCTCGTGCTCGGGAGGATCCGCGTCCCTAGATATATCTATCTTTTTACTTTTGATTTTCTCAGCAACTACTGAACGGATTTACACCATTTAACAAAAGGGTTCTTTCTGAACCAAGAACTACCTCTTTGCCAAATTTGGTGTAATTCCGTTCAGCAGTTCGGGCTGTAGCCGTGTCTAAAGTTTCCTATGGAAAATTGCATGGGGAAAACGCGTTTTGGGACCCCCTTTTTCTCGGCCCCCGCTTGACGAATCCTCCCGAGACTTTCAGGGTAGGAGCGAACCGGAGCGCCCCACAAAGTTTGAAAATTTTGCGAAGATACGTCAACCGGCAAGAGAGTTATTTCAAATAGAATGTCGCAGATTTCCTATGGATAATAGGTTGTAACTATAACTATCTACTGGCGACCGCCAGTAGATAATATATATATATATATATATATTATCTACTGGCAGTCGCCAGTAGATAGTTATAGTTAGGACCTATTTTCCATAGGAAATCCGCGACATTCTATTTGAAATAACTCTCTTGCCGGTTGACGAATCTTCGCGAAATTTTCAAACTTTATGGCCTGCTCCGGTCCGCTCCTACCCTGAAAGTCTCGGGTGATTCGTCAAGCGGGGCCGAGAAAAAGGGGGTCCCAAAACGTGTTTTCCCATTCATTTTCCCATAGGAAGCTTTAGACACGGCTACAGCCTGAACTGCTGAACGGAATTACACCAAATTTGGCAAAGAGGTAGTTCTTGGTTCAGAAAGAACCCTTTTGTTAAATGATGTAAATCCGTTCAGTAGTTGCTGAGAAAATCAAAAGTAGAAATCACATATATATCTGGGCGGAGCCTAACCACACATGTCATCGTGAGATCTGATTGGCTGTCAGCACTTCATCCTGGAATTGCTGGCAGCCATCTTGGGACCAATATAAATGATAGTACCCCATTGAAATGCATTGTGGTGAATCAAAGATTTTGAGGGTTACCAAAAGGAGAACTATAAAGGGTGATAACAGACTCTAGTTACATTAGAATTCATTTGTTGATGGTACCATACTAATTTCAGGAATTGTGGTGTGTTCTAAGGTGATTTTACCCTGTGAAAAACCTTCTGCTGGGATATCATGAATCATGTTTGAGAGAAAACTATTTTCACATGCTTGTCCCATAGAGTTTTGGAAGGTGCTCCAGAAGGTAAAATGAGAGCATATTTTCTGTAAATTCACATTATCTTTCTCAGTCATGTGAGAATGAAGTCTGACATTCTCAGTAAAACATGTACATCCAACAAGGGCAGAGACTGTCAGTTGATTCCTTTGTGTTCTACTGCAGCTTCCCAGAGTGTTCTAAAGAACAACTAGAGTGCTAACAGCCTTACTTATGACAAAAGTATGGCACACCTGAAGCCATTTTGATTGGAATAAACTGGTAACACTTAAAACATTTAATTTAAAAAGGAACAAAATGATGGGGTTCATTTTGTCATTGAAATTATGGTTAGTGCTGTAGAAAGAAAAATTAGGATTTCAAGTGTGATCTCAAATATCTTCCTGTTATATTTAAACAGGAGCAGCCTGCCAGTTGATGCCTTTGTGTTCTACTGCAGCTTTCCAGAGTGTTCTTAAGAACAACTAGAGTGCTAACAGCCTTACTTATGACAAAAGTATGGCACACCTGAAGCAATCTTGATTGGAATAAACTGGTAACACTTAAAACATTTAATTTAAAAAGGAACAAAATGATGGGGTTCATTTTGTCATAGAAATTATGGTTAGTGCTATAGAAAGAAAAATTAGGACATGTTTCAAGTGAGATCTCAAATATCTTCCTGTTATATTTCAACAGGAGCAGCCTGTCAGTTGATGCCTTTGTGTTCTACTGCAGCTTCCCAGAGTGTTCTAAAGAACAACTAGAGTGCTAACAGCCTTACTTATGACAAAAGTATGGCACACCTGAAGCCATCTTGATTGGAATAAACTGGTAACACTTAAAACATTTAATTTAAAAAGGAACAAAATGATGGGGTTCATTTTGTCATAGAAATTATGGGTAGTGCTGTAGAAAGAAAAATTAGGACATGTTTCAAGTGTGATCTCAAATATCTTCCTGTTATATTTCAACAGGAGCAGCCTGCCAGTTGATGCCTTTGTGTTCTACTGCAGCTTCCCAGAGTGTTCTAAAGAACAACTAGAGCGCTAACAGCCTTACTTATGACAAAAGTATGGCACACCTGAAGCCATCTTGATTGGAATAAACCGTTAATACTTAAAACATTTAATTTAAAAAGGAACAAAATGAGGGGGTTCTTTTTGAAATAGAAATTATGGTTAGTGCTGCAGAAAGAAAAATGAGGGCATGTTTTAAGTGAGATCTCAAATCCTCTTCTACTTCATTAGAAAATTCTGACATGCAGACTGAAACAATCACTTTCAATACCAGCAGCAGACTTCCAGTTAATTCCCTAGTGAGCAGTAGCTTTACTACAGTGATCTAATGAGCAACTAGAGTGCTAACATTCTGAATTTATGGCAAATGTGAGACACATCTGAATGCCTTCTTGATGGAATCAAAGTAAAAAACTGAAAGCATTTCCTACTGAGGAGACTGCAGTAAATGAGGAAATTAGGAAACTTCATAACAAAGAAGTCTTCCAAGATGGCCACCAGTGAAAAAAGAGCCCAAATGTAGCACAAATATTACCCAGATGTAGCCCACATATAGCCCAATGACAAAAGTGTGCAAAACACTTTTAATTTTTAGTTTTTTTGCAGTTTTATGAAGTGCAGACTGGTCAGGTATTGGAGCATTGCATCTTAAAACATGACCCCCTACACTACAAAAACACCACTGCACTACCCTAAACCCTAAAACACTACCCCCAGCACGACCCCCTACACTACACAAGCACCACTGCACTATCCTAAACCCTAAAACACTACCCCCAGCATGACCCCCTACACTACACAAACACCACTGCACTACCCTAAACCCTAAAACACTACCCCCAGCACGACCCCTACACTACCCAAACACCACTGCACTAACCTAAATCCTAAAACACTACCCCCAGCACGACCCCCTACACTACCCAAACATCACTGCACTACCCTAAAACATGACCCACTACACTACACAAACACCACTGCACTACCCTAAACCCTAAAACACTACCCCCAGCACGACCCCCTACACTACACTAGCACCACTGCACTACCCTAAACCCTAAAACACTAACCCCAGCACGACCCCCTACACTACACAAACACCACTGCACTACCCTAAACCCTAAATCACTACCCCCAGCACGATCCCCTACACTAACTAAACACCACTGCACTAACCTAAATCCTAAAACAATACCCCCAGCACGACCCCCTACACTACCCAAACACCACTGCACTAACCTAAAACATGACCCCTACACTGCACAAACACCACTGCACTACCCTAAACCCTAAAACACTACCCCCAGCACGACCCCTACACTACACAAGCACCAATGCACTACCCTAAACCCTAAAACACTACCCCCAGCACAACCCCCTACACTGCCCGAACACCACTGCACTGCCCTAAACCTTGAAACACCAGCCCCTGCACGACCCCCTACACTGTTCGAACACCACTGCAGTGCCCTAAACCCTGAAACACCACCCCCAGCACGACCCCCTACACTGCCCGAACACCACTGCACTGCCCTAAACCCTGAAACATCACCCCCAGCAAGACCCCCTACACTGCCCGAACACCACTGCCCTAAACCCTGAAACACCACCCCCAGCACGACCCCCTACACTGCCCGAGCACCACTGCACTGCCCTAAACCCTGAAACACCAGCCCCAGCACGACCCCCTACAATGCCCGAACACCACTGCACTGCCCTAAACCCTGAAACACCAGCCCCAGCACGACCACCTACACTGCCCGAACACCACTGCACTGCCCTAAACCCTGAAACACCAGCCCCAGCACGACCCCCTACACTGCCCGAACACCACTGCACTGCCCTAAACCATGAAACACCAGCCCCAGCACGACCCCCTACACTGCCCGAACACAACTGCACTGCCCTAAACCCTGAAACACCAGCCCCAGCATGACCCCCTACACTGCCCGAACACCACCGCACTGCCCTAAACCCTGAAACACCAGCCCCAGCACGACCCACTACACTGCCTGAACACCACTGCACTGCCCTAAACCCTGAAACACCACCCTGTGCACAACCCCCTACACTGCCCGAACACCACTGCACTGCCCTAAACCCTGAAACACCACCCCCAGCACGACACCCTACACTGCCCGAACACCACTGCACTGCCCTAAACCCTGAAACACCACCCCCTGCATGACCCCCTACACTGCCCGAAACTACTGCACTGCCCTAAACCCTGAAACACCATCCCCAGCACGACCCCCTACATTGCACGAACACCACTGCACTGCCCTAAACCCTGAAACACTACCCCCAGCAAGACCCCCTACACTGCCCAAACACCACTGCACTGCCCTAAACCCTGAAACTTCACCCCCAGCAAGACCCCCTACACTGCCCGAACACCACTGCACTGCCCTAAACTCTGAAACACCAGCCCCAGCACGACCCCCTACATTGCCCGAATGCCACTGCACTGCCCTAAACCCTGAAACACCACCCCCTGTATGACCCACTACACTGCCCGAACACCACTGCACTGCCCTAAACCCTGAAACACCACCCCCAGCACGACCCCCTACACTGCCCGAACACCACTGCACTGCCCTAAACCCTGAAACACCACCCCTGCACGACCCGCTACACTGCCCGAACACTACTTCACTGCCCTAAACCCTGAAACACCACCCCCAGCATGACCCCCTAAACTGCACGAACACCACTGCACTGCCCTAAACCCTGAAACACTACCCCCAGCAAGACCCCCTACACTGCCCGAACACCACTGCACTGCCATAAACCCTGAAACATCACCCCCAGCAAGACCCCCTACACTGCCCGAACACCACTGCCCTAAACCCTGAAACACCACCCCCAGCAAGACCCCCTACACTGCCCGAACAACACTGCACTGCCCTAAACCCTGAAACACCACCCCCAGCACGACCCCCTACACTGCCCGAACACCACTGCTCTGCCCAAAACCCTGAAACACCAGCCCCAGCACGACCCCCTACACTGCCCGAACACCACTGCACTGCCCTAAACCCTGAAACACCACCCCCAGCACGACCCCCTACACTGCCCGGACACCACTGCACTGCCCTAAACCCTGAAACACCACCCCCAGCACGACCGCCTACACTACCTGAAAACCACTGCATTGCCCTAAACCCTGAAACACCAGCCCCAGCACGACCCCCTACACTGCCCGGACACCACTGCACTGCCCTAAACCCTGAAACACCACCCCCAGCACGACCGCCTACACTACCTGAAAACCACTGCATTGCTCTAAACCCTGAAACACCAGCCCCAGCATGACCCCCTACACTGCCCGAACACCACTGCACTGCCCTAAACCCTCAAACACCAGCCCCAGCACGACCCCTACACTGCCCGAACACCACTGCACTACCCTAAACCCTGAAACACCAGCCCCAGCAACACCCCCTACACTGCCCGAACACCACTGCACTGCCCTAAACCCTGAAACACCAGCCCCAGCAAGACCCCCTACATTGCCCGAACACCACTGCACTGCCCTAAACCCTGAAACACCACCCCCAGCAAGACCCCTATACTGCCCGAACACCACTGCCCTAAACCCTGAAACACCACCCCCAGCAAGACCCCCTACACTGCCTGAACAACACTGCACTGCCCTAAACCCTGAAACACCACACCCAGCACGACCCCCTACACTGCCCGAACACCACTGCTCTGCCCAAAACCCTGAAACACCACCCCCAGCACGACCCCCTACACTGCCCGAACACCACTGCACTGCCCTAAACCCTGAAACACCACCCCAGCACGACCCCCTACACTGCCCGAACACCACTGCACTGCCCTAAACCCTGAAACACCACCCCCAGCACGACCCCCTATACTGCCCGAACACCACTGCACTGCCCTAAACCCTGAAACATCTCCCCCAGCAAGACCCCCTAAACTGCCCGAACACCACTGCCCTAAACCCTGAAACACCACCCCCAGCACGACCCCCTACACTGCCCGAACACCACTGCACTGCCCTAAACCCTGAAACTTCACCCCCAGCACGACCCCCTACACTGCCCGAACACCACTGCTCTGCCCAAAACCCTGAAGCACCAGCCCCAGCACGACACCCTACACTGCCCGAACACCACTGCACTGCCCTAAACCCTGAAACACCAGCCCCAGCACGACCCCCTACACTGCCCGAACACCACTGCACTACCCTAAATCCAGAAACACCACCCCCAGCACGACCCCCTACACTGCCCGAACACCACTGCACTGCCCTAAACCCTCAAACACCAGCCCCAGCATGACCCCCTACACGGCCCGAACACCACTGCACTACCCTAAACCCTGAAACACCAGCCCCAGCAAGACCCCCTACACTGCCCGAACACCACTGTACTGCCCTAAACCCTGAAACACCAGCCCCAGCAAGAACCCCTACAATGCCCGAACACCACTGCACTGCCCTAAACGCTGATACACCAGCCCCAGCAAGACCCCCTACACTGCACGAACACCATTGCACTGCCCTAAACCCTGAAACACCACCCCCAGCAAGACACCCTACACTGCCCGAACACCACTGCACTAAACCCTGAAACACCACCCCCAGTAAGACCACCTACACTGCACGAACACCACTGCACTGCCCTAAACCCTGAAACACCACGCCCCTGCACGACCCCCTACACTGCCCGAACACCACTGCACTGCCCTAAACCCTAAAACACTACCCCCAGCATGACCCCTACACTGCCCGAACACCACTGCACTGCCCTAAACCCTGACTCACCACCCCCCTGCACGACCCCCTACACTGCCCGAACACCACTGCACTGCCCTAAACCCTGAAACATCACCCCCAACAAGACCCCCTACACTGCCCGAACACCACTGCACTGCCCTAAACCCTGAAACACCACCCCCAGCAAGACCCCCTACACTGCACGAACACCACTACACTGCCCTAAACCCTGAAACACCAGCCCCAGCACGACCCCCTACACTGCCCGAACACCACTGCACTGCCCTAAACCCTGAAACTCAACCCCCAGCAGGACCCCCTACACTACCCGAACACCACTGCACTACCCTAAACCCTAAAATACTCCCCCTGCACGACCCCCTACACTACCCGAACACAACTGCACTGCCCTAAACCCTCAAACACTCCCCCCAGCATGACCCCCTACACTACCCAAACACTACTGCACTTCCCTAAACCCTGAAACACTACCCCCTGCATGACCCCCTACACTACCCGAACACCACTGCCCTAAACCCTGAAACACCACCCCCAGCAAGACCCCCTACACTGCCCGAACACCACTGCACTGCCCTAAACCCTGAAACACCATCCCCAGCATGACCCCCTACACTGCCCGAACACCACTGCACTACCCTAAACCCTAAAACACGACCTCCTACATGACACAAACACCACTGTACTACCCTAAAACACTACCCCCAGCACGACCCCCTACACTACACAAACACCACTGCACTACCCTAAACCCTAAAACACTACCCCTACACTACACAAACACCACTGCACTACCCTAAACCCTAAAACAATACCCCCAGCAGTACCCCTACACTACCCAAACACTACTGCACTACCCTAAACCCTAAAACACTACCCCCAGCAGTACCCCCTACACTACCCAAACACCATTGCACTACCCTAAACCCTAAAACACTACCCCCAGCAGTACCCCTACACTACCCAAACACCACTGCACTACCCTAAACCCTAAACCACTACCCCCAGCACGACCCCCTACACTACCCAAACACCACTGCACTACCCTAACCCTAAAACACTACCCCCAGCACGACCCCTACACTACCCAAACACCACTGCACTACCCTAAACCCTAAAACACTACCCCCAGCACAACCCCTACACTACCCAAACACCACTGCACTACCCTAAACCCTAAAACACTCCCCAGCACGACTCCCTACACTATCCAAACACCACTGCACTACCCTAAACCCTAAATCTACCCCCAGCATGACCCCCAGCATGACCCCCTACACTACACAAACACCACTGCACTACCCTAAACCCTAAAACACTACCCCCAGCACGACCCTCTTCACTACCTAAACACAACTGCACAATTTGTTACAGGCATTGCAACGCAGGCCTGTGGTGCTTACTGGAAGTACCTGGTGGGCTAGTTGGGCCCCAGGGACCCTCAGGATTCAAGGTGACCTAATCCCCCAACTTAAAACGCGCCACGGGCGCGTTTGCACAGTGGTGAAGGGAGGGGGCGGGCCTCAGGTGACATGTGCGCAAACACGCCCTGTGGTGCGTTTTAAGTTGGGGAATTAATTCCCCTTGAATCCTGAGGGACCCTGGGGGCCAACTAGCCCACCAGGTACTTCCAGTAAGCACCACAGGCCTGTATTTTGTCAGTTTTCATGAACATGCAAACGTATTTCATTGAGCAGTGGAGCATGTGTCGCCACTTGACAAAGGCTTTTTGCCAAAACGCATCGTTTGTTTGCGCAATACATGTCTGTGCTATCCTCTGGTGTGCCGCATCCTTAATTTCTTGACCGGAATTGGATTTGCGTATCATATTTGTAAGGTAGCAGTCGCTGTCGCTGGCACCAGCACCATCCGGAGCCTCCGGAGCAGCAACATCAGTGGAATATATATATATTCACTGAAAAAACCATAGGTTTCAGGGGCGTTATAGTTAGGAATTAGCATTTAAAAAACCTTTGAAATTCACTGAAAAAACCATAGGTTTCAGGGACGTTATAGTTAGAAATTAGCATTTAAAAACCTTAGAAATTCACTGAAAAAACCACAGGTTTCAGGGACGTTATAGTTAGTTGGACATTTCACTCATACAAAACCAGAGAAATTCGGCCGTTATAGTTAGTTGAGCTAACTATAACTCGCGCCCCGCAATGCACTGCTGATTGACGTCACATATTATATCATTCATGACATGGTCAGTGACATCACTGATGACATCTCAAATGACATCACTGATGACATCATCCACATGATAATCTGATGCCCCTCCTCATACCCTAATATAAACTTTGATACACCCACTCTAAAATACAGACTACCATTTTCGAAACCATAGACAAACCAATGCCAGTTACTACATACCCACTCACTGATTCCTAGGTCTACACACACATCCACTCATTCACCCATACAGACACTCATACATGCAGTCACTCATCAATACAGCACTATCAGATGCACTCATACACCTATACAGACACTCACACACCGCCACTCATCCATAGAGTTACTCACACACCTAGTCAGTCATGCAAAGAATCAATCACACTCCCATTTACTCACCTATACAGTTATACACACACCACCTCACTTATTCATACAGGTACTAACACATACTTACTCTCTTATACAATCACTGATACAAGCACACACTCATACATACAGCCACTCTCACTATCACTCACTCTCACATATAGTCATGTATATACTCCAACACTCACATATACTGCCTTTCACATATCTAGTTACTCACACATGTACCACTGAGACATCCATTCACTCACCAACATACCCATACACACACTCACCCACCCATAGAGCCCTTCACACATGCAGTCTTGAGCCCATACACCCAGTGAATCACCCACTCACACATCTATGCACAGAGTCACACCCCCCCACCCACCCACACAGACACTCAGGCACCCATACAGATACCAATTATTAACCCATATAGACACTCATGTAGCTACTCACCAACCCATGCAGCCGCTTACACACCAACTAACAGACTGATACAGACATTCACATAGCTTAGTCACTAACCCATGCATTCAGTAAGACACGTTTAATCACTCACTTATACAGTCAGTCACGCACCTACTAAATCATCCATTCAGACACTCATACACCCACTCATTCTTCAATACACCTTGGCATTTATATATATGAAACATATTTAAACTTTACAGAAACACACAGTCACTGGATGATGTCATCAGTGATGTCATCAGTGATGTCACTGACCATGTCATGAATGATGTAATATGTGACGTCATCAGCAGTGCATTGCGGGGACACGAGTTATAGTTAGCTCAACTAACTATAACGGCCAAATTTCTCTGGTTTTGCACGAGTGAAATGTCCAACTAATTATAATGTCCCTGAAACCTGTGGTTTTTTCAGTGAATATATATACAGATATATAGATATGTATAGATAGATAGATAGATAGATAGATAGATAGATAGATAGATAGATAGTTATTCAATGAAAAAGTAAAGGTTAAAGTTTTGTTTTAGTTAGGAACACTTTATTCTTTCTTTACAAACCAAACCTAAACTAGACAAAGATGACAAATTCTAAAGTTATAGTTATAAGTAAAATTTTTAATGAACACACCCCCTTTCCATTACTATAATTTTTTTATTCTTTAGATACAAACCAAATTTAAAGTACACAAAAATTCTAAATTCTAAACATATACCTATACCTTTAGTTTATAATTTACGCAACATCTTCAAATTATTTTATCTCTCGCACCTCCATACACAGTGTATTGGACTCGGTAGTCACACTACTTTAACTATAGCTCGTCAACATGCACTATGTTCTCACAAATGATGTGATTTGCGATGTAATAAGTGTTTTTAAATGCTATTGTAAATGCTAATATTTTAGATGGTATAACTAATATAATATAAAAGGGTATAAGCAGTGCATGGAGAAATCACGAGCTATAGTTAATGTAGTGTGGCTGCTCAATCAATCAATCAATTAATCAATCAGGGAGTTTTAAGCACACTACTCACCTGTTAGGGTCTCAAGGCGCGGGGGGCAGCTTGGGTCAGTCGAAGAGCCAGGTCTTGAGGGTCTTCCTGAAGATGTGCAGGGTGGGGGCGCATCTGATGTCGATCGGGAGCTCGTTCCAGGTCTTGGCTGCTATGTTCGGAGAAGGTTCTTCCACCTGTTCTTGCTCTGCGGATGCGCAGGGGTTCGGCGAGGTCGGTGGATTGGAGGTTTGTTTTGGGTACGTGGAAGGAGATTCTATAGTTCAGATATTGGGGTCCGGTGTTGTGGAGGCATTTGTAGGCGTGGGTGAGTATCTTGAAGGTTACTTTCTTCTCTACGGGGAGCCAGTGGAGGTCATGCAGGTGTTGGGAGATGTGCTCGTGTCGAGGGATGCCGAGGACGAGTCTGGCTGCGGTGTTCTGTATGGTCTGGAGTTTGCGGAGCAGAGACTTGTTGATCCCGGCGTAGAGGGTGTTTCCGTAGTTCAAAGTGCGTGGGTGATGGTCTTCCTTGATTCAGGGGGATCCATTTGAAGGTCTTTCGGAGGATGCGGAGGGTGTTGAAGCAGGTGGAGGCGACGGCATTGACCCGCCGGGTCATGGTGAGGGAGGAGTCGAGTATGATGCTGACGTTTTGGGTGTGGCCTGTGGAGTTGGGGGCTGCCGAGGGCAGTGAGCCACCAGGTGTTGTCCCATGCAGAGGGGGAGGGTCCAAGGACGAGGACCTCTGTCTTCTCCGAGTTGAGCTTCAGGCAGCTGCTGCTCATCCAGGATGCAACGTACTTCATTCCTTCTTGGAAGTTGAGTCTGGTGGTGAGGGAGAGGATGAGCTGGGTGTCGTCGGCATAGGATACTATGCTGAGTCCGTGCTGTCTGACGATGGTGGCGAGGGGGGCCATGTGGATGTTGAAGAGCGTGGGGCTGATCGATGATCCTTGGGGTACTCCGCAGTTGATCTCTGTGGGTTCGGAGAGGAAGGGTGGAAGTCTGATTCTTCGGTGAGGAAGGAGCGGAGCCAGTCGAGGGCGGTTCCCTGTGTGCCAGCGTCGTGGAGTCTGGTGGTGAGTGTGCAGTGGGAGACGGTGTCGAAAGCTGCAGAGAGGTCAAGAAGGATCAGGGCTGCGGTTGTCCTTGGTCGAGGAGGGTGCGGATGTCGTCTGTGGCAGCGAGTAGAGCAGTCTCAGTGCTGTGGTTGCTGCGGAATCTGGATTGGGAGGGGTCGAGGATGAAGTTTTCTTTGATGAATTTTATTAGTTGGGCGTTGACGGTCTTCTCAGTGACTTTGGCCACGATGGGAGGAGGGAGATGGGTCGGTAGTTCTCGAGGTCCGTGAGATCTGTTGAGGGCTTCTTGAGTAGGGGTCTACATTAACTGTACACACTACCTTAGTGGCCTAGAGTGTAATGTGGTAGAGTGGAGGGGCGGATAGTGGATTAGCGTACAGTGGAATGGCGTATAGTTCAGTGATGTAGAGTGTAGTGGAGAAAAGAGTGTAATAGCGTAGAGTGGAGTGGTGTAGAGTGGAATAGGGTATAGTGAATTTTCGCAGAGTGAAGTGACGCAGAGTGTAGTGGTGTAGAGTGGAATAACGTATAGTAGAGTGGCGTACAGTGGAGTAGTGTACAGTGTAGTGGTGAGAGTGGAGTTGCGTACAGTGGAATAGTATAGAGCGGAGTAGCGTAGAGGGGACTAGCATACAGTGATGTGGCATAGACTGGAGTGGCATAGAGTGGAGCTGCGTAGAGTGGAGTGGCATAGAGTGGAGCGGTGTACAGTGGAATACCATATATTAAAGGGGTGTACAGCAGAGTGCAGTACAGTGGAGTGGCAGAGAGTGGAATAGCATAGAGTGGAGTGCAATACAGTGGACTTGCATATAGTGCAATAGTGTAGAGTGGATTGCCGTATAGTGTAGTGTTTTACAGTGCAGTGGAGTACAGTGGAGTGTGTTAGAGTGAAATGGAGCACAGTGGAAAAGGGTAGAGTGGAGTGGCGACAGTGGAGTGGTATAGAGTTAAGTGGTATACATTGGAGTGTTCTGGAGTTAACTAGTGTAGAGTGGAGTGAGGTACAGTGTAGTGGCGTACAGTCGAATAGCATAGACTGAAGTGGCTTAGAGTGGAGTGGCATATACAGTGGTATGGGTGTACACTGGAGTGTGGTAAAGTGGAGTAGTGTAGATAGAGTGGCGCAGAGTGGAGTGGCATAAATTGGAATAGAATACATTGGAGAGGCGTACAGTAGAGTAGTGTATAGTAGAGTGGCATGGATGGTGTTCAGTGCAGTGGCATAGAGTGGAATACCGTACAGTGGTGTGTTGTAGGGTGGAGCTGGGTAGGGAGTAGTGGCATACAGTGTAATAGCGTACTGTGGAGTGGCGAGACTGGACTGGCATAGAGTAGGGTGGGGTTTAGTGGAATAGCATAGAGTGGAGTGGAGTAGAGTTGAGTGGCATACAGTGGAGTAGTGGACAATGGAGTCGTGTACAGTGGAATATTTGACTATTACTGGCAAACAATTTAGTGACGTAGAGTGGAGTGGCATATAGTGGAATAGCGTACAGTAGAATAGTGTAGAATAGAGCGAAGTACAGTGTAATACGGTACAGTTTAGTAGGGTAGAGTGTATTGGCATAGAGTGGAGTGGTACAGAGTTGAGTGGCATAGAATGGAGTGATTTACAGTGTAATAGCATGCAGTGGATTGTAGTAGAGTGGAGTGGCATTTAGTGAAGTGTCATACAATGCAGTTGCGTAGACTGGAATGTCATACAGTTGAGCAGCATACACGGAAATAGCGTACAGTGGAGTGGTGTACAGTGCAGTCATGTATACTGGAGTGTGTTAGAGTGGAGTGGCATACAGTGGAGCGAGGTACAGTGTAGTGGCGTACAGTGGAATAGTGTTGCGTTGGATGGCATAGAGTGGGGTGGAGTACACTGGAGTGGCATACAATGGAAAGGTGTACACTGGAGTGGGGTAAAGCAGAGTGAGGTCAAATGTAGTAGGGTAGAGTGGATTAGCATAGAGTACAATGGTATAGAGTGGAGTGGCAAAGTGTAGTGGCTTAGAGTGGGGTGTTGCAGAGTTAAATTCCATAGAGTGGAGGTTTGTAGAGTGAAGCGGGGTACAGAGTAGTGCGTTACAGTAGACTGTATTGGCATACAGTGGAGTAGTGTACAGTGGTCTAGAGTGGAATAATGTTGACTGTTACTGGTGTACAGTGTAGTGACAAAGAGTGAAGTGGCATATAGTGGAATAGCATATAGTAGAGGGGCATAGAATGAAGTGTCATACAGAGGAATAGGGTAGAGTGTAGTAGGGTAGAGTGGATTCGTGTAGAGTGGAGTGGCATAGAGTGTAGTGCCTTAGAATGAAGTGATGTACAGTGTAAAAGCATACAGTGCATTGTCGTACAGTGCAGTGGCATAGACTGGAGTGGCACATAGTGGAGTGGCGTAGAGTGGAGTGGCATAAAGTGGAGTGGTGTAGAATGGAGTGGGGTAGGGTAGAGTGGTGTAGAGTGGAGTGGCATACAGTAGAGTAGCGTACAGTGGAATAGTGTATATTAGAGTGGAGCAGAATGGAGTGGCATAGAGTGGAATTGCATTGAGGGAGTGCCATACAGTGGAGTTGCATACAGTGCAATAGTGTAGAGCGTATTGGCGTATAGTTTAGTAGCGTACAGCGGAGTGGCATTGACTGGTGTGTCATACAGCGGAGCAGCATACAGTGAAAAAGCGTACAGTGGAGTGGTGTACAGTGCAGTGGCATACACTAATGTGTGTTAGAGTGGAGTGGCATACAGTGGAATAGCGTAAAGTAGAGTGGCATAGAGTGTAGTGGTGTACAGTGGAGTGTTATAGAGTGGACTGGTGTAAAGTGGAGTGAGGTACAGTTTAGTGGTGTACACTGGAGTAGCATAGAGTGGAGGGGCATAAAGTGGAGTGGGGTATACTGGAGTGGCATACAGTGGAACAGCATACACTGGAGTGAGGTAGAGCGGAGTGGCATAGAGTGGAGAGGTGCAGAGTGTAATAGCGTAGGAGTGGAGTGGTATACAATGAAGCAGCGAAGAGTAGAGTGGACTGAGGTACAGTGTAGTGGCATACAGTGGAATAACATAGACTGGAGTGGCACAGAATGGAGTGGGGTACAATGAAGTGGTATACAGTGGAATGTTGTAGAGTGGAATGCCATAGAGTGGAGTGTTGTAGAGTGGGGCGGGCACAATGTAGTGGGATCGAGTGTAGTGACATACAGAGCAATAGCGTACTTGTGGAGTGGTGTAGAGTGGAGTGTTGTAAAGTGGAGTAGAATACAGGAGAATAGCAGAAAGTGTAGTGGCGCACAGTGGAGTGGCGTAGAGTGGAGTGGCTTACAGTGGAGTTTCAGTACAGTGGAATAACGTTATGTGTTACTGGTGTACAGTGTAGTAACGTAGATTGGAGTGGCATATACTGGATTAGCGTACAGGTCAGTGGTGTAGAGTGGAGTGTCATACAGTGGAATAGTGTAGATTGTGATTGGCATAGAGTAGAGTGGTGTGGATTGTAATGCTGTAGAATTGTGTGATGTACAGTGTAATAGAGTATAGTGGATTGTCGTAGAGTTGAGTGGCATACAGTAGAGTGGCGTACAGTGGAGTGGTGTAAAGTACAGTGGCGTTCAGAGGAATAGCATACAATGCAATGGTGTACTCTGAAGTGACATATAGTGGAGCGGCATAGAGTGGAATAGCATAGCGTGTAGCGTCACAGAGTAGAGTTGCTTACAGTGGGATAGTATACAGTGGAGTAGCATAGAGTGGAAGGGAGTACATTGTTTGGCGTACACTGGAGTGCCATAAAATGGAGAGGCATAAACTGTAATAGCATACACTGTAGTGGTGAAGAATAGAGTGGCGTAGAGTTGAGTGGGTTAGAGTGGAGTGGTGTGCAGTGGATCTGCATAGAGTGGAGTGGCGTATAGTGGAGTGTGCAGAGGAGTGCCTTAGAGTGAGTGGCATAGAGTTTATTGTTGTACAGTGGAGTCTAGTAATTGAAACAGACCTGGCGTGAAAGTGTGTTAACGGATGTAGATATAATGTGGCAGGAAAATATATTATTTGGTGTAAAGAGTAATATGTGTGTGAATAGTGTAAGCAGTTTTAAAGTTATAATTTTTTAAATACTTAGGGAAAGATTTACAAAAACTCCATTCAACGCACAGCAGCCCTCAGCGAGGCTGTACTGCATTGCGCAACAGGGAGGGAGTTGGAGACCGCCATATTGTCAAAGATATGGCTCCCTTTCACTTGCACCAGCGCTGATTACAGCTGCCGTGAGCCATGCACACACCTTAGCCCCATAGCGCTAGGGTGTGTTTGTGAGTCTAGCATAGGTTTTGTACAGGAAGGATACCCTTCGTGTACAAAATACCATGCCTAGACAAGATGCAAAGTTTTTCCCAATTTGTATGCCTGCTGCACAGTGCAGCACGCATGCAAAGTCGGAAAAGGAAGGAGAAATGAAAGCATTTGTTTTTCCTTGCATCTACTTTAAAAGGGCACAGTTTTGTCACATTAAACTCAATCTACTTTATTTAGTAAATCGGGTTTAGCATGAGAAACCTTGGATGGTTGCATGGGAACGCCCATGCTCCATCCTTGGCACTGCCCCATGGCGCCAAGTAATGTAAAGCAGAGCCATGCGTTGCTTTACATTACTTTTCCATTATTTCCAGTGCTAAACAAGTTTATCACTAAATCATTTTAGTGACGCAAACATGGCGCAACATCTTTGTAAATCTTCCCCTTAGTTATATATTGTGCCACAGGTATACTGCTGTAAGTTTGCTGTATAGTGGTAAATGTGCATGATAAGGTAGTATTTGATTGGCTAATGGCTAATGGCTGTGTTTACCAAAGGTAAAAGGCAGCCTTGTAATTTTTAGGAAATTTTGTGTGCGTTCTGCTTTTTGCAGCATTCTGGGCTCGAGTCTAGGTAAGTATATATTTTTACATTACTTTAGGGAGAACTGCACATTTTCTTTTAACTTTTTAAGTAGCATCGTAATTTGTAGAAATTACCGTGCTACTCCGTACACTTTTTACTGGAGATTTAAATATTTTAAAAATGGAAAATACACCGTAGTACACTATATTAGTAAAACATAGTGTAGTACAGTCTATGTTAAAAATGTTAACATTTATTTATTTATTTATTTTGGTAACATGCCACTTCCAAGGCAGCATTGTGGTACTCTCTACATTTTTTAAAATATATAAACCTTTTAAATATTTTTACCTACCTACTGCCACTTTAATAAAGTGGTAATAGGTAAGGAAAAAAGTCAAACCTAATACTTACCTACATCTAAGAGCGAAGCGCAGAACACAGACAAAGTGTACGTAAAAACAACATTGCTGGCTTTATCCTTTGTAAAGGAAGTCACTAGCCAATCACATACTGACTTGTCATCGCTAGGTACCACAGTACTTCCATGAAATACTGTGAAATAAAGTGAAATTTCGCGAAAATACACCGACTACAGATATCACTAAGTTAAAATACCTTATAATTGAAAAAATACTTTCCCTACCTACTTGTTCTGCATTCTGTCCATCAACTGTTGTTTTTGCATTTGTCACCCTGAGTGGGACGGGTATGCCCAGACGTGGGTCCCGTGCTCTCCATGCCACTGGAATCAAGCTATCCTGGCTGAAGAGGGCTGAAACCCCGAAACCGGTCCTAGGATGCTTGTTTCCAGTCCAGGGAGGACCTGGCTTGGCAGTTCGGGCTGGACTGTTCCCATGAGGCACAGGGTCAAGACTGATTTGCATATGGCTGGGTTCAAACTGGAATGGCATGGTGAGCAAAAACGATGGATTTAGGCCCAGATCTCTGTACTGGGGTGAATGTATGACATTGTTCTGCATTCTGTCCATCAACTGTTGTTTTTGCATTTGTCACCCCGAGTGGGACGGGTATGCCCAGACGTGGGTCCCGTGCTCTCCATGCCACTGGAATCAAGCTATCCTGGCTGAAGAGGGGTGAAACCCCGAAACCGGTCCTAGGATGCTTGTTTCCAGTCCAGGGAGGACTTGGCTTGGCAGTTCGGGCTGGACTGTTCCCATGAGGCACAGGGTCAAGACTGATTTGCATATGGCTGGGTTCAAACTGGATTGGCATGGTGAGCAAAAACGATGGATTTAGGCCCAGATCTCTGTACTGGGGTGAATGTATGACATTGTTCTGCATTCTGTCCATCAACTGTTGTTTTTGCATTTGTACCCAAAAGGATCATCCGTGCACCATAATGTGTAATCCTGCCAAATTTAATGAAAATCCGTCTAGCCATTTGGTGCTACTTCTGTTTAAAATCAACAAAACAGTGCATTAAAAGTGCACTTGGGAAAGACTCGTTTTGGGGCCCCCATTTTTTCTTTGCTTCCCCATTGTCAAGTCACCACGAAACTCCGTGTCATCAGCCAATGTGGAAAAGGCAAAAGATCAGCAAAGTTTCAAGGTGATCCGTCAAACGGGGGCAAAGTTATTAGCAAGCAAAAATCTGAGGAATTCCTATACCTGGGAATCCTAACTAGAACTACAGAGTCGCTTCCGCCACTCTGCATTATAGCATTATATATACATATATATTCACTGAAAAAAATAAATGTTAAAGTAACGTTAGAGTTAGGTGTGATAAAAAGGATCTTTTTTATCGTTAGGAACTCACTGAAAAAAACAATGGTTAAAGTAACATTATAGTTAAAGTAATTTGTCAGTGTGGACATTAACGTTTTGAACTAAAAATAAAACACAGAAATTCACCAGTTGTAGTTAGCAGTGCTAATGATAACTTCTGCCCCCACCATGCATTGCTTTTGGACTCACATATGACATCACTCATGACATTTTCTATGACATCCTCTCGGGAGGAGGGCTGTGTGGCCCCTTCCCCATAAAGATGAATGTCGGACCAGAGGGTAGGCTCCTCGGGGCCTCTCCACGAAGGGGGGCCATGCGGCCCCCTCTCATAAATAATCAGATCGGCCCTGGGGTGGGCTTCCAGGGGCCTCTATTGACTCGGGGAGGGGGGCCGTGCATCACCCCTCCCCTAAAAATTGTTTTTACCCCCGGGAGTAGGCTCCCTGGGACTTATAATCAATAAATGCAGCCCGGCTGACATTTATTTTTGGTTTATTTTTTTATCTCTCGAGAGTTCCGCATGATTACAGCATTTGTTGCCATTTCTTTTTCTTTTTTGGCCCCAAGGGGATCCCCCCATGAGGCCTAGGGGGTTAGGGTATCCTTACCTTGCCCCCATATATCTTTTTTTAACAACTTCAGGACAGGGGACTAAGATCCCTGAATCCTCTAATGGCTGCCAGCAACATTTTTCTCATGTTGCAGGCAGCCAATCAGAGTGCTTGCTCTTTCCAGAGGGAGCGAGATGGCTCAATGGAAATAAAGCCCCCTGGGCCAAATAGAATGCTCTATTTTAAATTGGCACTCCTGCGTAAGTCTTCTTCTGCGGAAGTCTTGCGAGCCCAACTGCTAAAATATACAATTATTTTTTACCCTTAATTTCACCAAAACTTCTGAACGGATTTACACCAAATCAGAAAAAGCACAATCTACGGACCCAGATCAAGCTACCTGCAGAATATGGTGCAATTCCGTTCACCAGCTTTTGCAATAACCTGTCTTAAAGAAGTCTATAGAAAATGCATTGGGATTTTATGTTTGGGACTTCCTTTGTTGGCCCCAGCTTGATGGATCACCCCGAAAATTTCCAGGAAGGAGCTTTTAGGAGGAAAATTTAGTAAAGATTTGTCAAATGGGCCAAAGTTATTAGCGAACCAAAAATGCTTTGTCTATGAAAAAGCAGACCTTACTACAAGTACCTAGTGGCATATATATATATGGACCATGCCTCCCTAGAAAAAGCATTTTTGACTTGCCCATATCTTTGGTGCCGTTTGATCGAATCTTCCAGAATTTTTTTAAAAATGCCCTCGGTGAATCTTGTTTCGCATGGAAAGTTTTGGGGCGAAACGTCAAGCGGGGGCTGAGAAAGGGGGGGGTAAAACAATGTGAGTTTTCCCATGTAAATTCCCATAGGCGCTTAGACAAGCCTCGCGGCCGGAACCACTGGACGGAATTGCACCCAATTTGGCAGCAAGGTAGATTTGGTTATGCAAATCATTTGGTGTAAACCTGTTCAGTAGTTTTCGAGAAATTAAAAGAAATCCAAATTTGTTGCAATGTATTTTTTTTTAAAACTAGCGTGGGCTCTCAAACTTGTTTTGGAAATAGTTCTCGGGTGTGCAGAAGGGGGCGCATGGGGCCACCTTCCTTGGGCCTTTTTATGCCCCGGGGACCACCACCTCCCCGGGGCTTATGTTTGTATTAGGGGGCCTCGTGGACTCCCAGGGACAGGCACCTCCCCGGGGATAACTACCAAGAAATCAGTTTAGAGATCAAAAACTGGCATTGTATGTGTCCAACACAGCCAGCATTCATTGCTTTTACATTGCTTCATGTCATGAGAGTGACTTTCAGCCAGCCCTAGTTTTTCACTCAACAGAACATATAGGCAGAGGCTTATAGGACCATAGGGCAAGATGTACAAAAAATCGGTTTGCAAAAAGAAATCACAAATTGTGCACTGACTTTTGCAAATTAATTCTGATTTTGCAAATTGAATCTATGTATTATTAGGTCAGTTCACAAAATTACCATCCGATGTGGGTCACAAACTGACCTATCTCATGAATAATAATTACGTAGACAAAAAAAGGGGGGAGAAAGAGGTACTTTGCTGGGGCCGCCCTCCAATTCGAATATATGTAAAAATAAACATGCGGTTCCCGTGCGGCAGATACTAATAGGTTCTCAGAGGGGTTCGGCTGAGTTATGTGATTCCACTAGAGGCTGGACTCCCCGCCGGGCTACTATGAAGCACGAGCTTCATTGATTACATGTAATAACATTACAAAGGATAAGGTGATATGACCAAATTACACACCTGTGCATGAATGTGCGAATGCTGCACGTTTTTCAATTTTCAATATTGAGTTGTGTTTAGCGATACAACGTAAGGAGTGGAACTAGTCCTGGAGACTAAATTACTTTCATTAACTAGGTCCTGAAGAATAGCCGATGGGGATAGGCTAGAAACATGTCGACCCATAGGGTGTGTGAACATTAATTTCCCAGAACACCCTATTTCTTTTCTCTGTTTTTTAACCTTGCCGACTAGGGGTCAGAATAAAGCACTTTTCCCACTAGCCAGGTAATTTTAAGTACACTCCCCCTGTAAATTCACTCCTTCACAACACCACATCTGCCTCTCATAGTCTGTGTAATCAGTGCTCCCGCGTAGTCGTTTGATCGCAGCACGCCCCGTTCCGCAGTGGAACGGGAAGGACCCTATGATAAAGCATGCCACCAAGGGGTAACCCTGGTGGGTGAGGGTTTTACAAAAAACCTAAGGTTTTTTCCAAAGAAAAAGTACATCCCTTCACTTTTTCTTGCTAGAAAGTTAGACTGGGTCCTTTATTCTTACATAATAATTACGTAGGTCACAAAATGTGACTCCGTACGATTTGTGACCATCACATGGATGGTGGCATGCTAGGGTCAGCATGCCACCATGTCTGTGATCACCTTGTATTAAAGTGAACTTTTTTTAATGCAGCCTGTGGTCCTTAACAAGGCCGAATTCTAAAAGGAAAGTTTACTTTTTTAATCATGTTTGCTTGAGAGTTTTCAGTGGTCCTTTGGACCACTGACTACTTCCCAATATACTTTGTTTTAATGTTCACAAAGAGGAAGTGGTCTCAAAGTACCACTTCGCTTTTGGGAATGAGTTACCACCTGTGATTCACAATTTGGAAAGGGCACATAAACGCTCCCCATCCAAACTTACTCAGTATCCATTTCTTAACCCATTTTTTAATTTTGTAAGCCTTTACCGAAATGCAAAATGGGTTTGGTGAATACCTGAATGCCAATTTGTGTTCACAAACCTCTAATCGTGTGACTCGCAGGGTTTGCAATAGCATAATGGCTTAGTATGCCTGGCCCCTACTTCCTTATGTCATACGTGATACCATTAACTATTCCTAGCTTCTTGGCCCACACTTACATGTAGAAGGGAAACTACACATTCCAGAATGTAATACTCTGTGGGTTATAAAGTTAGTTCTCACTATATCTGTCACATCTCTGGTCCACTTGCCAACTTTAAACACTTCTGATTGAAAAATAAATTACAGGTCACACAAGCTTGGTTATGTTGACTGAAAAAGCATGACTAGTTTAAAGTTACATCATGCAAGTGACTAATTGAGAGCTATGCACACAGCCATGAATTCTGTATTTTAGCAATAGTTGGAGCACATAAATTTAGTCAATTAAAAGGCTTCTAACCTCATAAATATGGGTTATTTTAAGTGTTTATGAGTCTATCAATTATATAAATTGACATTGTAGGCCCAAGATCTGGCATCTGCAGCATTCAAGATGCCCGGCCCTTAAGAGTTCTGGCATTCAGCTGGCAAATATGAGAATATTACTAGGATGAACACTTATTGATACAAAAAAACTGACATCGATTCTCCTACAAGGCCCATCCCAACTCTTTAACATGATGATTTGACTGAGAATAATTTCTCAAACCTAATATTCTCTAAAACCCTGCGTTTACTTTTCTGCTGCAGGTCCATTGACTGACAGTGGAGCTGTCTAGCAGGGACCATAGAAAGCAGCTGCCTTATTAGCACAGTACAACCTGAACTTGAAGAGCAGACCTTGATTAGCTACCAACATTGCAAATGGAATCAGTAATGATAACCTCCAGTCCCTAGGGTCAAATCGTGAGACTTTCCATATAGGTATTTAGGCAGTAAATCTGGTATATGATGGCAGGCCCCAAAGGTTCCTAGGTAAGTGAGTTTGCATTTGACATCCAACACAGAGGGTCAGAGAGGGTTTGCATCTGACATCTTAACACAGAGGGTCAGAGTCAGTAGTCCCCTGGCTTGGAGATTGCTCCTGGGATCCTCAGACTGTGGAATAAATAAGAATACAGTTTCCATTGGATAGCACACCAAATTCTGAAGCTGGTAGTATATTAACCTAACTGAAAATTGGGCTGTAAAATGCAATCGTTTTTCAAACTTTTCACAGGGTGAGAATCCCCACCGGTCCCGAACCCACCTTGAGAAAGACAGATCTCTCGCTTTGCTCACTCTCTGAAATCCAACTTTGGACACTGTCTGTGCAGGTTGCGAGTGGCACATGTGGGGTAAGTAAGTGGTGGAAACAGTGAGGCAGATGGCAGAAGCCAGAGAGGGAAGAGGGTAGCGACATCCTCCGAAAACCTTTGCCCCTGAATTTATTTTTTAACAAATTAACCACTGAGCATAGCACAAGGCTCCCTTACAAATACAGGGAATTCAATGTACCTTACTTACAGTTTAATCAGCAGGGGATCCTTTTTGCCACTGACTCTTGCATTTAAGTAAGTTGCTTTTAATTATGCCCACTTTGGTAGTAACTGCATGGGTGCCATCGAAAATGACGTGGAGTTCAAAAATGCACTTCATCTAGGATGCAAAAATACCTTGGGATGAGCCTGGGAGAGGTGCCCAAGCCAGGATATTTCTGTAGGAGACCCTGTCACATGTAGATAGAAAGAGATTTGCATGGGGATGCTGATGAGCTGGGAAGTCAAGTGAGCCTTCGACTTTTATTAAAAAAGGACAAAATGCAAGGACTATACCAACAAGTGGATTTCACTGCAAAGCCATTGTTCATTGATTCGTGTCACAGACATACTCTGACTTTATCTAGAACAAGAAATGGCAAAGCCAATAGGTTTGCCTTTTTACACATGTAGACACATAGGGCCTCATTTACAATATTTTGACACACGGCAGAGCAGCAAGCCTTCCTGATGCGCTGCTGTGCATCAAAATAAAAGGATAGGAATGCGCCGTATCTACAAGATAAAGTGCATTCCTATCCCTTTCCCTTGCGCTGGCGCACAAACAGCAGCCTTGCGCCAGCGCAGACACCCTTGCATCATTTTGTAAGGGTGCCTGCGCTGAGAGGATGATTGTTTTTGTGCAGGAAGAGACACCTTCCTCCACAAAAAACAATCATTAAAGGCATTTTCCTCTTTCTATGCATGCTACAGACTGCAGCACGCATAGAAAGAGGGAAAAATGAGGAGAAATAAAAGTATTTCTCCTCGTTGCGCCTCCTTACACCTCCCCTATTCTGATGCATTCCCAGGTTTACAAAAGGTTGTAAATCTGGGACTGCGTTAAGTTCCATGGATGTTGCTTGAAAACACCCACAGCAACACCCATGGAACGCCCCTTTCACGCAGAGTTATGCGTGAAAGGGAAACATATTTACCAGGGAATGAAAAATCATGCAGAGTGACTTTACATGGCATTGTAAATATGGGGAAGCCCATTACACTGCCGGTGCGCCAATAAAAGTGATGCACCGGTGGGGCAATGGGCTTGAAAATAAGCCCCATAACATCCAAGCACACATTGAAATAGATGAAGCATCATTGCAACTATGCAATTATGCGCCTCAAAGTAGCACTTGCAGCCAAAACAACACTTTCTATTTTGCAGGCAAGAAAGATTGATTTGCATGTTTTTCCCAATCTCCTGCTTACAATTGGGAACAAAACCCTCTTGTGAAAACAGTGTTCATATTAGGTGATGGTATTACATCTGGGTGGTGTTTATGCACGCTTTTATTGGCCACCTCAGAATGCAGGGCTTAGAATCTGGCCTCAAGGAGAGTCTTTTGCATCAGAGATGAGGCTGGGGAATGTGTCGACAAAATGGGCTTTGACACCAAGAAAACATTGAAATCAGAGACATAACGAGTACATTATCAAGTAGAGCCTGGCATTAGGTAGGCTCAAACAATACTGTTCAACATACCAACGACCAGGTCACAGTTTTGTTAAATATGTAGTGGGAAAGCTGGTAGG
Source organism: Calotriton arnoldi (assembly GCA_963921515.1). Taxonomy (NCBI): domain Eukaryota; kingdom Metazoa; phylum Chordata; class Amphibia; order Caudata; family Salamandridae; genus Calotriton; species Calotriton arnoldi. The sequence continues at coordinate 39,874 of CAWUFW010019012.1, read as the reverse complement.
TCTGTTGTTTGTTAGGGGAAGTGTTTGGTAATAGTTAAGTGAGCGTATGTGTGCTATTGCACCTTCCTTGAATGACAATCTCATAATGGAACAACCTCTAGGCCTACAACAAGACAGAAGCTAGAAGTAAGGCCCCTTTGATGAACAAACTGAGATTGCAGAGTTAAGCCACATCCTCAAGTAAGAGTGTTAAAATTAGTCAGGAGCTGAAGGTTGTGTTGTTTATGTTGAACCTAAATTTAAAATGTAGGTGCAGATGTGAGAAAGATTATGTGCATGTGTGTCTTTAGTAAATAGGCTTAGTCAGCATTAAGACAAAGAGTAAGCACTTCCTAAACAAAACAAAATCTATGTACCAGCAATTAAAATATCATGTCAGTAAAGTACAAATCAAAAAACTCACATTAGCTCTGAATTACAAGCTACACTTTATGCTGCTTCTGCAGGCTATTAGAAGGACTACTTGATAGCTATCACCAATGGGATGCCAAATGGGACAATGTAAAAATCCACAAAATGCGATGGTCTTAATGTTCAGCTCATCAATGACAAATCATGAAAAGCCCCAAAAAAACATGAAAGCCAGTGGCTTAGGATTGCTGACCCAAAACCCGCTCTCTATATAATACTTTTGTACAGTAACATGATGTCCTCGAGATGCTAAGGCTAGGAAAATACAAAATGAGATGAAAAACGACTAATCACAACAGGTTTCAACTGTTTCAAATTCCAAATTCTATGCACAGTGCTCTAAACCCAGACTCTGGCTGTGACTTTCTGCAAGTGAGCCATGTGAGAAAATTAACTTCACAGTTCTGCTCTTTGTCCTTTTTTTTATAGCAGTCTATTATTTGAGTCATGACCAAAGGCCATACCAACTTTTTCGATGAGTCTGCGATAGATCAAACCAACACCAGTGTGGGAGGAAAGTGTCTTCTCGAACTGTAGACAATAATGTTATCTGATCGTACATAGTCCATTGCGAAGTTACAGAGAGATGAGGAGTGATAACGGAAATATGACTCATACATGGAAGAGTGGGTGGCTCACAAAATATGCCACGGGTTGGGCACAAATTAAAATATTTTTTCTCTACCAAGATACCTAAAGTCATTCTAACCACAGTTTTGCCAGTAGGTTCGAGGTAAAGTCTTTAACAGTGGAAAATCCCTAAATAGAGAATCAAGAGTAGTATCAGATCATGCTGAAATTCCTTTTGCCTCCTCAGGAAGGACCATCTGCATTGGATGAAAACATCGAGGGGCAGATTTATCAACGAGTCGTGTCGCCCTTGTGCCACGCACGGAGACGGAAGGGCGTTGCAACTACTAAGTCAGATTTAGCAAGCCACAGAAGGCCACCTTGCATGGCTTGATAAATCTAGATTAATGCAGTGCAAATCACTGTGTTGCGTTACTCTACCCCAGGGAGGCATTCCATGGAAGGAGCGTCAGTGTTCCCAGGCATTCACTCATGGATTTTGGCACATTTCCAGATTTAGCATTACTGGTAGACCTGGGAATGCGTCAAAGTGCAATGCCTCCCCATGTAAACTGTAACAAGGAGAAATTCCTTGTTTTTTAGGTCGAGCCTCGAGGTAGCGCGCAGGCGCTGCTCTGGCAAGACTTTATGTTAGGGGGTTTGAAAAGCTGACCAGACGCTCGTGCGTCATGGCCTTTTCCCTGCGGTTACGCGCGCGGCAGACATCTGTTTCCAATTATCGTGCCCAGACCCGGGCGCGATAATTGGAAACAGATCGCTCGCTGTGGCATGCGCGCGCACACCACTTGCGTCGCCCCCCTCCTCCCCGCTCGTGCCTTCAAATGCTTTTTTTCCTTCATTTTAGAGCACGCGCGCGCACACAACTGCCGGGCTTATTTTAATTCACTCTGCACACAGTAACTTTCTGTTTAAAAACTATCAAATCTTTGGTTCTCTGACAAGTTTAATGTGGGCTGTACAGCCCCTAAAGAGTGTGTGGCGGATGAAACAAGCCGTCACTTTGGAACTGTAACCCTCTCTGAGCATAGGGCACCTGAATGCTGATGAAATAAAGTGCTGTGATGCCCACCCATCGCAGAGAAAGGCAGCTTGCCTCCACCTCTGGGGATAGACGCTTTTCTACAGCCGAGGCATCGGCGGTGTCGCTGGTTGTTTAAATGCTTCACAAGAGTGCATGTGTTTTCCTGTTGTTTCCTTCGTCCCTTTCCTCTCCGCTGCACTTGTGTTGCTCTTTCTCTGCCCATGTTCTTCTCCCTCCTCCCCTCTGTGATCCACTCACCCTTAAGTGCTTCTCCCCCGTGTTTCTTTATTACCCGTATCCTTCTCCCCACAACTCCACGTGGTGCTCTCTCATCAGTTCGATCCCTCCTCCTCCCCAACACCACGTTCTTCTCTTTTGTTTTGTTTCCCTACCTGCACGCTCAATGTTGCTTTCCCCCACCCCTCCAGTTGCTTCCGCTCCTGTAATGCCTACCCTCTTCCTATTGCTTATCGCCCCCTGTAATTTCAACCCACCCATGTTGTTTCCTGCACCCATATTGCTTCCCATCTCTCTTGCTACTTTTTTTTTTTCTTTTTGTTTACCAATCCATCCCAGATTGATAAAGGAATAAAAACGCTTGTCATTTTGTCCGCATTTTAATGCTTCATGCGCAAGTCTACAAAATGACACTGCCAGACTCACCCCACCCCATTTTTTGCATTGTGACACAGCATGCCTAAAACCATTGGCGAAAGAAATAAGTCCCCAAGGCTAGACATATTTGTTTTGCCAGTGCTTTTTTTTCTATTGAGAATTTGTTCTTGCTTTTCCATTTATCATATCTGCAGTTCTCTTCTTTTTTGTGTGGGAGAGGTGTGTCTGAGAGCAAGACAACGTTAGAGGAACAGGGTGTGTGACTCAGAGGAAAAAAGCTCTGGGTTAGGCCAAAATGTACCTTTCTTTCATTACCTCTTAGGTAAGGGGCTGGGACATGGTTTTGATTCTGGTCGTTTTTGCACAACATATTTGAAGCCTGGCCATGTGTGAACTTTTGCAGATGGCAGATTGCTAAGGGTAATTTTCGATTATCTTTTTGAGCTTGCTGTTAGATTTTCTTCTACAGCTAATAAATGACATTGTCAGCTTGTCAGAAATCCATTGGGAATTTAAGTGTTTCCAGCTCTTTTTCCTTAAACTATTGTAAATAATGTATATAACTGCTCATTGCGTTTTGTTTCCCATTTCCTTTTCCAATACTCTGTTCACATTTACAACAAGCATTGGCATAGCCAATAGGTCTCGCTTTTGGGACCTTATAAGTATTTAGTTTTTCAGCACAATATCCTTGGTGCAACAACATCAGCTGTTGCATGGCTAAACCTTGTACCTTATAAGTGTTTAGCCATGCAACAGTTGATGTTGTTGCACCAAGGATATTGTGCTGCATAACTAAATACTTATAAGGTCCCAAAAGCGAGACCTATTGGCTATGCCAATGCTTGTCTTCTTTCTATGTGTGCTGCACACATAGAAAGAGAAAAATGCCTCAGAGGATTATTTTTGTGCAGGACGGTGTCCGTTCCTGCTCAAAAACAATTATGTTTGCAATGCAGGCACGCTTGCACCATGGCTCAAGGGTGCCTGCATTGGCACTAGGCATCCCATTGTGCAACAGCACAAGGAAAGGACAGTAATGTGCTGTATGATGTTAAATACGGCGCATTCCTGCCCTTTCCCTTTCACGTAGCTCAGCAAGGTGGCTGGCTGCGCTCCACTGTGCTGCATGAAATATTGATAAATCTGCCCCCTAATCTGCTACCACTTCTGGCAAGACTGTGTATTGTGAAGAGAGTTTGTCTTGAAGTTAGTTCCTGCTGCCTCAAAGTGGCACAGGCCCACCAACTCATTTCACAAACAACACCACCTGAGCCTGCCATGGGATAATGATTTTTCATTCACTTAAAAACGTGGCTAAATTGAAGACAGTCTTCTAAATGAGGCAAATGTCTGGAGCCTTTGGTGCCATCTGGTCTTCCTTTTACTGCCTGAGCTAAGAACAAAGAAGATGTAAGAGCTGCATATCCTGCATTAGAACACTGGAATGTTGGGATCTCCAGTGACAGCAATTAATTAGCTCAGGACTAATAATGGCCGGTATAAGTGTTGTCTACCATGCCTACAGCTCAGTCCTATAACCAGTGGCTGCTCCTCCGCTATGGCGGAGGAGCGTCGCCCACTGCTTTCTCGCAGTGCGAGAAGCAAAAACGTTAAATTGTAATAACTTTTAGTTATTACCATTTTATGATTTTTTTGCCAGCGGGGCGGGTGGGCGGGGCTGCTCTGCTTACGGAGCAGGGCAGAGGAGGAGTGGTTTGCCCACCCCTGAGTGCGCAAAGACTGTTTGGTCGGCCCTCTCGGGCCGCCCAAACCAGTCATGTGCACTTTCCCCTTCTCCATGCAGGCCGCATTGAAGCCTGCATGGAGGACATGCCCACCTCTCCAGCCCCTGACTGAGCGCCGTGTCACGGCGCTCAAACCAATCACAACGCTGCATTATAGCGTTGTGATTGGCTTGGGGGAGCCTGGCTGCCTGCTTCCTGTTCCGACCTGGAGTCGGACACAGGTGAGCAGGAGAGAAGACACAGGACCCGGCGGCGGCAAGGTAAGTGTTATTTATCATTATTTTTTTAATGCAGCGCACGGTCAAACCCTCCCCACCCCCCCACGCGTGCAAGCCGTGCCGGCCTCCCCTGCCTATAACTTGGGTTCAGGGCCTTTCACAACCAGCATAGCCCTCGGCAGTGGGCTATAAGACTCTAGCGAATCTGCAGAATCCAACCATGGACTGTGCCTTAAATGTTTTAGGCAATCCACTTCTGGGCTGCATAAAAGAAAAATGGGTCAAGATTTGTTCAAGTGTGTGTGGTCGTATGTGCATGCGCATCTGTGTGTATTTGTGTATGTGTGTGTATTTTTCCTTGTGTGAAGGTGTATACATGTGTGTGTGTGTGTGTGTATACATACGTTTATGGTGCCCGTTACATCAGATTCAACTCTAACAACAAATTCCAGAAGAAAGCCAAACAGTTTTGTTAGTTTGAGGCTCTTGGTAACATCACCATTTTTGCCAGCGCCAGCCGGCTCCGCAGTAGATAAGGGTAACCTGTGACTTCAGGGAATTAACCGTATGCACCAGAGTTCCCTCTAGGATATCCTGAGTTTCCCTATAAATCTAGATACCTAAATAGCGGAAAGAATCAGGTTCTGTTTTCAGTTGCAGTTCACCAAACTGGAGAGCAGGCTCTTTATACGTGTCATAAAAGGAGTACCCGCAGGACTTAGTGGCGTTTATTTGTAGTCCTGACAAGGAACCGAACCACAGGAGTAGTAGGGCCAGTCCAGTCATGTCTATTCGGAGGTCCTTAAGATACAGGAGCATATCGTCGGCGTACAAGGACACCGAGTGAACAACCCGTCCCACTGGGATCCCAACGGTCGGCATAATATGACGGAGGCACTGGGCAAGTGGTTCTACCGCCAATTCAAAAAGGAGCGGGGACAGGGGACATCCTTGACGGGTCCCACAAATTATTTGGTACGGTTGGGATATATATTGGCCGGTTTTGGCTCTGGCCGTGTGTAAAGAGTACAATAATTCCACCCATTTACGATACTCTGGAGGGATCCCATACCGCCGTAGTGTTGCAAGCATATAATCCCACCCCAGAGTGTCCAAAGCTTGCCGGATGTCCAAGGAGAGACAGCTGGCATAGGGGTAATGGTCACGGCCTGCGTCCATTATCCCAAATAGTCGACCTCTATTTAGCAAAGTGCTACAGTGGGGTACAAAACCGCATTGATCAGTATGTATCGACCTAGGGAGTAATGGAAGCAGGCGGCGGGCCAAGATTTTACTGAGTATCTTGTACTCAGTGTTAAGAATCGATAAAGGTACATACGAGGATAGTTTGGTAGGTGGCTTATCTGGCTTCAACAGAGAGGTCACCAATGCTTCCCTGACGGTGGGGGGCAATGCTCCCTCCGCGAAGGATGCACCATAGTGTTTTTCCAACTGCGGTGCTAACTGTGACAAAAAGGTAGAATAAAATTTGATGGGGAGACCGTCCGAACCCGGCACTTTGTTATGAGCCAGTTCTTTGATGGCTCCCCGTATCTCCATACTTGTAATAGGGACGCCAGGTCTTTTTTGTCAGTGTCTGGGATAGTTGGTAGGAACGCGGCAGCCAGAAAGTTGGTCATCACATCTGGGGTGGGAGGCAGAGGTGCCGAGTAAAGCTCTGCATAATAACCATTGAATGCCGCACTAATGGCATGTTAAATGGCAACCTTGATGACATCTCTGAAGACATTTCAAATTACCTCATTGATGGCATCACTGATGAAATCAAGCAGTCATTGTGACTGCATTCTACAGGGTGTGTGGACTTGAATTCAACAAGCTGCAGTTGCCAAGTTTTCCATCACCAATCTAATGATAATGCACATAACCTTTGACCACATGCTGGACAAATAGCGGACCTGTCAATTCACCCACATTTGGTGAATGTTACCCTCTTTTTGCTGGTATTGACCCACCGAACAAACAAAATGCTTCAATAGGCTTTAATTACCCATTTTTAAACCTTGAGCACCCTCCCAAAAAGAGTTTCTACTCTATCCATCATAATAGAATCACTGTTTTAAAGACTTTACAAAACCCGCAATTTTAAGTCAAGACGTTGACACATATGCACTTGCCACTGATAAGACACCTCCAGCCAGATCCTATGGACAACCATCTTTAGTTTTCTAAAATGCCCTACAAATTCCTGAGATGAGCACAATGGCATGCAATCTTAGATCGATGCTTACAATCCCAGTGTATGTTAAACTATCTCTAACTGGGTCACCCCTACAGCCTACATTGTTCCACAATTTGCAAATCTCAAAATCTTCAGCCAAGTTCAGGAAATTAATGTCCGCACCTCATAAACATCCATGTTACATAGAATTTGTCTTCAGCACTATATTACAACTATTTAACATGGACATGTCTCCAGACACCCACTGATGGATGATCTATTGTTAACACAAACTCTGGATTTTCTCACAAATATTTTGCCACAGGCTTTGGCTTTAAGTCACAACTTAATTTGAAACATGCCTCTGCAACCTACATCAGGTGCACTCAGTAATTATCTTGTTTAAGGTGGAGTATTACTTGAACCCCAAACTTTACTGATTTGTAAAATAGTGCACCTTATAACTTTCACCCTGTACAACCACACTTGCCTCCAGGACTTACGCTTTTTCTGTTCTACGCACCTACATGTGTACACAAAGTAACTCTGTGCTGTATATGATTATACGTCCTTTACTGACAATGCTCTTTTTTAACATGATGGAAGGGTTTATGAAGTAATGTCAGTAGCAGTATCGTGGATGATGTAGTTTGAGATGTCATCAGAGCACTTACCATTACTTTTGAAAGCACTCCGAGCTGAAGTATTAAGCTCTTCAGCTGGAGTGCGGAGACCTCTTGTGGTTGGTTCTATGACTGCGTTCTGGAGCCTGAAGAGTGCTAAAGAGAGACGCATACACACATTTAGGAAGATATTTACATGAACTTAACGCCGCCGTAGCATCAATTTTTTGACGTGACGGCAGCTTTTTTTATTGCCTTATTTACAAGTTGCCGCTAACTGCAGTTAGCGGCACTTTGTAGACGTAAACATGAATTTTCAAGACCACCACTTCTGTTAGCGGGACTTAACGAAAATGAGATGCAAGGTAGGCATTCCCATGAAAAAACTGCCCCTAAACACACTACGCGATATTTACAAGGAATTCCTAGTATGGTGCAAAAGTCAAAAAACTGCAGCTAAGTCCAGTTAGAGGCAGTTTTTAAGACCAAAAAATGTCTGGTCCTTAAAATTGGTGCAAACACTCGGGTCCACATATAAGATGTTTGGGTGCTGGACAGCGCTGTAAGGAGTATTGCTGAACTGCCCTGCGACAAAACAAAAGGTCAGGAATGTGCCCTATCAATAAGATAGGGCGCATTCCTGGGCCTCATTCATGAAAAGTGTTTTGTCGCTGCGACAAAACAGCATTGCAACACTTTTCACTGCGCCCTCCATGCGACACCATGGATGCGCCGTATTTACTGTACGGCGCTCCATGTCGCAATCAATGACAGATGCACCTGGAATCCTGGCGTATCTGTCAGCGCTAAAGTCAGGCATTGCTCCAGTGCTTTCGCAAGCATGATGCAACTCCAGAAATGCATGGGGCCAGTCTATCACTATGGCACTGCATCACCCTTATGCCTACCATGAGGTTTTGACACAGTGGCGTCCTAGAATTGTACGCAGTGAAATCTGATAGATTTCACTGCGCCCTCTACGAAGCTTTGTTGCGTTGGAACGCCCACCCTGCAAACATCATACCTGATGCAGGTATAATGTGGCACAGGGCTTCACAAGGTCACGCATATGCCTAGATGCGTCACTATGTAAATATGGCGCAACGTGGTGCAAAATTCACGCTGCAAGTACGTCAAGAAAATGATGCACCGTGGCTTTAAACTGTTGGAAGAGGCTCATGAATAAGCCCCCTGTATTTTTCCCCTACGTTGGTGCACAATGGCTGCCATGTGCCAACGCAGGCACCCTTGCGCCATGGTGCAAGGGTGACTGTGTTGCAGGGTTGATTGATGTTGTGCAGGAAGGGACACCTACGTGCACTAAACCTATCAATCCAGGGTATTTCCTCTTTCTCTGTGTGCTGCAGAATGCTGCATACGTAGAAAAAGTGAGAAAAAGAGGAGAAATTAAAACATTCATCCTCGTAGCGCGTCCCAAACGTGACCCTTGGGGTGCTATTAGATTCTAACGCATTCCGAAGTTTTACGGTTTCTCGTAAACCTGGGAATGATTCAGACTCCATTGGCTTGGCATGGGAACGCCCACAGCAACACCCATGGAATGCCCCTTTCATACTGTTTAATGCGTGAAATGGGCACATATTTACAAGGCCATGAAAAGCCACGTAAAGTGGCTTTGCGTGGCCTATACACATGCTGTGGCAGATTACGCTACTGGAACGTCAAACATGTGACATCACTGCATTGCAAGAGGTGCAGCTAGGCCTCATAAATGAGGCCCTTGGATAATAGAAGAACTCTAACAATTCATCCTTGGCAAGGTCAACAACGCCATGGACCTCCTGCCATTGCAGCTTGGAGCATCAAGGAGACCACCACCCCTGACATGCATTGCTCACCTAAACAACTGCTCCGTTCCCTTTAGGTGATAACTTGACCTGATCCCTCTAAGTGCTGACCTCTGTACACCGGAACTTCAGCAACAGGAAGCTGGAGACCAGAAACTGCAGAAAACCAGAGACTCTTCGGAGCTGTCTGTAACCGTGGAGGAAGGAGAGACACACAACCAGTAAACATTAAATTAGGTTATCTGCCAACTGAGGAGTCACATCTGGGGGCCGCCCGGACTCTGCACCAGATGGCTATGTCGCAGTGGAGCTATTGTAGCTGGGGGAGCGTTATGGGGAAGTGTTGGGATCCTGTCTCTGAGTGCAATCGTGCATCGTTGCGCATTCCGCCTCTCTTGATTAGCCTGCTTCTAGATTGGGGGTGGCTTGTAGTTGATGCGGGGACACCTGCTCCTCCTACACCTCCCACTACGACTGGCTCCGCGAATGACAGCTTGTTGCGCAGACCCTTCACTCCCTGTCTGCACCTCCTGGCGACCAGTAGATTCCAGCCAGGTCCAGACCTGTTCAGCGGCATCAAACAATCGTGTGTTACCATCTGAGACCACTCGCAGCCTTGCTGGGAAAAGGAGGGAGTATTTGATGCCCAACTCTCGGAGGCATCACTTAACCACTAGAAATTACCCCCTCTGCCTCTGCACCCCATGGCGTAGTCAGGGAAGAAAAGTACTGTGGCGTTATCCCCGTCACTTCCCCCAGCTTGCGTACCTCCCTCAGGACAGAGTCACAATCCCTGTCAGAGGCAGAAAAGATAGGGACTAGGACCTGTCCCTGGCGGCGGACGGCTCGCTGGCACTTGATGGGACCGCTCAAAAACAAAGAATGGGGAGAGTGCAACCATGTCTCAGTATATGCCACTGCCGCAGCTCCCTCTGCTCCCTCAGGCAGACCCACCACCTGCAGGTTGTTCTGCAGGGAGCGTCCCTCCGCATCCTTGGCTCTTCTTTCTAGTACCTTCACACTTGCCATTAGCTGCTGTACATCCAACGCTGCATTCCGGGTAATAGGGTGGACTTCGGCCAGTTCGTGCTCAATGTTGTGTACCTTGTCAATCAGCTTGCGATGGTCTGCGTGCTCCAGGGTGAAGTCGACTGTGATTTTGTCAATGCGGCCCTCAAGGAAAGTCCGCGTTTGTTCGAGGGAGGTACCTATTTTCTCCACAGCTGAGAGTACAGAGTCTAGTTTGGCATCCAGGGTGTCTGCTGTCACCTGCCCCGGCGGCCAGCGACCCACAGCCACTCGGTCCACTGACACGGTGGAGCTGCCAGGTGTTGGTGCCACCCCCATGTGCAGGCGGCCCATCGTTGCACCAGCCGCCAAGGCACTATGTATGACATGAAGTGCAATGCAGTATGGCCAGCTGGCCCCTCTCCTCCAGTCAGGTGTATGTTAGCCAGGAATCTTCGTTCGGGCGGAACCGAGGGAAATCAATCAATCAATCAATTAGGGACTTATATAGCGTGGCTACTCACCTGTGAGGGTCTCAAGGCGCTGGGGGAGGGGGCTGCTGGTCGGACTGGCTGGAGGATCATTTGAAGAGCCAGGTCTTGAGGTCCTTCATGAATTGGGTCAGCGTCATGGATTGCCTGAGGTGCAGGGGCAGGGTGTTCCAGATCTTGGCAGAGAGGTAGGAGAATGACCTTCCTCCTGTTCTGGTCTGGTGGATCCTGGGGGCAGAGGTGAGGTCGAGTTGGGAGGATCGCAGTTGTCCTGGTGGGTACTTGGAATGTGAGGCAATGTTCAGGTATGCTTGTCCTTTGTCGTGTAGTGCTTTGTAGGTGTGAGTGAGGAGTTTGAAAGTGACTCTCTTGTTGACTGGGAGCCAGTGGAGTTGTCGGAGGTGTTGCGTGATGTGGCTGCGGCGGGGATGTCGAGGAGCAGTCTGGCTGCGGCGTTTTGGACGTTCTATAGTTTTTTTAGCTGTTTGTGGGTGACGCCGCAGTAGAGTGCATTGCTGTAGTTGGGTCTGCTGGCGATGGGTGCGTGGGTGACCATCTTTCTGGATTCTGTCAAGATCCTTCTGAATGTCTTTAGAAGCAGGCGGAGCATGTGGAAGCAGGCTGAGGAAACTGTGTTGATTTGGTGGTTCATAGTGAGTGATGAGTCCAGTATGATGCTGAGGTTTCGTGCGTGGTCTGTCAGGGTGAGGGGAGATCCCAGAGCAGCTGGCCACCAGGAGTCATCCCAGGCTGCAGGGGTGGGTCCCAGGATGAGTAATCGGTCTTGTCCGAGTTGAGCTTGAAGCAGCTGTCTTTCATCCAGGAATCATCGGCCTTCCTTCCACTGTGGAAGTTGGTTCTGGTGTTTGTGGGTTCATTGGTGATCGAGAGGATCAGCTGGGTGTCGTCGGCATAGGAGACAATGTTGAGTCTGTGGCTTCTGACGATGGCTGCAAGGGGGATATGTAGATGTTGAAGAGGGTGGGGCTTAGGGAGGAACCCTGGGGTACCCCACAGCTGATCTATGTGGGTTCTGAGAGGAACAGCGGTAGTCTGACTCGCTGGGTCCGGCTGGTGAGGAAGGAGTGGATCCAGTCTAAAGCCTTGTCATGGATGCCTGCGTCATGGAGTCTTGTGATTAGGGTGCGTTGGGCGACGGTGTTGAAGGAGGCCAAGAGGTCTAATAGGATAAGGGCTGCGGTCTTGCCCCGGTCGAGGAGGAGCGGATGTCATCTGTGGCGGCGAGGAGTGCTGTCTCTGTGCTGTGGTTATTTCGGAAGCCGGATTGGGAGGTGTCCAGGACATGGTTCACTTAGATGAACTCAGAGAGTTGGGCGTTGAAGGTCTTCTCTATGACCTTGGATGGGAAGGGGAGGAGTGAGATCGGTCTGAGGTTCTTGAGATCTGTCGGGTCTGAGGATGGCTTCTTCAGCAGAGGGTTGATCTCGGCGTGTTTCCAGTCATCGGGGAAGGTGGCGATTTTGATGGAGCAGTTTTATGGTGTGGCAAAGCTGGGGGCGATGTCGGGGGCTGCTCTGTGGAAGATATGGTACAAGCAGGGATCTGTCAGGGCACCTGAATGGATATTCTTCATGGTCTTGAGCGGTTTTGTTGCAAAGGTCTTGGGAGGGGGGCATCTGTGGTCTCGCTGTTGGGCCTGGCAAACTCCTTGATGATGGCAAAGAGTTCCTTGCTGTTGTGTGCATTGGCGTTGATTCTGTCTTGGAGGGCCATTTTCTTAGTGGTTTTCATGAGGAGGTGTGTGCGTTGACAGCGGATTTGAAGGTTGTGTGAGTTTCAGAGGTATGTTGCGGCTCGATCTCTTCTCGAGACGTTTGCAGGTGCATCTGGACTAGTGGAGGACAGGAGCGAACCAGTTGGTCGTCTTGGAGTGTTGTTTGCCTGGTCTTTTCTTGAGGGGTACCAGGGTGTCGGCGCAGTTGGAGATCCATTGGTGGAGGTTGCACACTGTGGTGTTGGTGTCTATAAGCGTTGGCGGAGTGGTGGTGCTGAGGGAGTTGACGAGAAGTTCTTCGGTAGCCTTGATCCAGCTGCGACAGGGGGGCCATGATGGCGGTGGTGTACGGTGGACGTGGATGTATACAATGATGGTCAGTCCAGGAGAGTTCGGTGGTGTGGCTGTAGTTGAAGTTCCCGCTGGCAGAAAAGACAGGGTCGAGCGTGTGTCCGGCTATGTGAGTTGGTGCGGTGACTAGCTGCTTGAGTCCGATGTTGGCGAGGTTTTCCAGGAGGGTGATGGTTTTCTGGTCACTGGGGTTGTCCAGGTAGAAGTTGAGGTCTCCGAGTAGGATGTAGTCGGTGGATGGGATAGCCTGGGGTGTGATGAGGTCTACGATGGCATCAGTGAATGGGGGTCAAAAGCCGGGGGGCCTGTAGATGAGGGTGCCGTTGAGGGTGGTGTTGGGGTTGGTCCGGATCTGGAAGTGGAGGTGTTCCATGGTCGCCGTTGGGTCATTAGAGTGCGTGGTCAGTCGGAGTGTGCTTTTCTAGACAATGGCAATGCCTCCTCCTGGGTATTCAGGGTGGTCCTTGCAGGTGATTCTGTAGCCGTTGGGGATGGCGATGGCGATGTCCGTTCCGGAGCAGAGGTTGATCCAGGTTTCCGTGAAGAAGGCGATGTCTGAAGAGGTGGCATCAAGGAGGTTCCAGATTTCTGTGGCGTGTTTGTGGAGGGACCACACGTTGAGGAGGATGCAGTTGAGCCGGTCGGGTGCGCTGTTGGCCGGCTGGGTGGCAAGAGGTGCTGGTGTGGCAGAAGGTGCGTTTGCAGTTTCGGCAGGTGAAGGGTGCAAGGCTATTCTTCAGTGATGCTAGATGGCAGGCGACGTGGCATCCAGGGTTCAGGGCGAGGAGGGTGCTGGTGTCGTAGCGGTGTAGTGTCCGGGAGGCAGGGTCCCTGGTGCTGGGCGCGGTACAGGAGCAGACGGACGCAAACGGGCTTGCCTTTGGCTTGCCTTCGGCCCACCAGTGGCACTCCCGCTGTGCATGGCCGCACAGCAGCCACCATTAAGTAGTGCTGCAGGGGAGCTGGACAGCTGGGAGGCGGGAAACACGGGAAAGGACACTGGAGGGCGGGGCCATGGGGGATCGAAGCGTCAACGAGGAAGAGGACAGGGAAAAGGGAACTGAAAAAAGCACAGGAAAAACAAAGCCAAACAAAGCAAAGAAAAAAAAATCCAAAGGTAGAAAAGCAACGGAGAAGAGCAGAAAGAGGGATAGAAACAGCAGAAAAGAGGGACAGGAGAGCAGTCAAGCAGCAGAGCAGTGACGCTCTACCACTGGACCACCAGGGATGAGGCACAGACAGGAGCCTGCAGGTGGAGGAGGGACTCAAACACCTGACCTCCAGGTCAGAGGAACCAGCAGCAGCGGATGGGACAGCAGAAGCAGCTACCAGATGGTGCAGCGCTGTAGGAAGAGCAAGTCCACTAAGGGATAGTCCCCCGTACACCCAAAAGCAAACTAACCGAGGGCAAGGAAAGGCAGGACCACCCAGTTGACTCTTCTGATCTGACAGTGGAAACCAGATTCCGTGTTCCCCAGTGAGTAACAGCGGATCAAGCTGCATACCCAAGGGCCTGGGGCCGAACAGGACCCCGTGCCCCTGGCACCCGCTGACACCAATGGCCAATCTCAGCGACTTGAGCCAGTTAGTGGAGTGCCCCACCAGTCGTGTGCAGTGCCCTCGGTGATGTGGGTCAGCCGCAGCGCAGGAATTGCTCAGGGCACGGTTTGCACCACCCACAGGTGCTAGGCCTGGGTCCGACTCGATCCCCGGGCCTCCTCCGCTACGTGTCCCACCTTCTCCTCACCTGGACATTGACACCGGAGCTCAATTCGCTGCACTCTCTCCAAATCTGTGACTCTGCCAGCAGGAGCCTCAGTCAGGTAGGATTTCACAAGCCTGGCTAAAGCAATCGCCGCCAAGTCCGCTGGAGTACCTCCTGATGCAGGTGATGCAACAGGGACCCCATTAGGCGTGAAGTTGCAGTGCTCCCACCACACAAGTTCTGCAGCATACCATCCAAGACTTATACTGGGTGCTCCCTTGTGTCTGGACAAAGCTATACCTCTCTAAAGAGCTCTAATGAGAGCAAAACACTGTCAGAGGTTGCTTTTATTCATTTCAGGTTGGCTTGGATGGTATTTTACCAATCCAAAGCTGTAATTCTGTGCCTGGAGTGGTGAAAGGCTTTGGTCATTTTACAGCTGGGCATGGATAGTACTGTGCTAATCCCATGCTTAAAGACTTTGCTGTAGAAATGGCAAAAGACTTTGTCCCTTTCTATCTCGGTGTGGATGGCACTGTGCTAATCCTATGCTTAAAGACTTGGATAGAAAAGCAGACATTTGAGGTGACTGACTGTATAAGTGAGTGATTAAATGTGTCTTACTGAATGCATGGGTTAGTGACTGATACAGACATTCACACAGTTTAGTTTGTCAGTTGGTGTGTAAGTGGTTGCATAGGTTGGTGAGTAGCTAAATGAGGGTCTCTATGGGTTATTGATAGGTTGTCTGAGTATCTGTAAGGGTGCCTGAGTGTCTGTGTGCTGTGACTCTGTGCATAGATGTGTGAGTGGGTGATTCACTGGGTGTATGGGTTCAACAGTGCATCTGTGAAGGGCTGTATGGGTGGGTGAGTGTGTGTATGGGTATGTTGGTGAGTGAATGGATGCCTCAGTGGTACATGTGTGAGTAACTGTATATGTGAAAGGCAGTATATGTGAGTGTTGGAGTATATAAATGACTATATGTGAGAGTGAGTGATTGTGAGAGTGGCTGTATGGATGAGTGTGTGCTTGTATTAGTTATTGTATAAGAGTATAAGTATGTGTTAGTATATGTTTGAATAAGTGAGGTGGTGTGTGTATAACTGTATAGGTGAGTAAATGGGAGTGTGATTGATTCTTTACATGACTGACTAGGTGTGTGAGTAACTCTATGGATGAGTGGCGGTGTGTGAGTGTCTGTATAGATATGTGAGTGCATATGATAGTGTCGTATTGATGGTTGACTGCATGTATGAGTGACTCTATGGGTGAATGAGTGGATGTGTGTGTAGACCTAGGAATTAGTGAGTGGGTTTACACTAACTGCTATTGGTGTGTCTATGGTTTCGAAAATGGTAGTCTGTATTTTAGAGTGGGTGTATCAAAGGTTATATTAGGGTATGAGGAGGTGCATCAGATTATCACGTGGATGATGTCATCAGTGATGTCATCAGTGATGTCATTTGAGATGTCATCAGTGATGTCACTGACCATGTCATGAATGATGTAATATGTGACGACATCAGCAGTGCATTGCGGGGGCGCGAGTTATAGTTAGCTGAACTAACTATAACGGCCGAATTTCTCTGGTTTTGTACGAGTGAAATGTTCAACTAACTATAACGTCCCTGAAACCTGTGGTTTTTTCAGTGAATTTCTAAGGATTTTTAAATGCTAATTTCTAACAATAACGTCCCTGAAACCTGTGGTTTTTTCAGTGAATTTCAAAGGTTTTTAAATGCTAATTTCTAACTATGCCTACAAAGGTAGGACATGTGCAGAAAGAGGAAGAAAGGCGCAGAAAGAAGCAAGAGAAATGCAGAAAGAGGCAACAGTAGTCCAGAAAGTCGAAGAAAGGTGCAGAAAGAAGCAAGAGATGTGCACAAAGAACCAACAGAGGAGCAGAAAGAGTCTGTTGCAAAGTCATCCTGTGCCCCCAACTTTTTGCTGACGGGTACTGGTGGTAACTGACTCTGACTAACCAGGCCCGGAGCCAGTGCTATGGTGAAAGACACTTAGAATACAGTGAAAACACCTACATACACTAAGGTACACTATGGGTTGGGGTACCCCTGTGATTGGCATGACCTCCCCTGTATGGCCCTAGTACATAATAGGGCAGGGGGATTAAAACTACCTTTAACTAAAAGGTGCAGAAAGAGGCAAGAGAGGTACAGAAAAAAGCAAGTGAAGTGCAGAAAGAGGCAAGTGAGGTGCAGAAAGAAGCAAGAGCAGTGCAGAAAGAACCAACAGAGGTGTAAAAAGAGTCAGGAGAGGTGCAGAAACAGGCAAGAGAAGTGCACAAAGAGGCAAGAGAATTGCTGAAAGAAGCAACAGAGGTGTAGAAAGAAGCAAGAAAAGTGCAGAAAGAGGCAAGTGAGATGCAAAATCAGGCAGGAAAGGTACAGAAAGAGGGAAGACGAGTGCAGAAAGAGACAACAGGGGTGCAGAAAGAAGCAAATGAGGTGCAGAAAGAGGCAACAGACGTTCAGAAAGAGGGAAGAGAGGTGCAGAAAAAGCCAAGAAAAGTGCAGATAGAGGCAAAAGAGGTACATAAAGAGACAACAGGGGTGCAGAAAGAAGCAAGACAGGTGCAGAAAGAAGCATGGAAAGTGCAGAATGAAGCAACAGGGGTGCAGAAAGAGGCAAGAGAAGTGCAGAAACAGGCAAGAGAAGTGCACAAAGAGGCAATAGAATTGCTGAAAGAAGCAACAGAGGTGTAGAAAGAAGCAAGAAAAGTGCAGAAAGAGGCAAGTGGGATACAAAAAATGGCAGGAAAGGTACAGAAAGAGGGAAGACGAGTGCAGAAAGAGACAACAGGGGTGTAGAAAGAAGCAAATGAGGTGCAGAAAAAGGCAACAGACGTGCAGAAAGAGGGAAGAGAGGAGCAGAAAAAGGCAAGAAAAGTGCAGAAAGAGGCAAAAGAGGTACATAAAGAGACAACAGGGGTGCAGAAAGAAGCAAGACAGGTGCAGAAAGAAGCATGGAAAGTGCAAAATGAAGCAACAGGGGTGCAGAAAGAGGCAAGAGAAGTGCAGAAACAGGCAAGGGAAGTGCACAAAGAGGCAAGAGAATTGCTAAAAGAAGCAACAGAGGTGTAGAAAGAAGCAAGAAAAGGGCAGAAAGAGGCAAGTGAGGAGCAAAAACAGGCAGGAAAGGTACAGAAAGAGGGAAGATGAGTGCAGAAAGAAACAACAGGGGTGCAGAAAGAAGCAAATGAGGTGCAGAAAGAGGCAACAGATGTGCAGAAAGAGGGAAGAGAGGTGCAGAAAAAGGCAAGAAAAGTGCAGAAACAGGCAAAAGAGGTACATAAAGAGACAACAGGGGTGCAGAAAGAAGCAAGACAGGTGCAGAAAGAAGCATGGAAGGTGCAGAATGAAGCAACAGGGGTGCAGAAAGAGGCAAGAGAAGTGTAGAAAGGAGCAAGTGAGGTGCAGAAAGAGCCAATAGAGGTGCAAAAAGAGGCAAGAGAGGTGCAGAAACAGGCAAGAGAAGTGCACAAAGAGGCAAGAGAATTGCTGAAAGAAGCAACAGGGGTGTAGAAAGAAGCAAGAAAAGTGCAGAAAGAGGCAAGTGAGATGCAAAAACAGGCAGGAAAGGTACAGAAAGAGGGAAGACGAGTGCAGAAAGAGACAACAGGGGTACAGAAAGAAGCAAATGAGGTGCAGAAAGAGGCAACAGACATGCAGAAAGAGGGAAGGGAGGTGCAGAAAAAGGCAAGAAAGGTGCAAAAAGAGGCAAAAGAGGCACATAAAGAGACAACAGGGATGCAGAAAGAAGCAAGACAGGTGCAAGTGAGATGCAAAAACAGGCAAGAGAATTGCTGAAAGAAGCAACAGAGGTATAGAAAGAAGCAAGAAAAGTGCAGAAAGACGCAACTGAGATGCAAAAACAGGCAGGAAAGGTACAGAAAGAGGGAAGACGAGTGCATAAAGAGACAACATGGGTGCAGAAAGAAGCAAGACAGGTGCAGAAAGAAGCATGGAAAATGCAGAATGAAGCAACAGGTGTGCAGAAAGAGACAAGAGAAGTGTAGAAAGGAGCAAGTGAGGTGCAGAAAGAGCCAACAGAAGTGCACAAAGAGGCAAGAGAATTGCGGAAAGAAGCAACAGAGGTGTAGAAAGAAGCAAGAAAAGTGCAGAAAGAGGCAAGTGAGATGCAAAAACAGGCAGGAAAGGTACAGAAAGAGGGAAGATGAGTGCAGAAAGAGACAACAGGGGTGCAGAAAGAAGCAAATGAGGTGCAGAAAGAGGCAACAGACGTGCAGAAAGAGGGAAGAGAACTGCAGAAAAAGGCAAGAAAAGTGCAGAAAGAGGCAAAAGAGGTACATAAAGAGACAACAGGGGTGCAGAAAGAAGCAAGACAGGTGCAGAAAGAAGCATGGAAAGTGCAGAATGAAGGAACAGGGGTGCAGAAAGAGGCAGGAGAAGTGTAGAAAGGAGCAAGTGAGGTGCAGAAAGAGCCAACAGAGGTGCAAAAAAGAGGCAAGAGAGGTGCAGAAACAGGCAAGAGAAGTGCACAAATAGGCAAGAGAATTGCTGAAAGAAGCAACAGAGCTGTAGAAAGAAGCTAGAAAAGTGCAGAAAGAGGCAAGTGAGATGCAAAAACAGGCAGGAAAGGTACAGAAAGAGGGAAGACGAGTGCAGAAAGACACAACAGGGGTGCAGAAAGAAGCAAATGAGGTGCAGAAAGAGGCAACAGACGTGCAGAAAGAGGCAAAAGAGGTACATAAAGAGACAACAGGGGTGCAGAAAGAAGCAAGACAGGTGCAGAAAGAAGCATGGAAAGTGCAGAATGAAGCAACAGGGGTGCAGAAAGGGGCAAGAGAAGTGCAGAAACAGGCAAGAGAAGTGCACAAAGAGGCAAGAGAATTGCTGAAAGAAGGAACAGAGGTGTAGAAAGAAGCAAGAAAAGTGCAGAAAGAGGCAAGTGAGATGCAAAAACAGGCAGGAAAGGTACAGAAAGTGGGAAGACGAATGTATAAAGAGACAACAGGGGTGCAGAAATAAGCAAATGAGGTGCAGAAAGAGGCAACAGACGTGCAGAAAGAGGGAAGAGAGGTGCAGAAAAAGGCAAGAAAAGTGCAGAAAGAGGCAACAGAGGTACATAAAGAGACAACAGGGGTGCAGAAAGAAGCAAGACAGGTGCAGAAAGAAGCATGGAAAGTGCAGAATGAAGCTACAGGGGTGCAGAAAGAGGCAAGAGAAGTGAAGAAAGGAGCAAGTGAGGTGCAGAAAGAGCCAACGGAGGTGCAAAAAGAGGCAAGAGAGGTGCAGAAACAGGCAAGAGAAGTGCACAAAGAGGCAAGAGAATTGCTGAAAGAAGCAAGAGAGGTGTAGAAAGAAGCAAGAAAAGTGCAGAAAGAGGCAAGTGAGATGCAAACACAGGCAGGAAAGGTACAGAAAGAGGGAAGACGAGTGCAGAAAGAGACAACAGGGGTGCAGAAAGAAGCAAATGAGGTGCAGATAGAGGCAACAGACGTGCAGAAAGAGGGAAGAGAGGTGCAGAAAAAGGCAAGAAAAGTGCAGAAAGAGTCAAAAGAGGTACATAAAGAGACAACAGGGGTGCAGAAAGAAGCAAGACAGGTGCAGAAAGAAGCATGGAAAGTGCAGAATGAAGCAACAGGGGTGCAGAAAGAGGCAAGAGAAGTGTAGAAAGGAGCAAGTGAGGTGCAGAAAGAGCCAACAGAGGTGCAAAAAGAGGCAAGAGAGGTGCAGAAACAGGCAAGAGAAGTGCACAAAGAGGCAAGAGAATTTCTGAAAGAAGCAACAGAGGTGTAGAAAGAAGCAAGAAAAGTGCAGAAAGAGGCAAGTGAGATGCAGAAACAGTCAGGAAAGGTACAGAAAGAGGGAAGACGAGTGCAGAAAGAGACAACAGGGGTGCAGAAAGAAGCAAATGAGGTGCAGAAAGAGGCAACAGACGTGCAGAAAGAGGGAAGGGAGGTGCAGAAAAAGGAAAGAAAAGTGCAGAAAGAGGCAAAAGAGGTACATAAAGAGACAACAGGGGTGCGAAAAGAGGGAAGGGAGGTGCAGAAAAAGGCAAAAGAATTGCTGAAAGAAGCAACAGAGGTGTAGAATGAAGCAAGAAAAGTGCAGAAAGAGGCAAGTGAGATGCAAAAACAGGCAGGAAAGGTACAGAAAGAGGGAAGACGAGTGAATAAAGAGACAACAGGGGTGCAGAAAGAAGCAAATGAGGTGAAGAAAGAGGCAATAGACGTGCAGAAAGAGGCAAAAGAGGTACATAAAGAGACAACAGGGGTGCACAAAGAAGCAAGACAGGTGCAGAAAGAAGCATGGAAAGTGCAGAATGAAGCAACAGGGGTGCAGAAAGAGGCAAGAGAAGTGCTGAAACAGGCAAGGGAAGTGCACAAATAGACAAGAGAATTGCTGAAAGAAGCAACAGAGCTGTAGAAAGAAGCTAGAAAAGTGCAGAAAGAGGCAAGTGAGATGCAAAAACAGGCAGGAAAGGTACAGAAAGAGGGAAGACGAGTGCAGAAATACACAACAGGGGTGCAGAAAGAAGCAAATGAGGTGCAGAAAGAGGCAACAGACGTGCAGAAAGAGGCAAAAGAGGTACATAAAGAGACAACAGGGGTGCAGAAAGAAGCAAGACAGGTGCAGAAAGAAGCATGGAAAGTGCAGAATGAAGCAACAGGGGTGCAGAAAGGGGCAAGAGAAGTGCAGAAACAGGCAAGAGAAGTGCACAAAGAGGCAAGAGAATTGCTGAAAGAAGGAACAGAGGTGTAGAAAGAAGCAAGAAAAGTGCAGAAAGAGGCAAGTGAGATGCAAAAACAGGCAAGAAAGGTACAGAAAGAGGGAAGACGAATGTATAAAGAGACAACAGGGGTGCAGAAATAAGCAAATGAGGTGCAGAAAGAGGCAACAGACGTGCAGAAAGAGGGAAGAGAGGTGCAGAAAAAGGCAAGAAAAGTGCAGAAAGAGGCAACAGAGGTACATAAAGAGACAACAGGGGTGCAGAAAGAAGCAAGACAGGTGCAGAAAGAAGCATGGAAAGTGCAGAATGAAGCTACAGGGGTGCAGAAAGAGGCAAGAGAAGTGTAGAAAGGAGCAAGTGAGGTGCAGAAAGAGCCAATGGAGGTGCAAAAAGAGGCAAGAGAGGTGCAGAAACAGGCAAGAGAAGTGCACAAAGAGGCAAGAGAATTGCTGAAAGAAGCAAGAGAGGTGTAGAAAGAAGCAAGAAAAGTGCAGAAAGAGGCAAGTGAGATGCAAACACAGGCAGGAAAGGTACAGAAAGAGGGAAGACGAGTGCAGAAAGAGACAACAGGGGTGCAGAAAGAAGCAAATGAGGTGCAGATAGAGGCAACAGACGTGCAGAAAGAGGGAAGAGAGGTGCAGAAAAAGGCAAGAAAAGTGCAGAAAGAGTCAAAAGAGGTACATAAAGAGACAACAGGGGTGCAGAAAGAAGCAAGACAGGTGCAGAAAGAAGCATGGAAAGTGCAGAATGAAGCAACAGGGGTGCAGAAAGAGGCAAGAGAAGTGTAGAAAGGAGCAAGTGAGGTGCAGAAAGAGCCAACAGAGGTGCAAAAAGAGGCAAGAGAGGTGCAGAAACAGGCAAGAGAAGTGCACAAAGAGGCAAGAGAATTTCTGAAAGAAGCAACAGAGGTGTAGAAAGAAGCAAGAAAAGTGCAGAAAGAGGCAAGTGAGATGCAAAAACAGGCAGGAAAGGTACAGAAAGAGGGAAGACGAGTGCAGAAAGAGACAACAGGGGTGCAGAAAGAAGCAAATGAGGTGCAGAAAGAGGCAACAGACGTGCAGAAAGAGGGAAGGGAGGTGCAGAAAAAGGAAAGAAAAGTGCAGAAAGAGGCAAAGAGGTACATAAAGAGACAACAGGGGTGCGAAAAGAGGGAAGGGAGGTGCAGAAAAAGGCAAGAGAAGTGTAGATAGGAGCAAGTGAGGTGCAGAAAGAGCCAACAGAGGTGCGAAAAGAGGAAAGAGAGGTGCAGAAACATGCAAGAGAATTGCTGAAAGAAGCAACAGAGGTGTAGAATGAAGCAAGAAAAGTGCAGAAAGAGGCAAGTGAGATGCAAAAACAGGCAGGAAAGGTACAGAAAGAGGGAAGACGAGTGAATAAAGAGACAACAGGGGTGCAGAAAGAAGCAAATGAGGTGAAGAAAGAGGCAATAGACGTGCAGAAAGAGGCAAAAGAGGTACATAAAGAGACAACAGGGGTGCACAAAGAAGCAAGACAGGTGCAGAAAGAAGCATGGAAAGTGCAGAATGAAGCAACAGGGGTGCAGAAAGAGGCAAGAGAAGTGCTGAAACAGGCAAGGGAAGTGCACAAATAGACAAGAGAATTGCTGAAAGAAGCAACAGAGCTGTAGAAAGAAGCTAGAAAAGTGCAGAAAGAGGCAAGTGAGAAGCAAAAACAGGCAGGAAAGGTACAGAAAGAGGGAAGACGAGTGCAGAAATACACAACAGGGGTGCAGAAAGAAGCAAATGAGGTGCAGAAAGAGGCAACAGACGTGCAGAAAGAGGCAAAAGAGGTACATAAAGAGACAACAGGGGTGCAGAAAGAAGCAAGACAGGTGCAGAAAGAAGCATGGAAAGTGCAGAATGAAGCAACAGGGGTGCAGAAAGGGGCAAGAGAAGTGCAGAAACAGGCAAGAGAAGTGCACAAAGAGGCAAGAGAATTGCTGAAAGAAGGAACAGAGGTGTAGAAAGAAGCAAGAAAAGTGCAGAAAGAGGCAAGTGAGATGCAAAAACAGGCAGGAAAGGTACAGAAAGAGGGAAGACGAGTGTATAAAGAGACAACAGGGGTGCAGAAATAAGCAAATGAGGTGCAGAAAGAGGCAACAGACGTGCAGAAAGAGGGAAGAGAGGTGCAGAAAAAGGCAAGAAAAGTGCAGAAAGAGGCAACAGAGGTACATAAAGAGACAACAGGGGTGCAGAAAGAAGCAAGACAGGTGCAGAAAGAAGCATGGAAAGTGCAGAATGAAGCAACAAGGGTGCAGAAAGAGGCAAGAGAAGTGTAGAAAGGAGCAAGTGAGGTGCAGAAAGAGCCAACAGAGGTGCAAAAAGAGGCAAGAGAGGTGCAGAAACAGGCAAGAGAAGTGCACAAAGAGGCAAGAGAATTGCTGAAAGAAGCAACAGAGGTGTAGAAAGAAGCAAGAAAAGTGCAGAAAGAGGCAAGTGAGATGCAAAAACAGGCAGGAAAGGTACAGAAAGAGGGAAGACGAGTGCAGAAAGAGACAACAGGGGTGCAGAAAGAAGCAAATGAGGTGCAGAAAGAGGCAACAGACGTGCAGAAAGAGGGAAGGGAGGTGCAGAAAAAGGCAAGAAAAGTGCAGAAAGAGGCAAAAGAGGTACATAAAGAGACAACAGGGGTGCAGAAAGAAGCAAGACAGGTGCAGAAAGAAGCATGGAAAGTGCAGAATGAACCAACAGGGGTGCAGAAATAGGCAAGAGAAGTGTAGATAGGAGCAAGTGAGGTGCAGAAAGAGCCAACAGAGGTGCAAAAAGAGGAAAGAGAGGTGCAGAAACATGCAAGAGAATTGCTGAAAGAAGCAACAGAGGTGTAGAATGAAGCAAGAAAAGTGCAGAAAGAGGCAAGTGAGATGCAAAAACAGGCAGGAAAGGTACAGAAAGAGGGAAGACGAGTGCAGAAAGAGACAACAGGGGTGCAGAAAGAAGCAAATGAGGTGCAGAAAGAGGCAACAGACGTGCAGAAAAAGGGAATGGAGGTGCAGAAAAAGGCAAGAAAAGTGCTGAAAGAGGCAAAAGAGGGACATAAAGAGACAACAGGGGTGCAGAAAGAAGCAAGACAGGTGCAGAAAGAAGCATGGAAAGTACAGAATGAACCAACATGGGGTGCAGAAAGAGGCAAGAGAAGTGTAGATAGGAGCAAGTGAGGTGCAGAAAGAGCCAACAGAGGTGCGAAAAGAGGAAAGAGAGGTGCAGAAACATGCAAGAGAATTGCTGAAAGAAGCAACAGAGGTGTAGAATGAAGCAAAAAAGTGCAGAAAGAGGCAAGTGAGATGCAAAAACAGGCAGGAAAGGTACAGAAAGAGGGAAGACGAGTGAATAAAGAGACAACAGGGGTGCAGAAAGAAGCAAATGAGGTGAAGAAAGAGGCAATAGACGTGCAGAAAAGAGGCAAAAGAGGTACATAAAGAGACAACAGGGTGCACAAAGAAGCAAGACAGGTGCAGAAAGAAGCATGGAAAGTGCAGAATGAAGCAACAGGGGTGCAGAAAGAGGCAAGAGAAGTGCTGAAACAGGCAAGGGAAGTGCACAAAGAGGAAAGAGAATTGCTGAAAGAAGCAACAGAGGTGTAGAAAGAAGCAAGACAAGTGCAGAAAGAGGCAAGTGAGGAGCAAAAACAGGCAGGAAAGGTACAGAAAGAGGGAAGACGAGTGCAGAAAGAGACAGCAGGGGTGCAGAAAGAAGCAAATGAGGTGCAGAAAGAGGCAACAGACGTGCAGAAAGAGGCAAAAGAGGTACTTAAAGAGACAACTGGGGTGCAGAAAGAAGCAAGACAGGTGCAGAAAGAAGCATGGAAAGTGCAGAATGAAGCAACAGGGGTGCAGAAAGGGGCAAGAGAAGTGCATAAACAGGCAAGAGAAGTGCACAAAGAGGCAAGAGAATTGCTGAAAGAAGGAACAGAGGTGTAGAAAGAAGCAAGAAAAGTGCAGAAAGAGGCAAGTGAGATGCAAAAACAGGCCGGAAAGGTACAGAAAGAGGGAAGACGACTGCAGAAAGAGACAACAGGGGTGCAGAAAGAAGCAAATGAGGTGCAGATAGAGGCAACAGACGTGCAGAAAGAGGGAAGAGAGGTGCAGAAAAAGGCAAGAAAAGTGCAGAAAGAGTCAAAAGAGGTACATAAAGAGACAACAGGGGTGCAGAAAGAAGCAAGACAGGTGCAGAAAGAAGCATGGAAAGTGCAGAATGAGGCAACAGGGGTGCAGAAAGAGGCAAGAGAAGTGTAGAAAGGAGCAAGTGAGGTGCAGAAAGAGCCAACATAGGTGCAAAAGAGGCAAGAGAGGTGCAGAAACAGGCAAGAGAAGTGCACAAAGAGGCAAGAGAATTGCTGAAAGAAGCAACAGAGGTGTAGAAAGAAGCAAGAAAAGTGCAGAAAGAGGCAAGTGAGATGCAAAAACAGGCAGGAAAGGTACAGAAAGAGGGAAGACGAGTGCAGAAAGAGACAACAGGGGTGCAGAAAGAAGCAAATGAGGTGCAGAAAGAGGCAACAGACGTGCAGAAAGAGGGAAGGGAGGTGCAGAAAAAGGCAAGAAAAGTGCAGAAAGAGGTACATAAAGAGACAACAGGGGTGCAGAAAGAAGCAAGACAGGTGCAGAAAGAAGCATGGAAAGTGCAGAATGAACCAACAGGGCTGCAGAAAGAGGCAAAAGAAGTGTAGATAGGAGCAAGTGAGGTGCAGAAAGAGCCAACAGAGGTGCGAAAAGAGGAAAGAGAGGTGCAGAAACATGCAAGAGAATTGCTGAAAGAAGCAACAGAGGTGTAGAAAGAAGCAAGAAAAGTGCAGAAAGAGGCAAGTGAGATGCAAAAACAGGCAGCAAAGGTACAGAAAGAGGGAAGATGAGTGAATAAAGAGACAACAGGGGTGCAGAAAGAAGCAAATGAGGTGCAGAAAGAGGCAACAGACGTGCAGAAAGAGGGAAGAGAGGTGCAGAAAAAGGCAAGAAAAGTGCAGAAAGAGGCAAAAGAGGTACATAAAGAGACAACAGGGGTGCACAAAGAAGCAAGAAAGGTGCAGAAAGAAGCATGGAAAGTGCAGAATGAAGCAACAGGGGTGCAGAAAGAGGCAAGAGAAGTGCTGAAACAGGCAAGGGAAGTGCACAAAGAGGCAAGAGAATTGCTGAAAGAAGCAACAGAGGTGTAGAGAGGAGCAAGAAAAGTGCAGAAAGAGGCAAGTGAGGAGCAAAAACAGGCAGGAAAGGTTCAGAAAGAGGGAAGACGAGTGCAGAAAGAGAGAACAGGGGTGCAGAAAGAGACAACACGGGTGCAGAAAGAAGCAAATGAGGTGCAGAAAGAAGCAACAGACGTGCAGAAAGAGGGAAGAGAGGTGCAGAAAAAGGCAAGAAAAGTGCAGAAAGAGGCAAAAGAAGTACATAAAGAGACAACAGGGGTGCAGAAAGAAGCAAATGAGGTGCAGAAAGAGGCAACAGATGTGCAGAAAGAGGGAAGAGAGGTGCAGAAAAAGGCATGAAAAGTGCAGAAACAGGCAAAAGAGGTACATAAAGAGACAACAGGGGTGCAGAAAGAAGCAAGACAGGTGCAGAAAGAAGCATGGAAGGTGCAGAATGAAGCAACAGGGGTGCAGAAAGAGGCAAGAGAAGTGTAGAAAGGAGCAAGTGAGGTGCAGAAAGAGCCAATAGAGGTGCAAAAAGAGGCAAGAGAGGTGCAGAAACAGGCAAGAGAAGTGCACAAAGAGGCAAGAGAATTGCTGAAAGAAGCAACAGGGGTGTAGAAAGAAGCAAGAAAAGTGCAGAAAGAGGCAAGTGAGATGCAAAAACAGGCAGAAAAGGTACAGAAAGAGGGAAGACGAGTGCAGAAAGAGACAACAGGGGTACAGAAAGAAGCAAATGAGGTGCAGAAAGAGGCAACAGACATGCAGAAAGAGGGAAGGGAGGTGCAGAAAAAGGCAAGAAAGGTGCAAAAAGAGGCAAAAGAGGCACATAAAGAGACAACAGGGATGCAGAAAGAAGCAAGACAGGTGCAAGTGAGATGCAAAAACAGGCAAGAGAATTGCTGAAAGAAGCAACAGAGGTATAGAAAGAAGCAAGAAAAGTGCAGAAAGACGCAACTGAGATGCAAAAACAGGCAGGAAAGGTACAGAAAGAGGGAAGACGAGTGCATAAAGAGACAACATGGGTGCAGAAAGAAGCAAGACAGGTGCAGAAAGAAGCATGGAAAATGCAGAATGAAGCAACAGGTGTGCAGAAAGAGACAAGAGAAGTGTAGAAAGGAGCAAGTGAGGTGCAGAAAGAGCCAACAGAAGTGCACAAAGAGGCAAGAGAATTGCGGAAAGAAGCAACAGAGGTGTAGAAAGAAGCAAGAAAAGTGCAGAAAGAGGCAAGTGAGATGCAAAAACAGGCAGGAAAGGTACAGAAAGAGGGAAGATGAGTGCAGAAAGAGACAACAGGGGTGCAGAAAGAAGCAAATGAGGTGCAGAAAGAGGCAACAGACGTGCAGAAAGAGGGAAGAGAACTGCAGAAAAAGGCAAGAAAAGTGCAGAAAGAGGCAAAAGAGGTACATAAAGAGACAACAGGGGTGCAGAAAGAAGCAAGACAGGTGCAGAAAGAAGCATGGAAAGTGCAGAATGAAGGAACAGGGGTGCAGAAAGAGGCAGGAGAAGTGTAGAAAGGAGCAAGTGAGGTGCAGAAAGAGCCAACAGAGGTGCAAAAAAGAGGCAAGAGAGGTGCAGAAACAGGCAAGAGAAGTGCACAAATAGGCAAGAGAATTGCTGAAAGAAGCAACAGAGCTGTAGAAAGAAGCTAGAAAAGTGCAGAAAGAGGCAAGTGAGATGCAAAAACAGGCAGGAAAGGTACAGAAAGAGGGAAGACGAGTGCAGAAAGACACAACAGGGGTGCAGAAAGAGGCAACAGACGTGCAGAAAGAGGCAAAAGAGGTACATAAAGAGACAACAGGGGTGCAGAAAGAAGCAAGACAGGTGCAGAAAGAAGCATGGAAAGTGCAGAATGAAGCAACAGGGGTGCAGAAAGGGGCAAGAGAAGTGCAGAAACAGGCAAGAGAAGTGCACAAAGAGGCAAGAGAATTGCTGAAAGAAGGAACAGAGGTGTAGAAAGAAGCAAGAAAACTGCAGAAAGAGGCAAGTGAGATGCAAAAACAGGCAGGAAAGGTACAGAAAGAGGGAAGACGAATGTATAAAGAGACAACAGGGGTGCAGAAATAAGCAAATGAGGTGCAGAAAGAGGCAACAGACGTGCAGAAAGAGGGAAGAGAGGTGCAGAAAAAGGCAAGAAAAGTGCAGAAAGAGGCAA
Organism: Calotriton arnoldi; assembly: GCA_963921515.1. Taxonomy (NCBI): domain Eukaryota; kingdom Metazoa; phylum Chordata; class Amphibia; order Caudata; family Salamandridae; genus Calotriton; species Calotriton arnoldi. The sequence continues at coordinate 11,383 of CAWUFW010019012.1, read as the reverse complement.
CAGAGGTACATAAAGAGACAACAGGGGTGCAGAAAGAAGCAAGACAGGTGCAGAAAGAAGCATGGAAAGTGCAGAATGAAGCTACAGGGGTGCAGAAAGAGGCAAGAGAAGTGTAGAAAGGAGCAAGTGAGGTGCAGAAAGAGCCAACGGAGGTGCAAAAAGAGGCAAGAGAGGTGCAGAAACAGGCAAGAGAAGTGCACAAAGAGGCAAGAGAATTGCTGAAAGAAGCAAGAGAGGTGTAGAAAGAAGCAAGAAAAGTGCAGAAAGAGGCAAGTGAGATGCAAACACAGGCAGGAAAGGTACAGAAAGAGGGAAGACGAGTGCAGAAAGAGACAACAGGGGTGCAGAAAGAAGCAAATGAGGTGCAGATAGAGGCAACAGACGTGCAGAAAGAGGGAAGAGAGGTGCAGAAAAAGGCAAGAAAAGTGCAGAAAGAGTCAAAAGAGGTACATAAAGAGACAACAGGGGTGCAGAAAGAAGCAAGACAGGTGCAGAAAGAAGCATGGAAAGTGCAGAATGAAGCAACAGGGGTGCAGAAAGAGGCAAGAGAAGTGTAGAAAGGAGCAAGTGAGGTGCAGAAAGAGCCAACAGAGGTGCAAAAAGAGGCAAGAGAGGTGCAGAAACAGGCAAGAGAAGTGCACAAAGAGGCAAGAGAATTTCTGAAAGAAGCAACAGAGGTGTAGAAAGAAGCAAGAAAAGTGCAGAAAGAGGCAAGTGAGATGCAGAAACAGTCAGGAAAGGTACAGAAAGAGGGAAGACGAGTGCAGAAAGAGACAACAGGGGTGCAGAAAGAAGCAAATGAGGTGCAGAAAGAGGCAACAGACGTGCAGAAAGAGGGAAGGGAGGTGCAGAAAAAGGAAAGAAAAGTGCAGAAAGAGGCAAAAGAGGTACATAAAGAGACAACAGGGGTGCGAAAAGAGGGAAGGGAGGTGCAGAAAAAGGCAAAAGAAGTGTAGATAGGAGCAAGTGAGGTGCAGAAAGAGCCAACAGAGGTGCGAAAAGAGGAAAGAGAGGTGCAGAAACATGCAAGAGAATTGCTGAAAGAAGCAACAGAGGTGTAGAATGAAGCAAGAAAAGTGCAGAAAGAGGCAAGTGAGATGCAAAAACAGGCAGGAAAGGTACAGAAAGAGGGAAGACGAGTGAATAAAGAGACAACAGGGGTGCAGAAAGAAGCAAATGAGGTGAAGAAAGAGGCAATAGACGTGCAGAAAGAGGCAAAAGAGATACATAAAGAGACAACAGGGGTGCACAAAGAAGCAAGACAGGTGCAGAAAGAAGCATGGAAAGTGCAGAATGAAGCAACAGGGGTGCAGAAAGAGGCAAGAGAAGTGCTGAAACAGGCAAGGGAAGTGCACAAATAGACAAGAGAATTGCTGAAAGAAGCAACAGAGCTGTAGAAAGAAGCTAGAAAAGTGCAGAAAGAGGCAAGTGAGATGCAAAAACAGGCAGGAAAGGTACAGAAAGAGGGAAGACGAGTGCAGAAATACACAACAGGGGTGCAGAAAGAAGCAAATGAGGTGCAGAAAGAGGCAACAGACGTGCAGAAAGAGGCAAAAGAGGTACATAAAGAGACAACAGGGGTGCAGAAAGAAGCAAGACAGGTGCAGAAAGAAGCATGGAAAGTGCAGAATGAAGCAACAGGGGTGCAGAAAGGGGCAAGAGAAGTGCAGAAACAGGTAAGAGAAGTGCACAAAGAGGCAAGAGAATTGCTGAAAGAAGGAACAGAGGTGTAGAAAGAAGCAAGAAAAGTGCAGAAAGAGGCAAGTGGGATGCAAAAACAGGCAAGAAAGGTACAGAAAGAGGGAAGACGAATGTATAAAGAGACAACAGGGGTGCAGAAATAAGCAAATGAGGTGCAGAAAGAGGCAACAGACGTGCAGAAAGAGGGAAGAGAGGTGCAGAAAAAGGCAAGAAAAGTGCAGAAAGAGGCAACAGAGGTACATAAAGAGACAACAGGGGTGCAGAAAGAAGCAAGACAGGTGCAGAAAGAAGCATGGAAAGTGCAGAATGAAGCTACAGGGGTGCAGAAAGAGGCAAGAGAAGTGTAGAAAGGAGCAAGTGAGGTGTAGAAAGAGCCAACGGAGGTGCAAAAAGAGGCAAGAGAGGTGCAGAAACAGGCAAGAGAAGTGCACAAAGAGGCAAGAGAATTGCTGAAAGAAGCAAGAGAGGTGTAGAAAGAAGCAAGAAAAGTGCAGAAAGAGGCAAGTGAGATGCAAACACAGGCAGGAAAGGTACAGAAAGAGGGAAGACGAGTGCAGAAAGAGACAACATGGGTGCAGAAAGAAGCAAATGAGGTGCAGATAGAGGCAACAGACGTGCAGAAAGAGGGAAGAGAGGTGCAGAAAAAGGCAAGAAAAGTGCAGAAAGAGTCAAAAGAGGTACATAAAGAGACAACAGGGGTGCAGAAAGAAGCAAGACAGGTGCAGAAAGAAGCATGGAAAGTGCAGAATGAAGCAACAGGGGTGCAGAAAGAGGCAAGAGAAGTGTAGAAAGGAGCAAGTGAGGTGCAGAAAGAGCCAACAGAGGTGCAAAAAGAGGCAAGAGAGGTGCAGAAACAGGCAAGAGAAGTGCACAAAGAGGCAAGAGAATTTCTGAAAGAAGCAACAGAGGTGTAGAAAGAAGCAAGAAAAGTGCAGAAAGAGGCAAGTGAGATGCAAAAACAGGCAGGAAAGGTACAGAAAGAGGGAAGACGAGTGCAGAAAGAGACAACAGGGGTGCAGAAAGAAGCAAATGAGGTGCAGAAAGAGGCAACAGACGTGCAGAAAGAGGGAAGGGAGGTGCAGAAAAAGGAAAGAAAAGTGCAGAAAGAGGCAAAAGAGGTACATAAAGAGACAACAGGGGTGCGAAAAGAGGGAAGGGAGGTGCAGAAAAAGGCAAGAGAAGTGTAGATAGGAGCAAGTGAGGTGCAGAAAGAGCCAACAGAGGTGCGAAAAGAGGAAAGAGAGGTGCAGAAACATGCAAGAGAATTGCTGAAAGAAGCAACAGAGGTGTAGAATGAAGCAAGAAAAGTGCAGAAAGAGGCAAGTGAGATGCAAAAACAGGCAGGAAAGGTACAGAAAGAGGGAAGACGAGTGAATAAAGAGCCAACAGGGGTGCAGAAAGAAGCAAATGAGGTGAAGAAAGAGGCAATAGACGTGCAGAAAGAGGCAAAAGAGGTACATAAAGAGACAACAGGGGTGCACAAAGAAGCAAGACAGGTGCAGAAAGAAGCATGGAAAGTGCAGAATGAAGCAACAGGGGTGCAGAAAGAGGCAAGAGAAGTGCTGAAACAGGCAAGGGAAGTGCACAAATAGACAAGAGAATTGCTGAAAGAAGCAACAGAGCTGTAGAAAGAAGCTAGAAAAGTGCAGAAAGAGGCAAGTGAGAAGCAAAAACAGGCAGGAAAGGTACAGAAAGAGGGAAGACGAGTGCAGAAATACACAACAGGGGTGCAGAAAGAAGCAAATGAGGTGCAGAAAGAGGCAACAGACGTGCAGAAAGAGGCAAAAGAGGTACATAAAGAGACAACAGGGGTGCAGAAAGAAGCAAGACAGGTGCAGAAAGAAGCATGGAAAGTGCAGAATGAAGCAACAGGGGTGCAGAAAGGGGCAAGAGAAGTGCAGAAACAGGCAAGAGAAGTGCACAAAGAGGCAAGAGAATTGCTGAAAGAAGGAACAGAGGTGTAGAAAGAAGCAAGAAAAGTGCAGAAAGAGGCAAGTGAGATGCAAAAACAGGCAGGAAAGGTACAGAAAGAGGGAAGACGAGTGTATAAAGAGACAACAGGGGTGCAGAAATAAGCAAATGAGGTGCAGAAAGAGGCAACAGACGTGCAGAAAGAGGGAAGAGAGGTGCAGAAAAAGGCAAGAAAAGTGCAGAAAGAGGCAACAGAGGTACATAAAGAGACAACAGGGGTGCAGAAAGAAGCAAGACAGGTGCAGAAAGAAGCATGGAAAGTGCAGAATGAAGCAACAAGGGTGCAGAAAGAGGCAAGAGAAGTGTAGAAAGGAGCAAGTGAGGTGCAGAAAGAGCCAACAGAGGTGCAAAAAGAGGCAAGAGAGGTGCAGAAACAGGCAAGAGAAGTGCACAAAGAGGCAAGAGAATTGCTGAAAGAAGCAACAGAGGTGTAGAAAGAAGCAAGAAAAGTGCAGAAAGAGGCAAGTGAGATGCAAAAACAGGCAGGAAAGGTACAGAAAGAGGGAAGACGAGTGCAGAAAGAGACAACAGGGGTGCAGAAAGAAGCAAATGAGGTGCAGAAAGAGGCAACAGACGTGCAGAAAGAGGGAAGGGAGGTGCAGAAAAAGGCAAGAAAAGTGCAGAAAGAGGCAAAAGAGGTACATAAAGAGACAACAGGGGTGCAGAAAGAAGCAAGACAGGTGCAGAAAGAAGCATGTAAAGTGCAGAATGAACCAACAGGGGTGCAGAAAGAGGCAAGAGAAGTGTAGATAGGAGCAAGTGAGGTGCAGAAAGAGCCAACAGAGGTGCAAAAGAGGAAAGAGAGGTGCAGAAACATGCAAGAGAATTGCTGAAAGAAGCAACAGAGGTGTAGAATGAAGCAAGAAAAGTGCAGAAAGAGGCAAGTGAGATGCAAAAACAGGCAGGAAAGGTACAGAAAGAGGGAAGACGAGTGCAGAAAGAGACAACAGGGGTGCAGAAAGAAGCAAATGAGGTGCAGAAAGAGGCAACAGACGTGCAGAAAGAGGGAAGGGAGGTTGTAGGAGAGTAGGATCTGCCTCTTATGTTGCCCCCACTTTTTTCTGATGTTAGCACTGGTTTCTGGCTATAGTCTGGCTGGGTCCCTGCCAATCAGGGCCCCAGCCTCTCTGTTCTCTCTAAACGACATGGAGTGCACTCTAGGTGCACTAGTGATTGGATACTGTGGTGCCTTATGAGTCCCTAGTATATGGTACCTTAGGTGCCAAGGGCATAGGTACTTCACAGGCCTACCAGGGGCTGCAGCATATATTATGCCACCCCTGGGAAGCAGTCTAAATCTGACACCACAGGCCTGCTACTGCAGCCTGGGTGAGGTGGTGCTAGCACCCCTCACTGAGATATAGGTTTCCTATATCTCTCCTGCACACACATATAAACCTATCAGTCACCCCTAAGGCAGGCCCTATCAATCCTGAGGGCAGGGTGCTTGGCTTCTATGTGAGGGGGTGCCTCTGCATGAGCAGGGCCCCTCTGCAGTTCTCAGAGTCCATTCTCTGGTGCTGTTTGTGGATGCGGTTAAACCATATACTATTTAAGTGCATTATATCCTCGCGGTAAATGCTAACTTTGGAATGGCTGCATCAAAACATGTCGTGTTTGGTGTCAAACATCTTGGAATACTACCCCCCGCCAATCTTGGCGGCGGGGGTAGCATTCCACCCTTCTAGAGGGATAAGACATGTACCTGCTGTGGAAACGCGGTAGAATCCTAAAGAGCCCTGGCATCACAAAATGGATGCCACCAGTCACAGACACTGGGCTGCCCTCCTGCTGATGACCGAAACTCGCAGTGGAGGAAGCCCAACAATAGGCATCCTGTCACAGGGAGGTGTAACCACCTTCCAGACAGGGTTTAGTGTATTGGGGCTGGGTGGGTGCACTCTTAGAGTGCTTTGAAGTCCTGCACTGGGGGAGCAGAAGGCTCCTCTGTGCATATGCCAGTTCAAACCAGCTCAGGGGCTACCTGCCCCTGCTCTGGCACGAAACTGGACAAAGGGAAGTGGGTGTAGCCACCCCCTCCCTTGACCCTCCCATAGGTGGGGTCATAGAGCTAGTCCATCCCCTCTTTTTAGTATAAGAGGGGGAACCTTGCCATTGCAAAGCAGATAACCCCTGGATGACGCTCTACAGAAGAATCCTGGCCCTTCGACGTTCCACTACCTTTGGAAGACAGAAGAATCTCCCTTGGAGTCAAGGAGTGACTCCCCTGCTTGGCAGGCACCAAAAACGACAACGACGGTCACAAACTACGCCGCTCCCGCCGGAGTCCGAAGTCCCTGCAGCCCAAGAAGTAGATTTCCTGACCTCTCCCAGGCCATCGTGAGTTCCCAGCGAAGCTGAGGCAAGTGGACCCCACGAGTAATGAGGAACCGCGACCCCTGGGTACCGTGCACTATTGCCAAGTGCAACCCCTTCACAACGTTCTACGAACTTGTGCTTTGGACCACGTGTGGTCCCGACCTCCAGTAGGAATCCCTCCGAAGATCAGAGGCCTACACCGTCCCGAGTGACCGTGGGCCCCTGTTGAGTGATTCCGCCCGAGGTGTCTTCGCGATCCCTTGCCCACTGGCTTGTGGGTCCCCAGAAGACTTCCTAAAGAAACCAAAGGGCTCCCCTGGTTGCTCCAGGCCTGCCCTGACTTACCCTCGCTGGGTGAGTCCCTCAGACCTTGCTGGTCTGTGCCATTGACTTTTCTTCATCTCCCCGAGACTTGCTGCTGCCAAGGCTTGTTGGCTCCAATCGAGTTGCCGACACCGCAGTCAGCTGCAGACGTCGAGGGACCCACCGAATCCAGCTCCTGGTCATCGTCAACACCTCCTGGACCACGTGGCTGAAGAGTCAAGGCCCCCACAACCGACCTGAAGCGACCGACGACGGTGGGCATCCATCTTCCTTGCCCCGGGTCACTGCCAAGTGACTTTGAACACTGTCCCCTCTGCTTTCAGGTCATCCTTCTCCAGAATCCAGGCTTGGATTCCACCGGACACTTCTTCAGCTCCCGCAAGCAGCAAGTCTTCTTTGTTCGCCATTGAAAACGACGCCGCGACCCGACACCAAAGGACACCTGTGCACCCGGCTTCCCTGGGTGAGGTAACTCCAGCACTACGGTGCTCCTGTGGGTGTGGGCCCTAGAACTACTTACCCTGTAAGTGACTTGCTTGTAGGTTCTCCCGAAGTATCCTAAAACTCTTTATTTCCAACCGCGACTTGCCCCATTGAAGTTAACGGCGATTCGCGCCTGTGTATCCACACTGCACGCGTCCCCCGTGGGTCCTTTACTTACCTGCCTTGGGTGGTTTCGTGAGGCCCCAGCACTTCTGAAGGCCCTAGGCCTTGTCTCCTTGCAAGTCGTTGTTTCTAAGTCTCTTACTTAGTATATGGTCTGGTACGCCCCTAGGGCCCCAGCCATATTTTGTGCTTAACTTATTGTGAAACGTTGATTTGTGCATATGTTTGTCTTCTAATCTCATAAAGAGATTAGTAGAGAGTTATTTAGAAATAAATACATATATATTTGATATATATACCTGTGTGGTGTCTTTTCATTTGGTGATTCAAGAGATTATATGGTAAAACAAGCTGCTTTACATTCCTCCGAGACTTAGCCTGAAGGCTGCTCTCCACAGCTACCACTAGGATAGCTTTCTTTAAAAGGTTGTCTTAAACCTATCTACCATAAGAGTCGATTTGCCCTGGTGCAAGGTGTCCACTTTAATTAGTGAACAGCATATACCAGGCCAACTTCTCACATTGGTGGGCAGCGTGTGGGATTCCAGCTTGCCATTGTTTTACCAGAAAATCTCTATTTGAATTACTAACTGAAAACCATTATAGGTACTCAAGGTACATATAAAGTCAAGCTTAGTATCAATAAGTTCTACTGAACTTAGAGCTGTGTGCAAAGGGATAGCACACCCTTTCCACAGCTCAAGCTAGGATCAGTAGGCCACAAACTAGTGTAGGTAGTACAACACTGCACAACACTAGAATGTCCTTAAGGGGTGGACCCAGTGGATCCACTCAGCCTCAGTATAAGGACATGGCTTTCTCTGACTTGAGAGCCATGTGTGTTGACAGACACCTGAGGATAGGACAGAGTCCCTCAACCCTGCACCTGATAGATCTGCTGACAGCAGATGACCTGAGATTGGCTCTAGGAGCTAAAGGGTTTGAATCAGTGGGTGGGTCAGTCATAGTATCTGGGTCAGATGATGAAAATCAGAATGACCAAGACTCTGTGATTGAAGGGCCAGGCTCCAAGGAGCCTGAAAAGGACAGAGGAATTCTCCCTAAGAGAACTGACAGAGAGGAGGAGAGGCACAGATCCCCTTCCAGGGAATCTGACCACTCTTATCACTCTGGCAGAGAATTTGTCCAGCAGAGGAGCTCATACTTTTTCCTTAAGAGAGACCTCCTCTGAGAGAAGGTGCAAACTGCTCCAGTATGAGGAAGCCAGAGTGGCCCTCAGAACCAAGCAGTTGGCACTGGATAGGGAAGCCCTGGAGATCCAGAGAGCTTCTAGAAAAGAGGGGTTAGAACCCCCTGGTGGCAGCAACAGTGTCCCTAGAGGCAGAGAATATATTCCTGACCATAGGAACCTGAGCAAGGTTGTTCCTCCCTACCAGAGTGGGGATGATATCCACAAGTGGATAACTGCTATGGAGAGGGCCTGTAGAGTACAGCAGGTCCCCCAAAAGCAGTGGGCAGCAATCTTGTGGCTCTCCTTTTCAGATAAAGGAAGAGACAAGCTCCTCACTGTTAGAGAGGAGGATGCTGATGATTATGAGGTCCTGAAGAGTGCACTGATAGATGGGTTTGGCTTAACCACTGAGCAGTACAGGTTAAAGTTCAGAGATACCCAGAAGGCACAGACTCAGGACTGGACTGACTTTGTTGATTGTGCAACCAAGGCTCTAGAGGGTTGGCTGGTTTGCAGTAGGGTTACTGATTTCAAGGGATTGTATAATCTGATGATGAGAGAACAGATCCTAAATAATTGCCAGAACCAGTTGTTGCATCAGTACCTGGTGGACTCTGATCTGACCTCTCCCCAAGAATTGGGAAAGAAGGCAGACAAATGGGTCAGAACCAGGGTGAGGCAGAAAACCCAGAACCAAGGGGGTGACACTAAGAAGCAAGATCCTAAAGGCTCTGAGAAAGGTGGGGATAAGTCAAAAGACCAGAAGTCTTCACAAGGGCCCCAAAAATCTGCATCTGGTGGGGAGTCACAGTCCAACAAGGGAAAAGGCCAAAAGAAGCCCTGGTGCAAATTCTGTAAACAGAAAGGGCACTGGACTTCTGATTGTACCAAGTCCAAAGACCAAACCACCACCACTCCTGCCCCTAAGGCAACTGTGCCCCCTAGCTCAGCTACTGGTGGAGGTGGTACTCAGAATAAGGGTGTAGTAGGGTTGACCCTGGGTTCTGAAGTGGATTCTGACCTAGTCAGAGTGACCACTCAGGCAATGCTGATTTGTGAGGGAAACATTGATATGTCCTTCCTAGTAAGCCCCAGTAATCTGGGCAAGTACAAACAGCAGCCTTTGATAAATGGCAAACAGGCTTTGGCATTTAGGGACACAGGTGCTAGTGTCACCATGGTGGCAGAGGACCTAGTGGACCCTGGACAGATCATCCTGGGTGAAATGTACCAGGTGACCAATGCAAGCAATGTCCAGACCAACCATAGTCTGGCAGTTGTGAATTTCTCCTGGGGAGGGGTAACTGGCCTCAAGAAGGTTGTAGTTAGTGCAGACCTCCCTGTAGAATGTCTATTGGGCAATGATCTAGAGACTTCAGCCTGGTCTGAAGTAGAGTTATGGACTCATGCTGAGATGTTGGGCATCCCTGCAGAGGTATTTGCTGTGACCAGGTCACAAGCAAGAATGCATGACACTGAACCAGCTCTGGATCCTGGAACAATGGACCAGATGCTTCCCAAGAGAAGGAGCAGTAGGGTAAAGGCAGTGCCTTCCCCTCTGTCTCAGATCAAGGATTCACTTCCAGAGGGAGGTGAAGCAGAACCTGAAGAAGGAACTGCCCCAGAGGAACTTGAACCTGACCAGGTTGAGTTCTTGGGGGCAGGGGGCCCTTCCAGGGAAGATCTGAGCAAGGAGCAACAGTGCTGCCCCTCTCTTGAACCCCTCAGACAGCAGGCTGCTGCTGAGGCTGCTGGGAGTGCTAGTGGGTCCCATAAAGTTTATTGGGATGAGGGACTCCTATATTCTGAGGGTAGAGACCCAGCCCCTGGAGCCACCAGGAGGTTGGTAATACCTCAGAAGTTTAGGGGTTCCTCTTGACCTTAGCACATGATATCCCTTTGGCAGGACACTTGGGCCAAAACAAGACCTGGGACAGGCTTGTTCCACATTTTCATTGGCCACATATGTCAGAGGACACAAAGGAGTTTTGTCGCTCCTGTGTCACTTGCCAAGCCAGTGGTAAGGCAGGTGGCACAACAAAGGCCCCCTGATACCACTACCTGTGGTGGGGGTACCCTTTGAAAGGGTAGGGATTGGACATTGTTGGTCCCCTTGACCCTCAGACTGCATCTGGGCACAGATTTATCCTGGTGGTAGTGGATCATGCCACCAGGTACCCAGAGGCAATTCCCCTGAGGACCACCACAGCACCTGTGGTGGCAAGAGCCCTCATTGGAGTTTTCTCCAGAGTGGGTTTTCCAAAGGAGGTCATTTCTGACAGAGGTACCAACTTCATGTCAGGATATCTGAAAGCAATGTGGAAGGAGTGTGGTGTAACTTATAAGTTCACCACCCCTATCACCCACAATGCAATGGTTTAGTTGAACGCTTCAACAAAACCTTGAAAGGAATGATTAAAGGACTCCCAGAGAAGCTTAGGCGGAAATGGGACCTTCTTCTTCCTTGCCTGTTGTTTGCCTACAGAGAGGTTCCACAGAAGGGGGTTGGTTACAGCCCATTTGAGCTTCTGTTTGGGCATCCTGTGAGAGGTCCGCTATGTTTGGTAAAAGAGGGCTGGGAGTTACCTCTCAAGCCCCCCAAACAAGATGTGATGGACTATGTACTTGGTCTCCGCTCCCGGATGGCAGAGTACATGAAAAAGGCAACCAAAAACCTGGAGGCCAGCCAAGAATTGCAAAAGCTTGGCATGACCAAAAGGCTGTGCTGACTGTATACCAGCCAGGACAGAAGGTGTGGGTGTTGGAGCCTGTGGCCCCAGCAGCCCTCCAGGACAAGTGGAGTGGCCCCCATACAATAGTTGAACAGAAGGGAGAAGTCACCTATCTGGTGAATCTTGGAACTCCCAGGAGCCCCCTAAGGGTGCTTCATGTCAACAGATTAAAGCCATATGTTGACAGGGCTGACATGGGCTTGCTCATGGCAACTGATGAGGACCAGGAGGAGGAGAGTGACCCTCTCCCTGACCTGCTCTCTCAGAACCCTGATGATGGGTCAGTAGATGGTGTTGCTTTGGCAAGCAGCCTCACTGACCATCAGCAAACTGAGTGCAGACAAGTTCTGCAACAGTTTAGACATATGTTTAGCCTGACCCCTAGTCAGACTACCTGGTGCACCCATGAGGTGGACACTGGGGACAGTCTGCCTGTCAAGAATAAAATCTACAGGCAACCTGACCATGTCAGGGACTGTATCAGGACTGAAGTCCAGAAAATGTTGGAGTTAGGCGTGATTGAGCCTTCAGATAGCCC